>CM055441.1:9105445-9408214 GCA_029228465.1 Salix viminalis
TTTCCAAAAGCAAGCTCGATCCAACGATGAACAAGCTGGAAATCAAAGAAAGAAGATGGATTGTCCAGCTGCCACCACTTTTTCTTTCTCCCGGTTCACTTTTCTCTTTTTGTCTCTTGTTAAGTTTAAAACCCTAATACCACTTTTAAGTGATGTGACAACCCCCTTTTAATTTAAATGTGGTGGTCCCACCATCACATGGTGTGGGACCACACAACAGTATCTTGTTCTAATATTTCTCATTTATTTTATTCTAAAGTTTTCATAGATAACATAAAAACCTAGGAGTTTGGGTCACTAACCTCTCTCTCTCCACTCTCGACTTTCTTTTGATTTTTTTCATTCTTGGCTGCGACCCTCCTCTAATGTCATAAGGGTCCAAACTTTGTTCCACTTTGTTTTGTAACTCATGGCTCACTTTCCTTACACTCCCTCACATTCTCACCATATTGTTGAGCTTGCTTTTCCATTTTGACCGAATCTTTTTATTCCTCCACTTTGGCTGAGATATGTTGCTCTTCCTTATATCCCTTCTTTAATTCAATTTGATCTTTATACACTTGTTTTGGTGAGAGTAAGGCCAATGAATACATGTTTTTAAACCCATAATGCTTGGCTTTTCTATCAAATTGCCAAGGCCTCTCTAGTAATAGATGAGTAGCATGCATAAACACAACATCACATAACACTTTATCCTTATATTTGCCTACTAAAAAGGAAATCATCACCTGTCTATTCACCCTAACAACACCATATTTATTTAACCATTGAAATTGATAAGGCCTCTCATGTTTTATGATATTCAATCCCAACTTTCTAACTAAAGTAACACTAGCAACATTAGTACAACTACCATTATCAATGATCATACTACATACCTTATCATTGATTAGAAATCTAGTATGGAAGATGTTCTTCCTTTGTTGCTCCACATCATCCTTCTTAGTTTGAACACCGAGCGATCTCCTAATCACCAAAACTTTATCATCAACAACATACTCTAAATCATTAGCTTATTCAAGTGATGACATGCCATCACAATCAGACTCCTCCTGATGGACACAATCAATCATCCCTTATAATCATGACTAAATGATTTGCACACTTTGATTCACAATTTCCCAATCCTTGATACTTGAAACACTTTATATCATGATTATGCTTTAGTTAGGGCTTCTCACTTAAGTTTTTCATCATTGATGAAACTTGTTTCTTTGTGGAGGTAGGTGCGACATTTCTAGAAGTTACCACTGACTTTGTTGGTGCACTATCCTCTTTCCTATAACTCATTCTCCAACTTGAAAAAGACCCCTTATAAGCTCTAGATCGTGTATTACCCCTCACTTTCAACTGTCCTCCAACCTTAATGGCTAAGTATACTAACTCATCCAAATCAAAATATAATTGCAACTCCACAACATTAACTTTGTCTCTATTCAAGTCATTCAAAAACCTAAACATAGTAACTTCCTCATCCTCATTACCATTAACTTTAATCGTATCCACCTCCAATTCTTTATGATACTCCTCGACACTCTTAATACCCTATGTAATCATTTGTAAACGATTAAGCAACTCCCAATAATAGTGTTTAGGAACATACTACTTTTTCATCATGGTCTTCAACTCCTCCTACATGTTAACTGGTCTTTCTTTATTCCTTCTTCTTTCTACATCCAGTCTCTCCCATCAAACCATGACATAATCAGTAAACTCCACTACAACTAAGTTAATCTTTTTTCCTTAAAGTACCTATGGATATAAAAAAATCATCTCCATCTTTTTTTCCAATCCAAGTAAGCTTAAGGGTTAGTTTTTCCCTTAAATGCTGGCATTTTCAACTTAATACTACCCGAATTTTGATCTAGGTCACCCTAATCATCAAAATTTCTCATATGCCTAGAATCCCTACCTGGCCGAATTCTACCCCTCTTTGTTCCAGCTCATACAATTCATTCCTATGTGTATGGTACTCACTACCACAGTTAAAATTATCTTCGTCTCTTTTTGTAGAGTTTCCATCAACACTCCCCCTTCCTAGCTTCTCCACCCATTTTCCCAAGCCCAATATCAACCTTAGTCTCCAATTTTCCAAACCTATCTTCAAACCTACTCATCATCTCTCAAAACATGAACTCCATATGTTTGCATTTTAGATAGCCCATCCTCCGACACTCCTCTCCTTTTCGGTGACATTGCTAGAAGACATTATCTCATTTTTTTTATACATGCATGAAATTGTTAGCAAATAATAATAATAATAATACCTCGCACACTCATGTTTCACAGAAATTTATAGACTTTGCACTCGAATATGCTCCCTACATATTTTTTTCCACTCAAATTGCCTTTCTTTAGTTCTTGAAATCACTTAGCAACAATTAAAAAAAAATTAACCAACTACACAATGAATTTATAAATTTGATATAGACTCAAGAAGCAAGAAATTTATGAAACTAACAAAACAAAACTACGATGACAACTTCACAAGTAGCAATGGAAATTTGTACGAATAATATGATGATTTGAAGACACGAAACAAGAGAAAATAAAAAAAAATAGCTAAACAGTTATGAATTAACTAAACTACCAAAATTTCAACAAACACAATCAAGACTAAGATTCACGAATCAAGACTAACCAATTGCCTAATGATCCTTCAAGCATGTATTTGGCCAAAACTCAAAAAATGATTTTCTTTCTCTTTTTTTTCTTTTTTTTGTTTGCATCAGCAATCAAGATTGCAAGATCAAGCCTCTTTATATATATATATTTCGGGAAGGACAAAGCAATTTAAGAACTTAGGTGTGTATGCTGACTTTGATCAATAAAACATAAAAGAACACTAACTTATGATTAAGTGTTCAACAAAGCAACAAGAATTAAGATCCCTAATTTGTTTTTATATAGGTGGCCTAAAATATAAAGAATTAAACAACAAATAATAAAGACTCAATTTGAAGCATATAACACGTGATTAGATCACTCTAATACCAACTGATGTGAACCCTAACAGAATTTAATAGAATTCACGATCCAAGATCAATCTAAACCAAGTTTGTTGAGATTTGAATGAGCTCATCACAATGGAAGACTTGCTCCAAGATATCAAGACTATAAACCAACTCGATCACAATGCCTACACTTGGAGATAAACAAAGGAAGCATAAAATTCACAACAAAGAATAGTCAATTCTTTGAAGAGTTGAAAAGTTCAATCAAGAACCAAGATTGAGCAACCAAAAATCAGCTACAATGCTGAAATTATGTTATAAAGAGTATTTAAACTCCAAGCCAAAATCCTAGTTTTCCTAATGGATCCAATATAAAACTAATTTAAACAATATACCTAAGCTAAAACTATCCCAAACTAATTAATATAAACAAAATAAACAAGTCTAAAACCCAAACAAAATGTCTCCTCTCAAATAAATAAATTTGGATAGCCTAACTAATTATATAGGACAAGTTTGTTGTTTCCGCAGTCTGTTTGGCGGCAACAAAGCCCAACTTAAAACAAATGGTTATCTCTCTCTCGTATTAATGAATTAGAAGGTGAACCATATACATTTGAAAAGGCATGGAATTCTAGTTTCCATCATAACTAGAATCCAAACAAAATTCTATATGTATCTCTATTTATGATCAAAAGAGTAATGAAAGGTTAAACTGTCTGAATGTAGACTTCTTCTCCCAATCCTTGTATAATAGTCTTGGTTCCACCAACAAGCCCCTCTTGAACATGATTCAAATTAATCAAGGCTTGCTCTGTATTATTACAAATCCTCTTGAAGTCCATCTTAGCCCATGTATCTTGAAGAAGTCCATTTAAAACTTATTTGAACTTCTTAGCCTTGAGTCTAGTAACTAGACCAATTGGAATCTTCAATAGATCCATTAATGGTTGGATTGCATCATATTTGCATCAAAGATAGCATACATATCTTTTTAGAAGTCTAAGGCAAGGAAAAAAAACAAAGACGAGCATCGAAACCGCATTCTTTAAAGTCAAATCTTGCAATCTGCCAGTGTTGACCTTTGACCATTCTAACTTTAATGTCTAGAGCTACAGAAGTCCATTTGATGCCAACTCAATTTTTTTGGATATATGATTATTCAAAGATGACAATTGAATTCTGCTAGCAAACAAGTTTCGTGAAGAAACGAGTCCAAATTGCATTCAAAAGCATCTAAACATACATCCAAGTTTTTATTTTGGCAATGTAGCTTTTCTAAGTCAAAGATTGAAGATTTATGCAAGGATATGTCTGTTT
Source organism: Salix viminalis (assembly GCA_029228465.1). Classification (NCBI taxonomy): domain Eukaryota; kingdom Viridiplantae; phylum Streptophyta; class Magnoliopsida; order Malpighiales; family Salicaceae; genus Salix; species Salix viminalis. Next base: position 9,109,720 of record CM055441.1, read on the forward strand.
TTTGGAAAATAGTTATTGAAGTATTTAAATGTAACACTATCTACTTAAGGGATGACTATTTTATAAAGTAGGGATTAGGGTTTCCTAGGCTATAAAAAGAAATAGAGAAAGTAAAGAAAAAAAGAGGGTGGCTAGCCAGCAGAAGAAATATGCCCCTTCTCCTCCACAAACCCAAAATCATGTTTTCTTCTTTTGTTTTGATTAATTATTTTACAAACATGCAATGTTAAACTCTTATTCTTGGTTGCAAGGACACATAAACCTTTCAATTTCAAGAACTATGAGATCTATTTTACCTTTTCTTTTCAATTTATATGATGACTATGTTTATTCTCCCATGCTTATTTTTTCTATGTTTATTTTTTTAATTATTAGAGCGGACTCTAAGTTATTATTGTATACAATATTTTACTAAGTTTGATATCAAAATCAAAGTTGTGGTATTTGAACTTGTGAAACAACTAAGTTTAATAATTGTGGAGGATCTACGTTATTAATCTTAGAAAGAATATTCAATCAAATCAAACATAGACTGCAGACAATTATGTTTTCTTGATTAATCAACTTATCTACTTCTTAAAGCTACCATTGAATTAAATTATTATTGCGGACATTGTAGTTGTTTAATGGTTAGGGTAAGTTATTCAGCTGATCCGTAAACTAACTGATGCTAAGAAGAGATAAATATTCAGAATATAAATTGATGTTTCGTTTCCATAATCAGTTATGTTCTGTAGGTGAATGTTTACTTATGACTAAGGTTTATTTTTTTGATCAATTTTGGTTTTATTTAATTTTTTGCTTTATAGTTTTCTGTTTTCTTTTATTTTAGCCTAGATTTCATATCATCTAGCTTAAAAATCTGACTTGAACCTTTCTCGTGGGATCAACCCCTTGTTTGTTCTATACTATCTTATATGTTGTGTTTTAAACTAGGGTATTTAATTTGTATGACTATGACATCACAACACATGGGTCTTGTATAATTTCTAAGATTAAATTAAAAAGTGAATATCATTAAATAACAATGAAAGATAAGATTTGTATAATTTCTTTAAAATTAAATATGATTTGTATACGTTGTTAGTTATGCCTTTTGAACTTACTATTGTACCTTGTACTTTCATGGTATTAATTAATACGAACTCCACCACGATTGTCATGATACCCAATAGCAATGATGGTTTAGAACCCTAAGATCATGTAGATGAGATTGGTTTAGCCTTGACTCATCACCTAACCAGATGAAAACTAAGGCTATGATGGATTAAAATGCCACACCAAGAGAAATTGAGAATTCCTCAACAATCAAGGTGATAAGTTTGGTTGTTTGAACGCCACAAAGATTAACTTGATAAGTTTAAGAGTGTTTTTAAGAATGAAGATGAACACGAGACCTCACAATGATGATAATTTTTAAAAATAAAACTTGTCCCTTCAAATTCGAAATACCAATCCATATACTTGGAACATCCCTCCAAGAATATAAAAAGTCATAATTAAAGCTTTAAAACAACACAAACATCAATATAAATAAGTCCCCCATGTTTTTTAGGCCTTTTGGACTTGTAAAGGCAACCAAAAATAGCTAAATGCTAAATTCAATGTATTTAATATATCAAGCCAAGGCATACATCTCCTTATCATAAGGTAATTTAGGGTTGCCCCACTCCAATATCTATTCCTGAAGCATCACACTCAATATCAAAAGTTTTAGAAATGTTAGGTAAAACAATCAAATGTGCATTAATGAACTTTTTTTTGATCAGATTAAATGTCTTTTCTTGTTCTTTCCCCCGCTTAGACAAAACATTTTTCTTGATGACTTTAGTAAAAGATGTGTCTAACCTACTAAAATCACGCTCAAACCATCTATAAAAGCTAACTAAGTCGTGGAAACTCCTCACTTGGCTGATTATTATAGACATTGGCCACTCTTTGATTACCTTAACCTTTTTCGCATCCACCTCAATCCTTTTTTACTAACAACAAAGCCAAGAAACACAAGTTTATCCATGCAAAAGGTGCAAACAAACAACTTTTCTTGCCTTAGAACTTCCAAGACAAATTTCAAATGCATTATATGTTCTTTCAGGTTTTTACTATAAATTAGGATATCATCAAAATACACAACGACAAATCTATCAATAAATGCACTCAAAACATGGTTCATCAAATGTGCTTGGAGCTTTAGTTAAACCGAAAGGCATCACTAACCACTTATACAAACCATATTTAGTCTTAAAAGTAGTTTTTCATTCATCACCTTCCTTCATCCTAGTTTGATGATATCCACTCATAAGATCAATTTTTGTTAAGACACAAGAACCATGCAATTCATCCAACATATCGTCTAATCTAGAAATGGGATAACGATACTTTATCGTTATGTTATTGATGACTTGACAATCAACACACATCATCCATACTCCATCCTTCTTAGGAACTAATAGCATTGGAACTGCACAAGGACTCATTATTTCATGCATCTACCACTTCTCTAATAATTCATCTACTTGCCTCTAAAAATAATGTTGTTTTGATCTCACTTTTCTCTGCAATGTAAATGATTTTTTTCCTCTCTTTCTTTGACTATGGATGAATCCTCTTTTTTTTTTATCTCTATTCAGTTTTTTCCTCTTTTTTTTAAAAACCCTTTTTTTTTAATTTTGGCCTTCATTTTTGTTTTGTTTTGTTCAATTGATTTTTGTAACTTCAATTGGTCCTTCCTGACCTGTTTTGGAGTCAATGACATAAGAATAATAGGTTGCCTTTTATGAGTGAAAGAATATCTATATATGAATCCATCATGTGTAGCCCTCTTATCATACTGTCATGGTCTTTCCAATATTAAATGGCATGCATGCATAGGAACCACATCACAAAGCACATCATCCTCATATTTACCAATGGATAATGCTACTAATACTTGTCTTGTCACCTTGATTTTGCCACATTCATTCAGCTTCTAAAGTCGGTAAGGGTAAGGATGTTTCAAGATAGTTAATGTCAATTTCTCCACCAAATAAGTGCTGGCTATATTTGTTCAACTCTCTCCATTAATAATGATACTGCAAACTTTGTTATTTATAAAGCACTGAGTATGAAACAAGTTCTCTCTTTGGTTACTTTCTTCCTCCTTTACCTACACATTGAGAACTAGCCTTGCTACCAATAAATCTCCAACCACAACACTTTGCTCATCATTGGGATCCCTTAAAGGTGACATGTCATTATCATCTACTTCTTCCTTATTCTGTCTTAAGCTCTCTTTGGGAGTTTATCACCATCACCCTTTTTTTTGCACACTGGTTAGCTATGTGTCCCTTCCCCTGACATTTAAAACACTTAATATCAGGTGTTTTAGAACTTGGAGTTTTGGCATTATCTAAAATAGTTACGGTCGTTGGTTTGACATTCTTAGAGGGTTCAAATTCTGGCTTATTCTGTAGTTGCTCATCCTTTTTTAAAGTTGTCTTTCATGGGTTGGTGGTAGCCATAGGTTGTCCCCCTCCTAGCCAATCCCTTATGTTTGAAGTTCCTCTACCTTTATGGCTTGATGCACCATATCTGTCAACTCAATATAGTGCTTTATCTCAACTATATCCACAATCTCACGATTCAAACACGTGCAAAAACCTAGCAATAGTGGTTTCCCGATCTTCTTCTATATTAGCTCGGTTCATAGCTACCTCCATCTCGTTGTAATATTCTTCCACACTCTTGGAACCTTGATTTAACATCTATAACTTTTGATACAATCCCCTATAATAGTGGTTTGATACAAAACGCTTCCTCATAAGCATTTAATCTCCTTCCAAGTGTCCACGAGTGGCTCTCTATTCCTTCTCCTATTAACCAGTAATTGATCCCACCAAATAATGACATGATCAGTGAATTCAATTGCAACTAACTTAACCTTCTATATCTCCGAATAGTTATGACAATCAAACACCATCTTCATTTTAGTTTCCCACTCTAAATAAACTTCAGGATCATTTATACCTTTAAAAGATGAAATTTAATCTTTATAGTTTCTAAATAATTATCCCTCCTAGGACTACCCATCCTAGCTTCTCGATTCTCATTCCCACGCTCAAACCTACCCGATTTAAATATGGCTCGTCAAACTCTGCCTCTTCCTCAACATTTTACCACAGAACACGCCCACTTTGCTGCCTATTAGTGATGTCTTGTTGATGTCCTCTAGGAGTTCTTACCTTTACCCTATCCAAGCTCTCATGAATATGTTCTAATTCAACCCTCAACATATGCCTAATCTCCCCTAACTACGCTTGCATTTAGAGGTTTGGAACTGTAGGTTGTTGAACTTCGTTAGTTGTATCCTCTTCTTGATTATGGGGCATATTTAAAATCTATAAAACAAGGTTAGAATCCTCACAAGCAACCCCTGATGTGTTTCCCTTAAGAATTTATACACTTTACTTGCACTCGTGTTTTCACTCTAAACAACTTTTATCCTACTATGGTCTACACACTCTTGCATTTTTCCATTTATTTATGTCTTTTTTAGTTTTTAATTGAACTTTCAAGAAACTAATTCAAAATAGTCCAGTGATAATTTCAAAAATGAGAACACAACCAAAACTAATAAAAAGGTCAAGAACTTTTTTCTCTCTCTATAGCAGGGAATAAGAAATAAAAAAATGAAAATGAAAGATAATCAAACTTTTCTTAGAAACAAAGCTAGCATATCAAATGATACGAATTGGACCAATAATTGTGATGAAATCTGATAGCCATGATGGTTTAGAACCCCAAGGTCATGTAGACAAGATTGGTTGAGCCTTGATCCCATCACATAACCAGAAACCAAGACTATAAAGGATTAAAACACCACACTAAGAGAAATTGAGAATTCCTCAATAATCAAGGTGATAAGTTTGGTTGTTTGAACGCCACAAGATAACTTGATAAGTTCAAAAGTTTTTTTAAGAATGAAGAGGAACACAAGACCTCACAATGATGATAATTTATGATAACATAATTTGTCCCTTCAAATTCGAAATACCCATCTATATACTTGGAACATCCCTTAGGAAAAGTCATATTTAAAGGCTTAAAACAACACAAACATCAACATCAATAAGTCCCCATGTGTTTTAGGCTTTTTGGACTTGTAAAGGCAACCATAAATAGCTAAATGATTAAAATCAATGTATTTAATATAACCAGACAAAGCCAAGTTCATTTCCTTATTTAATATCCTTGTAACTCAACAAATTCATGCCTTTTAATGGATAAACCATGTTGGTCATGTTTTTGTATGCTAATTTTCTTTTTCAATTGCTTTGATGACATGGACTAAGCCCTGATTGTTATTTGAGCCCATATTGGTCTTTTAAGGATTAACCCAAATCTCTTGGATTAGCCCATTTAGTGCTTCCGAGAAATATTTGGCTTTAAGTCTTGTAATTGGACCACTTAGAAGTTACAATAGGTCTTGTGCAAATTCATCTCTATTCCCAAGTGTGTGATCAAATGTCCGGCTCTTTGGGTTTGCATTATTAATAAACTATTTTTGCGCAATTTTATAGGTAAGTTTGTTATGGTTTATTTTTATGATATTTCAATTTATAGCAATAATTTAAAATAAGTATGCTGAACATTTAAGGAATGTATTGGTTTTTTTGTACAAATAATAATTATATGTTAAGCTGAAAAAGTAATTTTGCATGAAAAATATTTTATTTCTTGAATATTTATTCAAATGAAAGATTGTATGTGCCAAATTATTATATACATTAATTGCTAATTCATGAAGCTTATAAGGGAGGATTAATGGGAAGCTTATAAGGGAGGATTGATGGGGAGCTAAGACTTTAGATTTTTTGAATGATCACTTTTATTGGCCTAAAATGAAAAGAAATGTGTGAAGAATTTATGATAGATAAATAATATATAGACAAACTAAGTCTAAAATTCTTACCTCATGATATATTTACTCCTTTACGTATGTCTAAAAAACCTTAGGTTGATATATGTATGGAGTTTGTGCTAGATTTTCCTAGATTAGAAAGGGGTGATTTTAGAGTTGCTGATATGTTTTCTAAGATGAGACCTTTCATATCCTGTCATAAATCAATGATGTAATTAACACAACAAATTTATTTTTAGGAAGATATGTCAGCTTCATAGGGTATCTAAAAACATTATGTCAAACTGTGATGTTAGATTTCTTAGCTACTTTTGGAAGATTTTATGGGAGAGATTAGGGATAAAATTATTTTTTTGTGTTACTTGTAATCCTTAAATAGATGGTCAAGCTAAAAAAAGAATTATTGTTAAAAAGTATTTAAAAAAATAGAAAGATTATATTTAATTTGTTTATAATAAAATTATGCATTCTACTACTAATTAGTCTCCTTTTGAAATTTTTTATTGCTTTAATCCTTTAGCTCATTTGGATTTGTTTCTTTTACCTATTGATGAAAAAGATAATCTTAATGATAATAGAAAAACATAGGTAGTAAAGGATCTCCATGAGAATATGAGATGGTAAGTGTGTGTGTGTAGGCGCGCACACACACGCATCTATCTATCTATCTATCTATCTATCTATCTATCTATCTATTAGACAATATATATTCAAAGATAATAAAATGAAAAAGAAGGTTATTTTTTTAACTAGGTGATTGTGTTTGAATGCATAAACGAAAAGAGAGATTTTCTAAACAAAAAAAATCTAAATTAATGTTGAGAGGAGATGAACCATTCTAAATCCTTGGAATAATTAATGATATAAAATGGATATATTAAGTGAGTATGATGTTAGTGTTACTTTTAGTGTTTATGATCTCTTTTAGTGTTTATGTTAGTGTTACTTTTAGTGTAATACTAGTTCTTTATGAATTGTTTTTAATTTATTTAATTCCTTAGGAACTATATATCTCTTTCTATAAATAAAAGTGAAAGAAAATTTGCCAAAAATAAATTACAATAAGGAAAAAAATTAAAATTGATATAAGTCACATAATAATCGTGCTGATAACATGTTATAAAAAGAAAAGAAAAAAACAATTGCATATAAGAGCATAAATATTCAAAACACAATTAAAAACGACAAGAGAAAAACACCTTTCTTACATGAATTCTTCTATTTTTCCAAGTTATAAGAATACAAGACGAGTGAATGTATTTATCGGAGAAGAAAATGAATTCAAGGTTCATGAAAATCCAAGAGTCTAAACTCAAGAGTCATGGACATTCAATACACACATTAATGGATTTATAACATATACTAAGAATTATTTTATTTTGATGGTATTTAAATTATTAAAAAGTATTTTCATATAATTAATATTCATAAAAAAGTGGTTTCATTAATTCGGTAATTAATAGTTTTTGTATATTGAAGATACCCCGGGAGGATTAAAAAAACGAGTGTGAGAATTGTCTCCAGGTAATTATATCTTTAAAACTCAGCATTTTCTTCATTAACAAGCATCCAAGCACGCAAGTTCTCCATCTGCATACCATTTAGAAGCTCTTAATGAACTACATTGATAAAGAGACCTTCCCGGCTGAGCTCATCGATTTAATATCCTCAATTAGCTTCTGCAAGTTGGAGTAAGAAGATCCACCTTCCTTCACGCTATCACGAGCCATCCTTGCAAATTCAACTGTCGATTTGACAATCTCATCACTTTCCATCAGATTCCTTACCAATTTCTCAATTAGGTCCCTGCCACACTTGTCTTTCATATCAAAACCAATCTTCCATAACTCGCTAACGCATCTACTATTCACTTGTTGGTCAGCAATCATGGGCCAGCAAATCATTGGAACTCCAGCAAAAATGCTCTCCAATGTCGAGTTCCATCCACTGTGAGTTAGAAACCCTCCAATGGCTGGATGGGCGAGGATCTCTTCTTGCGGAGCCCAGTCCACAATGCATCCCCTCTCCTCAGTTGCAACTTTAAGTTCCAGTGGAACCTCACGAGCACCATCATCTTCTCCCATGATCGAGTCAGATCTTATGACCCAGAGGAATGGTTTCCCACTATTCACTAAACCATGCCAAAACTCCACTAGTTGATCACGAAATAGACCAACCAGACTACCAAAACTGACATATATTACCGATCTTGACGGGATGAGAATCAAGCCACGCTATGCAGCCTCTGTCTTCTTTCCACATGAGACCATCGGAGGAAGTTGTTGCGCAGGGGCTCTTAGCGAAGGTATGGAAGAGACCTTGGAGAGGACCAAGAGTGTAGATTTTGGAAAACAAGGAGCCGAGTTCAGAGACCATAGAGGATTCGAGTCTATCAAAGGTATTCAGTATGAGACCAGATGCTCGTGGCATAGCTGCAGTTTCCTTGATGAAGAACTGCAAAAGCGGATCATTGGCTTCTTGGAGTCTGCAAATGCTTGGGAGGTCTCGGCAACGGAAAGTGCCTTCCAATCCAGGAATACATGTAATGGTCTTGTCCATGTCTACATCTCCTGGAATATTATTACCAGCATTGGCATGTTTTTTCTTAAAAGAATTTCATGCATGAGCTACAGATCAAGTGGGATTAGCTTTTCTTTCCCTAACAAGAGCATAAACAGCAATCATAACTAAATAAGCAATTGATAATAATGAATGTTAGAGGACAATTCAACCAGTTCAATCATAACTTATAAAAAAATGACTTTCTACTTTATGCTATAATTCAAAAATTGTTTCGTAAATAACTTTTGATAAAAAGGAAGTTAAAAATGACTACAGTTAGAAGTATGTTGGATAAAGATTATTTAATTTAAATGCTTTAAGTTAAAAGTAAATTTTTATTTTATTTTTTCATTAAATCAAAATCTTAATTCAATTTTCTAACAAATTTTGATTTAAATTAAAGTTTATTTCGAACTAAACATGTATACAGTTCTTATGAGTTAAAAATTAAAAATAAATTAAAAAGTCATATCAAACAAAATCTAAATTATTTGAAAATTCATGAATCAACAAAACATTTTCATGTTCTTTGATAATAATAATAATAAAAGAAAACGTTTTTACCTTCAAGTCTATTACCTGAAGAAGAGCATTCTTTCTTCTTTTATATATATATAAAGCTAGCTACTAAATTCCATGGTTTTCTGTTTTTCACTAATTTTATCTCTCTATTTCTTTTTTTAACTTTCTTGTACTAAGTTCATCTTCAATTGAATTATTCACACTCAATCTTATCTATAAAAAATTATTTTCTTATAGCTACCCTGTGATTTTTTTCCCTCACTTTCTTGAACATCTTGAGTCATCATCACATCACATGTACAAGATTTTTTTTTTAATTATGTGAGGTTCACGAATCAATTATTAATTCCCACTAGATAATCGTTGAGATTAATCAAATCCGAACAATAATTACGAGTAAACAAGTTTGACACACCTTGGAATGGAACTACCCCTTCTTCAATGAGTTTTGTGAGATGGAAGTAAGTCCATGTGCTGCCAGCACTTTGCGTTCTAAAAGTGACGATTGGAATTTTGAGCTCCTCGGCAACATCGATGGCAAAAGACATGATCCCATCAGCGATGATACACGTCGGAGGCTCCCACCGGCCATTCTTTTGGCCAAGATGAACCAGCAAGTCGCGAAATTCTGTCCTGCTCTCACCTCTAGAAGAGATCAAGAGTTCACGGATGGCTGAGGCCGAGCGAGGATGATCAGATGGGAGACCATCAGGGATGGACCTGAATTGAAACCTGGGGAAGCGACAGTACATGGTGGCTATGTTTGTGGAATGTTCAAAACGATCCTGAATGTGATTGGAGTTGATGAAAGTGGCTTCAAACCCAGCATGGCTAAGAAGCTCTGCTAGCATGAGCATTGGTTTGACATGACCCAGAGCAGGGAAGGGTAGGAAGACTACGTGAGGGACATCAGGCTGGTCCATGGTGGAGCTTCGATCTGGTTAGGACTAGGTATTGAACTGCAATGGATATATGAGGTCTACGAACCATGATCCATCATCAATCTGCCCAAATCAAATTACTTGACGGAGATGACAAAGCTATGCACTCTTATGACTTGAGACCTCAAAATGGGTAGCTAATGGGTGGCCATTATTTGATTATTCAAAAGCCATAACAAAAGGAGACTCGGATGAAATTCATCATTTGTTTTAGATAGAAAGAGACACACCATCCATTGCCCATTCCTGATTGTAGAGGGCCAGTGTAGCCGACACCTCACCAGCAGCAAGAAAAAATTTATGGTCATTTATTAGAAAAGAAAAGGCATTGTAAATATAAAAATTTAAGGAAACTCGCTGGTCCAGCCCAGAAACATTATCTTTGATATTTCTTTTTGCCCAATCTTCAAAGTGGATGCGGTCAAATATGCATTTTTTTGTACTTTTCTTCCTTCTCAAGGTTGTAGATACCTCTTAACTAAACCACAAAAGCCAATGCGATTCCTGTAAACCGAAGACTTTGATTCAAACAAGTTATCCAGGGCAATACTATCATCTTCTACGCATATATAACCAACAATATAATTAAATTCCTTAAAGTAAAGAAATAAGGGAAAAGAGATTGCAAACTAGGTTTTTAAAATGGTTCAACAAGCCTACATTCATACCTCAAATACCGACTATACTTAAATATTGTACCTTTTTACTAATCTAAGTGAAACGATATAATGCCCTTGATGAATCCACACCAAGAAATTACCTTAAATACCGACTATATTTGAGTATTGTATGTTCTTACTAATCTAAGTAAAAGATACATAACACCTCTCTTTTATACTGTTAACCTGATATATTAGAGCACACACATTTTTCCTAGTCCCAGTAGCAACCACTCCTATCATCCTTATCATAAAGGTCTCTGTAACCTATTTTTAGCTGGCAGGGTTTGGGTACGCCAATGTAACCACATAAAACATTGTCTGTGGGGTTTTTTCTACTTGTACCTCTATAGTTTTTGCCACTAGTTGTGGTATTTTAGCTCAAATCAATGTTCTATTATCTCCTTGTTCCAATTACTCCCTTGAACATATTGCATTTGCACCGAAGGTGTATGAGAGGTGTTAGAGAATAATATAAATTATATTATGGGGCCTCACTTACAAGCTTAAACTATTAGGTGAGATGGTTTCTTAACATGGTATCAGAGCCTTGTTGACCCAGCGGTCACGAGTTCGAATCTCACCACCCCCATTCTATTTGATAAAAAACAAGCACAATGTGATGTGGGTCTGTGCAAGTTTCAAGCCCAAAGGGCTTTCACGTGAGGGGGTGTGTTAGAGAATAATATAAGTCATATTATGGGGTCTCACCTACAAGCTTACGCTCTTAGGTGAGATGGGTTCATTAACATGGTATCAGAGCCTTGTTGACCCAGCGGTCACGAGTTGTGGTATTTTAGCTCAAATCAATGTTCTATTATCTCCTTGTTCCAATTACTCCCTTGAACATATTGCATTTGCACCGAAGGTGTATGAGAGGTGTTAGAGAATAATATAAATTATATTATGGGGCCTCACTTACAAGCTTAAACTATTAGGTGAGATGGTTTCTTAACATGGTATCAGAGCCTTGTTGACCCAGCGGTCACGAGTTCGAATCTCACCACCCCCATTCTATTTGATAAAAAAACAAGCACAATGTGATGTGGGTCTGTGCAAGTTTCAAGCCCAAAGGGCTTTCACGTGAGGGGGTGTGTTAGAGAATAATATAAGTCATATTATGGGGTCTCACCTACAAGCTTACGCTCTTAGGTGAGATGGGTTCATTAACATGGTATCAGAGCCTTGTTGACCCAGCGGTCACGAGTTTGAATCTCACCACCCCCATTCTATTTGATAAAAACCAAGCACAAGGTGATGTGGGCATGTGCAAGTTTCAAGCCCAAAAGGCTTTCACTTGAGGGGGGGTGTTAGAGAATAATATAAATTATATTATGGGGCCTCACTTACAAGCTTGAGCTTTTAGGTGAGATGGTTCCTTAACAAGAGGCGTTATCAGGCAAAGGGTCCTCCCTCTATTTCACGATATTCTCATTTCCCACCCTTATAGAAAGTAAATTATAATAATTATTGCCTGGTTAACATGTTTGTACCCCCACCCTTATGGTCAACTAGATTGTCCAAGCCCCCACTCATTTGGCTAACTAATATTAACCCTTCAAGATATCCTTAATCCAACCTAATAATAATAGTACCAACCATGTAAAACATCATCATACAATCCCATAATGTGAATGGTCATATTAAACTATATTTCAATTCTATGAATAATTTGTCATTCCTTTTTATATTCTATCATACAATAATAATAATAATAATAATAATAATAATAATAATAATAATAATAATAATAATAATAATAAAAGATTTCATAATTCAAATAAACTTCAACGTTATAGAGATAAGGTGGTAGACACCTACCTAAGCTTTTCAATGGTCCTTTTCCACTAGCTTATGCTCCCACAATCGATACATCTCATGTTCAATACAAGACCATCATTAAATATATTTTTTAATAAAAAGAATTGTATCCCATAATTCTGTACATTTTCATTCATTTATTTTTTTAATGTTTTTTATCAACTTTCAAGCATCATCATATATTTGCATATAATGTTTTCATATTTGATTAGATCATTATTTCATGTTCATATAACAACTCACTGACTTGAATCTTGTAGATTTTTCCAAACTAATGTCTTAACCAAAATTTATCTCACTTTAATTACTATGTATGGGACTATAATTTTCTATTATTTGTTTTTTGGCTACCCAAATTAGCTCATTTACACCCTATAGCAGGGTTATTATGACAATTTTGCTTTAGTATCTCGAAGATATTTTTATCCCTAAACAACTTTATGCTTAAAGTTCTCACTCCAACCTTATTTTTATCATTTTGGAGGGGTTATTAACCTTTTAAACATAGATTTCCAAGAATGTTACCGCAACCCCAATGTCTCTCAAAATTTGAGTTCCTTTGGTGTTTTTTCCCTCTTAGTCGAGTTGTTTTGGTAATACCTAATCCACCATTTTTGGATGTTCAACACATCGTAAGATAATATTAAAACTCCTTAATAATTGTCACACATCTTTGTGGGGTTTTGGAGGGGGGTCGTTAGAGTCACCACCTAGTTGTTTGGTTCAGAGTCGCTAAGAAAACCTGAGTGCACCGGTTTTGTCAGATATTCAATGGTAAGAGACTCATTGCGTAAAGAAAAGGTATTAGCACCCCTAGTATGCCCTATCTAAGCTAAGTTGCATTGTGTGATTTTGATGTGGTTAAAAGTTTATGATTTTTATGATTTATTCATGCGAATAAATGTGGTTTTTTGGATTTTATCATGGGCTCTTGTACCTAAAATAACTTTTAGAAGGAAGGTCCATGTAGATGCCTTCACAGGGTTTATCTATTCTGAAAAACGGATGAGTTTCCACTTATGTATTGTGATGAAAAATATTCCAATTTAAAATTGGTAAAATTCAAAGTAATTTTGAAAATTTGTTGGTCAATTCCTGATATTTAAATATTTATCTACTTGTAGGTCCAATATTTATACCTGAATATTAATAATTAATTCTCATGAATTAAAAATTATAATTTATTGAAATGTTGGTAAAATTCTCACGGATTTAGTAAACAAGTTTATTAAATCCCAAAGTGCATAGGAATACATATTTTTTAGATGTTTTGTATTAAAATATTAAGACTTGGTCGTATGTAATTAAAATATTTTTTTTATCTTTTTAATATATTTTTTCAAGTATTTGAAACAGAAGAAAAAGAAAAGGAAACAAAACACACATATTTTTTTATTATATTTTTCACACATTTACAAATTACACAATATTTTAAAAACAACAAAACTCAAATTCTAACAATAGTTTAAATACATATTAAACATTTCAAAATTATAAAATTGACCTTCCAAAGGTCAAAGCTATTCAAAAAAAGTTATTGGGACTTGTTGGAACATTTTAAAGGTGTAGGAACATTGTGGCAACGCTTGAATCCATGCGTTATCGTTACTAGCGGGGCGTGAATTCACATGTGGTGTTCCTTGATTCTTCATGAAGTAGCTTAACAAGTTATCGTTGTCCTTGATTCTCTAAAAAATTTGTTCTCTTATTAGCTGTGTGCATCCTTCCAACAATCATCAAAAGATTTATAGTATTGATCATATCATAGATTGTCAATTAGCCATGAAGTTGTCCTCAACTAAAACATATCTCTTCAACTATATGCTAACATTAACCTTCATAGAACTGTCAAGTCGTCTAAACATGTATCTCATAGCTTGCAACAAAGGCTCTATGTTGTTTGTTTAGTGTTTTTCCCCAATAAATTCCTCTTGTCACGTGAGAATAAATGCAATGTTATCATCAATGATAATTTTTTTATCATCCTTCATACAGTTACATGCACCTTGAATAAATGAGCATCAAAATAGATTGCTCAATAATTAGTCTTAGTGGTATGCATTGTTTCTAACATTTATCAATATTTTAGGAACAATGTTATGATGCAATATAAAACTTATAATTATAACAACTTTATAATTTTTTTTGCAAAATATTTTTGTCTCATGGACTTTATCTTTACTCTAGATTCATAAATCAAATATTAAATTTATTAATCCAATATTATATAAATATTAAAGATAATTTAAATATTTATTAATAATAAACATATATTTACGTGAATATAATAATATCAGGTGTAATAATTGATTGGTTATATGACATATTAAATTAACAGCTAGATCCTCTACTAAAGACTTCATGAGTGATGCGATCCAAGCACCAAAAGATCCATTGTAGGTTCTAGTTGGTCCGATTACAAGGCTTAGAGTTGAGAGTTTCAAAGAGACTTTCAATGGATCTCTTAAAAATACATGGGTTAAGGTGGACTTCAAGAGGATATTAAATAATGACTGTTCACTACCTTTGTTACCATAACTGGAGTTGTAAGTCAAATTTCGAGGTGATTCAATTTGGGCTAGATAGTAGACTTTCATACTTTTCCATTGGTATATGGAATGCTTTTAAGACAAGAGAGAATAATCCATTTGAGAAGTCGCGTTTTGTTGCTGCCAAGCAAAATGCCAGAATAACCAACCTTGTCTTATTAAATGAGATGGGCTATTAAACTTTTTTATTTTGTGAGGAAACACTTGTTTGAGTTTTAGACTTGTTTATTTTATCTATTTTAATTAGTTTGGGATAGTTTTATCTTGAATTTATTATTATTTTAAAAGTGACCTATTAAGGAAATTATGGGGTTTTTTTTTGCTTGGGGTATAAAATACTCTTGAGAATAAATTTTAGGGCAATTTTTTTGCTAATAATATTCTAATTTTTGCCTACCTTGGCTGCCCATCTTGGTTCTTTATTGAACTTTCAACTCTTCAAAGAATTGATCAATCTTTGTTATGAATTTATACTCCATTTGCTCGTCTCCAGGTGTAGGCGTTGTGATTGGGTTAGTTTTTAGACTTGTTGTCTCCATTGTATGAAGCTTATTCTATTTTCAGCAAATTGGATTAAATAGATCTTAGATTTGCAAATTCCATTCAATTCTGCTAGGATTCGCACAAGTGAGATCCAAGATACTTCAGTCAACTAAAACTAGTTCATCAAATGAAAGCTTGAGTTTTTTCAACATGAAGCAATTTGATGCCAAAGAACTCTGCTCAAGGATGACGAGCATGAGCCATCGAGAATAAAACCTCTCCTGCAGCTTACTAGAAGGAATGGAGTTCCTTTTTTTCAGATTTGCGATTGACAACAGTAGCAACATTCTGGCATGCAGCCACCATGAAGAAGCTACCGTCAACTAAAAAGATTGGTTCAAGCTGTGAATACACGTTGTATGCCAAGATGAACTCAAGAGAAAAAGTGGCAGCTAGATAGATCAATGTAGCAAAGAGAAAGAGCTGGTTGCTAAAGTTGTTCAAATGGAAAAGGAGAAATCAGTGTTGGAGAATTCTTGACCAATCGCTATGGACTTGGGCAGCAAAGTTGGTGGAAGATCTCCCAGACAGTTTCCTGAAATTATGTTAGGTCATCATCATCATCTTCCATCACATCACCTGTAGTCACCACTGACATCTTTCTTTTGTTCTGTGTAAGGAAAACAATGGCATGAAAATATATAGCTCCGAAACTCAGAGTACAGGCAAAAATTTACATTATCATCACATAACGACTGCAGAGTGCCTCTTACACAAGTTCTTTGGAACTAGAAAGGCTGTGGCCTTCAGGCACAACATGGTCCTGTTTAGGCAATCAGATTGTATTTTTCAAAAATAAATAATAATAATTTAAATTATATTGAAACAAAATAATTTCTTAGTATAAATTCTCATTTTATTATTAGTATATAAATTTTTAGAATATACAAAACGGCTATACAAAAAGAGCATTAGCTATTATAAATAAATAAATAAAACATTTTACTCTTATTGAAAAAATAAGTAAAAATAATGATATCTAATAAAATAATATTATTAATATACTTTTAATTAATTTATTTTAATAAAAATTAAAAACAAAAACATAAAAATCTTAAAATAAAAAAAAATCAAGCCACTGGGATGCAAGGGACAACACATCGGCCCATAACAATAAGGCTAGGAGTGCATGGATCAACAATGTGCCTAGTGTTTTTTATATAAATAAAAATTAAAAAAAAAAAAAAAGATATTTTCTTGTCTATTTGTCCAGGTTCTAACTAGAGAGGTAATTGAAAAATCAAGTTAGATATTTTTTTACCTAAGAACTTGAAATAAATAAAGTATACGACTAGAATATTGAAACCTCAAGGATAAAAAAAAATAAAAACTTTGGGGACCAGAATCGGTGGAATGAACAATAATAATAAAAAAAACATAGGATGAGGTTGTTTAGCCTCTGTTAAGGCCATTTTGAAAAAGATGATAGATTTGGGCTCAACTTTCAAACGGGCTTGGCCTTGAAAACCATATAAGTGGGCTGATCTGTTTTATATTTTGATTTATGCTAAAAAGGTTAACTAAACAAATCCTCATGGGCTGTGGATTTTTGTAAGCATTTATTTATTTTGTTGAAAAACTGCCTTGGAATTCCTTCTCAACCACGTAAAAAATAACACACTTTTATTTGTATTTTTGTTTTCATCCCCATTTCTTTTTTTTTTTTTTGTAAACAATGAACAAAATCCCACCACCCATTTCATTGTCGATTCCAATGACCCCAAATGCCTTGTGAGATTTCCATTGTACAATAGCTGTGAAGCTTTAGCTGCAATATACGTACAATTTTATGCCTTTGTTGAGAAGATATATATATACCCTTCTAGATAAATATTCGTGGTGCTGCACCGACTTTGAAAGTCAAGCCAAGACTCTTGTAATATTTGACCAAATAATGCACACCAACTGGTCAGAATATATTTAGACAAATAAAAAAAAAAAAAGCCCTCGTCAATTTCATGGAAATGATGACATGATCCCTCTGGCAAAGCATTGATTAGGAGGAGCACTGTTCTAAGAGGTTTACATGGAGAATCCGAATGAAGCCACTCATGGCTCCAAGCTGGCCGCAGTTGTAAATGCAACAGAATGTCTTGTTGCAGGAGCATCTTCTAGCAAAGCTATCATCAACAACTTTGTCAAGAATCTAACACTTTCCTCGATTAAAAAAAAGGAAGCGGAGCTGCCATGTTCGCTGGGCTGTCTTCAACGAACCACAGTTGTCGGGACCAAGAGAATTTTTACAAGTGGTAGATTTTCTTTTTGCTGTCATTGGGATTGGGATTGGGATTTTAAAGTCTCAAGTCGTTGCCAATCATGGTACGAGCCACCACAGAAAGTCAGTGACCTGAGCTGTGAATTGGGACCCATGTAGCGGGATGGCTTTGCATCAGACCCTGCTGTGCTCTCTATTATGTTTTTGGGCCTAAGTGTGCGTGAGCTCATTTAGGCCTCGGGATGCCCAACTGGGCTTAATGACCCATTATGGTTTTGGGCCTGTTTTCCCCGCTAGCCTATCTTGAGCTTTGGACAGGGCCACATGATAAAGTAGGCTTGAGCCCATTGTTTCCCCGAGTCTTTGTGCCATCGACGACACCAAGACTTTAATCGGAGTATGCCATGCCACAATTTGCATTTGGGAGTTACACGTGTTTTTCTTATGCATTTCGTTATTCCATTAATGTGCACCCGAGATAATTCTTTTTTATCTTCATGTACATGATCCCACTTTGACCGTCCTTTCAACCATCCCATGCATCGTACGTTATCTAATCACCTGCTTGCTTTCCTCTCAATTCTCTTGTTGTTTTATTTTCTACAAATATAATCATTCTCTTATCTTTTTTTTTCAGGATTGTTTTGAAATTCATTCAAAATAGAAAATAAAATATAAAAATCATTGGTGCAGTCAAAAAATTAAGCAGAAACTTTTTGACAAATTCAATAACTCAATCATACTCAAGGTTGTTAAAATCACTTTTTGACCAATTCAATAACTCGATCGTATTCAAGGTTGTCAAAATCACAATTTTGACACGATATGGAATTAGCATTTCAACTCGGATTGTAAAATCGTGATCGTAAAAACATACATAAAATATTTTTGTACAAAAATCACAGCTAAAATCATTTTGGTAAAAAAATCATAAAATTGGAAGTATAATATTTTCGAATACAGTACGGCACAATTATTGTTGTCAAAATTATGTTGACATCAGATATGTGATGTGTTAAATGATTGGGGTGAGGCAAAATTGTTGAGAAAACTTGAAGAAAAATTCATAAAATCCTTTAATGGGTGTTTGGTTTAAATGGGTTCATTGATGGGGAAAGATTTGATTTGATTCATGTATGTGAGTTGCTAAATTGATGTTCTAGCATGAGTAGTTGAGTGAAATCATAGAGAAAACAAAAAAAAAAGACTTTAGGGTGATGATGGGATAAGTTCAACCATGCATGAATTATATGGTGTCTCAGCCAAATAAGAATGGTAGAGGATTTAGTTGTGAAGTGATGATGAGTTTGTATTTTTTAAAGTGTAGGGTGTCTTGGCCAAATTTTAATGTTTATGGTTTGACTCTAAGGTCATTGTAGACTTGTCGAGAGGAGTAACTTAAGGTTGTATTGTTATTGTTTAGCCTTATGTAATGGACTTTGTACATTGTATGATTAGTTATGTCAAGTAATTTTGATTATATATACCTTATTGATAAAAACACTTATAATTTGTATTGCCATGTGTAACATTATATAACTTTATATGATATTGTCTTGGATTATTTGGAGGGTTGATTGTGATAAGTTGATGATGATGATGAGAACCTGTGGTTTTCATGTTATGGTGAAAGAAATGACCTAGGATGATTGGATTAAGAAATGATAAATTATTTTAGAAACTATACAAGACTCGAGATGTCATAGATATAAAGGAAACTCTGTTGAGATTTTGATAGGAATTTTGGTAGAGGACCAGGTGATTTTAAAACATCAATACGATTTGAAAAGAAATGTAGATATGTGTGTATGTCGGTGTCTATGTATATAACATTATTTCTGATTTTCAATGAACCATAATTTGTTAGCAAGGATTAACCGTATTAAAAAAATAAAAGATGTTACAAATCCACATCAAGTTTTTTTTACACCACTTGAAGGTATTCCTTATCCAATACTTTTCTCTAACTAGAAGATCTGCACTCTTAAAGTTTTTTTCTCGGTGACAATATCTCATCAAAGCCAAGAATTTTTCTCAAATTCATAAAACTTATATTGTCAATTGCTTACACATTTTTTGGGGTGTTTAAAATTATATGTTATTAGGTAAACAAAAAAATTTATATTGTAGTTTTACCTTGCATGTCTAATTCACTCCCCTCCTATGTTCATATAGGTTATCCCTTTAAGGTCCTACAAGTTGTTCTTTATTTAAAACATGTTTAAAACTTATTCTCAATTAAATATATTATTAGTTTAATTTTCATATTATTGTTATCATATATATATATATATATATATATATATATATATATATATATATATATATATATATAATCTAAAGGTCAACATTTTATCCTTAACATTTTCCTTGTCACACCTTGAGCACCTACATGAAAGAATGCTCTTCATAACATAAGAACAACTTTTATATGGATTGTTTGAGCGATGATTATCCCTCATACTTATCTTTCACATCATTTTATCTTACTTTTTTAAAAATTAAAGTTGTCTACAGACAGTGAAAGATAAAAAAAACAATGATAACAAAGATATCACGTGTTGTGGAAGAGGTAAGAGCTGTTAAATTTTTTTGCATGGTAACAAAGCCTTATATGAGAATCTTAACTTATTGAGCTAATTATTGAAGATCTTACACTAGTGATAAGAAGACATGATTCTCTCAATTCCAAGGTTTTTTGGTTATCAGGCATAGAAAGAATAAAAACTATATGAAAAAAGAGAACAAAATTATTTTGTTTGCTCAAATTTCTCCATGAATAATGTCACTATTAAGGTTTATAGAAATCTCATAAAGATTAGGTTCTTTCAAAATTATAAAATAAAATAAGAGGTTGAAAATGTTAGATTTAGGTATATGAAACTCTTGCAAAACAAATCCTTTCTTAGGCTTAACAGGGACTCTCTAATGCTTTGAGTAACACTTGTAATAAAGAAAAAAAGAGCTTTAATTTGTGGTGTTGTGTTTGTTACAAAACTTAAAGAAGATATAATTTCTTTTAAAAAAATGCTTTGAGCTTGGGGATGACAATCATGACTTTTAAGCTTCCCTCCGAACTCCAGAACATGGGTCACGTGATTGGAGGTGATGAGCCCATCCCATGATTACATTATATAATTTAATCCTAACAAAAAAGAAATTGAATTTTTCTCGAATTTCATTGGTATCCATCCGCGGCAAAAGGGCGTGAGGACAAATACACTAGGTGGTTGTAAGGCTGCGGGACACGTCTAATCACGTTCACCAGGCCGCCCTTCCCGTTTGCCATTCACTTGACCTTTTCCATCTCATGACAAACCCAAACTTGGCTCAAGGGTTGGCCCCGCTGGCAGCAACGACCACTGACCACTGACCACTGACCACTGCTAAAGTCCAAATTGCAATGCTTACTTTAGAATTTTATAATCCTATGCAATAGGATTGTTTTTTAATCGCAACATAAATAATTTTATTTAAGAATTATTATGATGGTGGTGGTGCTACCATTTCAGATCAACGTGCACTTTTTCTTGTTTAGGTAAAAAAAGGAAAGACATAGTAATATCCAGCACAGATAACAGCACCCATCATCCTCCAGCCATTTCATTGGCTGAAACTCAAAATTGTTGGAGCCCTGCTCCACGACTGACCCAAAATCAAACTCGCTCGCCCTTCGTGCATTTAATGCCAGGCCATAACTCCGAAGAACAATTAGAAAGCCAGTTTGATTTATTGTCATTTAGTCAAAATTCTAGCAGCACGATGGTTATGGCTGACAGTTGAGTACTCCATGTCGTCAAGAGGGTGGTAACTCAACCGCTAGCTACCACGACAAGAAACAAGGCTGCATCATCAACTTCATATATATATATATATCAGTTGAGTACTCCATTATATCTCCCTGGCTTCTGGGCCTGGTGTTTGATGGAAGCAAGTGGTGCAGTGACTGTTAAAACATATTTTTAAACTATTTTTATTTCAAAAATATATTAAAAATATATTTTTTAAAAATATTTTATTAATAAAATAATTTTTAAACACAAAAAAATAATTTTAAATAAAATATTATTATTTTTTAAATATTTTAAAAAACAGTGTCAAGCAGATAATTAGTGTTATTTAAGAGAGTAATTGAGGTTTATTTTTTCAAAAATATTTTTTGTTCAAAAAAGTATCTGAATGATATTTTTTTTATTTTTAAAAATTATTTTTGACATCAGTACATTAAAATAATCTAATTATATCAAAAAAAAATTAATTTAAAATAAAAAAAACAAACATTTTTAATTTTTTTTAAAAAAGATTTTTTTCAGACGTATTTTTTTTTGGCTATGGCATTGGTGGCCCAAGAAGATCTCAACCACCATGAGATTACTTCTTTTAAATTAACTCTTCTCCTCTATTCTATGTGGAGATAAAAAGAGAACGAATTTTTTCTTTAATATTTTCTAATAAATTTGATTTGTTAATATCAAATATATAAAATTATTTAAACATATTATTAATTAAAAAAGTATTTTGCACTATATCACCAAATAAAAAAATCATGTTTTGTGAGCGTGATTTTACAAGTGCAGTAATACTTCATTACCATCTTTGTAAGACTTAACACTTTATATACCGGGCAACTTAAAATTTGATTTCTTTTTATGAAAATATCTCTAATTGTATTATTATTATCATCATCATTTATCTCTCTGTTCTCTCCTGCTACCTCTTTCAAGTCTGTTCTCTCCTGCTACCTCTTTCAAGTTACACCCCTTCTCTCTCGATCATGACTGACCCAACCAAGAAAATAAAAGCCCACTCATTTTTTTTTCCCGTTCATTTTTGCATTCAAAGATACTTTTTAAAAAATATATAAATTTTTTTAAAAAAATTGTTTTTTATGTGTTTTCATATCGTTAATATTGAAAATATTTTATTTAAAATAATATTATTTTAATGTATTTAAAAAAAATAATAATTTAAAAACACTCGTTGTACATTCTCAAACATTTCATAATTTGCTTTTAAATGTTATGTTGTAATTGAATCTTGTAGGTTCTAGGTTTTATAAGACCTAGGGTTTTCAATTTGAACAAGGTAATTGGAGATTTGAGGTTTGTTTGATAGTGTGGTTAAAACTGTTTTTCAAAGTACTTTTTGTTTATAAAATATTTTTTTTTAGTTTTTTTAGATTATTTTGAATTGTTGATATCAAATAGATTTTTTAACAATAAAAATATTATTTTAAAATATTTTTAAAATAAAAAAAATATAATTTAGAAAAAATAACTTCAATCAAAATACCAAACAGCCTCTTAGGAGTTAGGAGAGTGTTTGAGATTATAATGAAATGTGCTTTTCAAAATATATTTTTTATTTAAAATTACATTAAAATATTTTTTTCCAAACCTTTTCTATATATTTTTACATCAACACATCTCAAAAAAATTATAAAACATTTAAAAAATTAATACTATTTAAATTTAAACTGTTTTAAAATGAACGGTGCCAAACACCTAGCTGTGACATGCACATGAAATCAATCATTTCGGGGGGGTAAGAAGCAGAGAAAACCAACGTAAAATATGGAAGAAAAGAGGGGGTAATTTGCAAAATAACCGCCTAAACACGTGGGATTAGCTGGTGATCAGGTGATTACAAATAGTGGGACGGCGTGTTTCCTCGTTGATTACGAGAGAGAGAGAGGTGATGTCGTGCATGAACATGATTGTACAGTTCAAGGAATTTTTTCAAATTTAAAAACAGGACGAGGGAGAAGGAGTCCGTTATCCTCGTCGGCCGAGCCAGGAATGGACCACCCGTGACTTGAGCCTAATCCAATTTTCACTTTTTATTTTATTTTAACAGTTTTGCTGATTCATCCGTCCATCCTCGATCTCGTACAACTAATAACTAGTTTCTAATTTCTTTTTAAAAAAAAACAAAACAAATTTATAGTTATTAATGTTGCGGGCAGAGAACCGAGATTTTAACTGCCTTCCCTCCACCTCCACCTCCACCCCGCAGGTAAAACAAAAAAATGTAGTCTTCCGAGGAGGAGAATATCTGTTGTTTTTGTTTTCATAATGTTTTTTTTTTTTTTTTTAATTTCTAATAGCCTTATAGGCTTAGCCTCTTTTATAACTGAATGAGTGAATGGGGTCATTACTTTTCTGAGTTTTTTTATTGGTAAAGGAAAGTTTTGGAATAGTTAATAGTGAATTAATCAAAATCAAGTCTATTTTTTAAAGTGCATTTCTATTTTTTTTAAGGCATGATCCTTAAATTTCAGACCTAAAAAATCAAAAAAATAAATTATATTTTTTAAATTATATTTTTCAGAAATTTATCAAAAAAATAATATTTTAAATTATACCAAACATGTCCAGAGACTTAAACATAAAAATAATAAAATAAAATAAAAAACACACCCTATCAATCATAATTTTACGGTTAAATAAATCCAAGTTAAGTGGTTTTAATGAATCTTTGGTTCTGATTAAAGTTGTTTTTAGAAAGAAATTTGGTTTAAAATTGTATTAAAATAATATTATTTATTTTTTAAAAATTATTTTTTATATCAACATAATAAAATAAAATAAAATAAAAATAATAAAATAAAAATAAGAAATTCACCATTTTTTTCAAAATCAATTTTAAAAACAGACACTTCGTCTTCCTCTTCCTCTTCCTCTTCTTCTTATGTGACTAATATTGTCTGTCTATGCAAAGTCTCTCTCAGTTTCCTGGTAATATCGCACGCAAGAAGGGGCCTTCTGTCTCTCTCTCGTTAGGAAAAACAGTAGCTTCCAATTTTTCTTAACCTTGAAAACACCACTCTTATACAATATAAACCCCCCCCTCTTTTTTCTCTCTTTATCTTCTCCCTGTCTCTCCGTGTCCAACTCGCGTTTTCTTGCTTCTATATTGCTCGGAACCATTAAGAAGAAGAGCATCCATCGATCAATCACGCTAACTCAGACTCTTTTGTTTTCTTATCTCTTCTTGTATAAGCCTCGTCGTCTTCTTTTCGCTCGTTTAGTGGAGATCTCGATTGGCTACTCGATCGCTCTAGAACGGAAGCGGTTTTCTTTTTCTTCTTCCGTTTTCGAAGTCGGAAGTTGGAAAGCTCCTAAGAGTTTTTTCCTCTTCTTATTACTCTTATTATATGTTTGGATTTTAAGGAGAATAATGATGTCGACCTTAACAGTAGGGCTCTGAAGTGCTATGGAACTTGTGTTTATAACCCAACAACATACCCAGCAGCAGCAACTACTGAAACAACAACACCATCACCAACACGATGACTCTTTACATTGGTCGCGAGGCTTCCAAGGTTTTTAATAATCCTTTTCTTTTCTCTCTCTCTTTTTTCTTGAAAGAAAAACTTGTTTATGTTTTTAATTTTCCCAAGATTTTTTAATCTGATTTCTGATGAAATGGTTTGGTTTGGTTTGTGAAGTTATGGAAGAGAGTATGTGCAGAGACGACAACAGAGATCAATTTACTTGCAGATAATTGGAAATACATTCTTACTGGTTTAATTTTGCAGGTGTTAATTCAATTCGATTGCTATTATTACCTCTTCTTCTTCTTCTTCTTCTTCTTCTTCTTCTATGAATTTAATGCTGCAATTCTTTGGTCCAGTTGTTTGTTTGATTTTGAGAACTGTGAAAATGGGTAAGGATCTGGTAAACGTTGTAGTCGTCGCTTGCCTCGCCCCACCTTGAGAGAAGACTTGTACTCTTAGCTTAAGCGTCTGTTGAGTTCGATTAAGAACAATAAACAGCATCACTTAAAAAGTCCCTATTAATGTTTCCCATTTTAACATTTTTTTAGGGATTATACTAATATACACAATGTCCTGTTTTGAGTACATGAATTGCATCATATTCTGGGGATGAACGCTAAGTCAACTAATATAATGTGGGTTTTCTTAAGGGGATGAAACGTATGCATTTGTATGGTACCGTCAGATTTTGAGTTTGCGTTTTTGTGTTTTTGCAGTTCCCCTTATTGTTTTTTCCCCCTTCTGATTATAGCTTGATGCCTATGTCCTGACATCTGTATCGTATGTTTCTTGCCCACAGTACATACATGGTTTAGCAGCCCGAGGAGTTCATTATCTACATCGCCCCGGGCCAACATTGCAGGATGCTGGGTTCTTTCTTCTTCCGGTTGGTGCTTGTTTATTTCTCCTCTCTCGTTTCTTGTATACTTTGTCCAATTTTGTAACTCTTTTTGATAATTCAGGAGTTGGGGGAAGATAAAGCCTACATTAGCGAGACGGTGTTCACCTTCGCCTTTCTATCCTTTGTCATGGTAAGATTACGATATGGTTGCCGTTGCGTTTTGCTCCCGTTTGCCTCTTCTTGTTTAATTTTGCCAACCTCCTTTGCCCTCTCCAGTTTTCCTGGTTGATAAGTTGTTCATAGGTTAATTTCTGCCTCCTCTGACACCAGGATTTCGGAACATTAATATATTCCCAATATCTGAAATACCTGTCTTACACGGTTATATTTATCATCCGAGTACCTGTCATGTTACACATCTGATGATTTATGGATAGGATGAATGGTTCTAAAATCTCCTCTGGTTCTGAGAATCTCCTTTTTCACATGCAATGTGGGGTTGTTTCCAACTAAGAATGAACCAGTTTGCTGCAGCCTTATCTTATTCAATGCCATGCACATGTGCAGCTTTTATTAGATGGTTGCTGCTTGCTAGGAACCTTTGACAAACTTTTTGGTTGTAATCGGTGAAAAGATGCGTGAGCAGAAGCAGTTGTGAAGTTCTCTATTGTTTTGTTTTTCTTTTATTTTGTATTTTTTTCCCTTTTTTTGTGATGCATGTTCTTTTAGTTTCCAGCTTTCCCCACAAAAACAACACAATACAACTGTAGGGAAAAGCTCACAAAAATTTGAAATCCTGAATAATCGATAATTGGTGGTCAAAGGCCTAAAACACTATAAAAGTAGTCTGCCATAGTTGATCTGGAGCTAAATAGGGAATCAAAATCAAGATTTTCTTTTTATAGAAAATAAGAAACGGAAATATCACAAGGCTAAATTTTCAAAACAGGCGTACTCTTGACCTGATATGCGGGTCAGATCACAAAAATAGCCTAGAAGTGGACCTTCAAGTGAATTTTGACGCTGAACAAGTTTCGTATTCTCTTATTCTTAATTGGGATTATGTTCCATTGCAGTGGACTTTCCATCCTTTCATCTTCAAGAGCAAAAAGATCTACACGGTTTTAGTGTGGTGCAGGGTTCTAGCATTTCTAGTTGTAAGTGCCTCTGTCTATCTCTATCTCTCTTTGTTCTTTTTCTTGTGTTGATTAAATTGTATGCCCTGAAATGATGTGCAACAGAATCGTGCTGGGATAATTAGTGAGATAGTCTTAGAAACTTGTAAGCTAGCACAAAAAGCACACACCAAAGTTACTGCAACGACTTTAGTTTGTATATCTCTTTGGGAGTACGCAATTTGTCTATGCTTTCTGACACTTTATCTGACCTATTTTTTTTCACTAGGCTTCTCAATTTCTTCGGATCATCACGTTCTATTCCACCCAGCTTCCAGGTCCAAATTATCATTGTCGTGAGGTAGAATGTCTAATATGTCTATTTCCCACTTTTATTTTCTGTTAAAAAAAGAAGAAGAAGCAATGGTTGGTTTTTGCAATACAGATAAATTTACTATATATCTAGTAGTTCCTTTAGTTTGAACCTTTCCTTTTCATGTATTTGAATTAAAATTGGAACCTAAAAATCGACATATATAATTGGCTAGCTTTTCTGCACTGCAGGGATCAAAACTTGCCAGGTTGCCACATCCAGAGAGTGTATTTGAAGTACTCTTAATTAATTGTCAGTAACTGTTGCTTTAACTTGATCATTTGTTTGTCATTTTCCATGGGTTTTTGAGCTAAATTCGTTTCTTCACAATGCAGTTCCTCGGGGCATCACACATGGTTGTGGTGATTTGATTTTTTCATCTCACATGATATTTACTCTTGTCTTTGTCCTCACATATCAGAAGTATGGAACGAAAAGGTAAAATATGGCTTGTAAAAATGTTGTTTTTCCTCCCAGAAAGAAATTAGTTAAGATTAGTGATATCAATATGGTTGGAGAATAGTGTAGCAAGTGGTCTGGTTTCCTTGTGTTTGAATCTGCACTCACTCCCTATTGTTCACGGTCTACACAATTTTACTGAAACAAATACCCTGACGAGGTTAACTAATTTCAAATTGTTGCGATGTCGTTGTGTAGGTGTATAAAGCAGTTAGGTTGGCTGATTGCTGTAGTTCAGAGCTTTCTAATTATAGCATCACGCAAGCATTATACTGTTGATGTTACTGTAGCGTGGTATGTATCATCTACCAGATTGTGCAGTCATTATTTCCATTAAAAAAAATGTTATTCCGTTCTGATTTTTTGTTTTTGGTTCTGCAATTGTTGCTTTCCAGGTATACTGTTAATTTAGTGGTATTCTTCCTGGACAAGAAGTTACCAGGTAAGGGCGTCCTGCAATAATTTGTTCCAATTTTTCTGTACACCTTGTCCTTCGGTTCAACGAGGGATCATACTGATTTTGAGCTGCTGAATACAGAACTGCCTGATCGGACTGGCGGTGCTTCTTTCTTGTTGCCATTGAGTACCAGAGACAAGGATAGCAAGACTAAAGAAGAGAGCCACAAGCTCTTGAATGGGAACTCAGTGGACCCTGCCGATTGGGTATAGACAATAGTGATTCTATAAATTCTTTCCCCCTCATGAAATGGCTGTGATATGGATTGGTATTTATACTGATGCCTGTTATCTTCTTCCAGAGGCAGAGAACCCAGGTCAATGGCAAGACTCTGGATGATGCCAATTTAGTCCATGCTGATGCTACTGCAATGAATGGCGCATAGAGGATGGGGGCGGCTCTCTCTTTCCTAACTCTGAAGTTCACATCATTATGACCTTGGATATATAGTAGCTGATGCGGCCAGCTTCTATTCCCAGGTCTGCTGGCACAGTTGATTTGTATTCTAAAGAAAATGAAATATGGGTTTTGCATTGCTGCAGTATGCAGTCCTGCTCCTTTGTCATGATTAACTCTAGCAGCAGCAGTGTGTAACGCAGTTTCTTCATTAAAACAGATTCCCTATTTGGAGATGATCTCAAGTTCTAAGAAAAGATTGATGGTAATTGGTGGTTTTTAGAGGTGGGTTTTCAGCCTAGTCCTTTGGTGGCCGTGTTGATGGCCATAGAATTTAGAAAAAAACCTTAACCTGTCAATCAATGGTGGAGTAATGATTCTTTTAATTGAATGTTGCGTGCGATGTTTGATTCCGGGGAAAATGCTGTATTTCGACATGCACCCTCCTTGTCTTTATGCATTTTAAGACATGTAAGATCACAGTTACGAGGCACCTCACATCACATGTCTCTTTATTACCAGGACACAAGGCGTGCCAGACCTTTGTCCCTGCTAGTCTGTACCAGACAATAGAATCTTACTGCTCAAACCAGTGACCTGTTTCTTACAATCAGTGAACTTTGTGCGACCGCATCTCATGATGAAAAACAGGGAGATGGAACAGGATGATAGGAAGACAAATATTCTGATACATCTCAAACCAGACAAATGTTTTTGTATTCTAATTGATGAAAAAAAAAGTTATTTATTACCATTAATCGTGCAATATTTGAACAATAAATATAAACTATTATTATTATTACTTCGGATTATAAGAGTATTGTTGATCTCGTTTCATTTCAGCTAAAATGACCGAAATATTTCGTACCAGTTAAAAAACGTTCCGTTTAGGTCAAATAATATTTTTTTTCAATAATGAATAATTTTACAATATCAATTATATCTCTTAATCCGACCGTTAGATTAAAATGAAATTTTATGATGAGTCTCTTCACATATTTAAATATATTATGTTAAAATTTCAAAACAATCAGAGAATGTAATGACCTTCCAAGATGATGATTGTAATATTATACATGTTCATAATTTTGTTCAGAAAAATCATTTTATTGTCTTTTTTTTATATTAAATTACACAATTCTAAATAATTCTATTTTTGGATTTGAACTATTTTTTTTAGAATTTATATATTTAATTATATATATACACACACACATAAACATTATAACCCCAAAACGAAGCGTCAAAACGCTTCGAAACTGAAATATTCTGTTCTAATTAAAAAAACAAAGCAACAAACAAAACGAAATTGACAACCTTGGTTCATTAATAATGAATGGTAATATTTCTTTAACTATCTTCAAATAATAATTTTCTTACTCTTCAATTCCATATTACAAAAATGATTTGTGATCATTATAAAAACACAACTAAAATATAATTTATTCAGTTATTAAATTATTTCTTTATATATAAAATCATAAAATAAATAATCATATAATAAAACAAGGTCTTTAAAATCTTATGGAAAAATATCAGCTCAACCTTATTTTCTCGAGATTGTTCATCCCCAGATTGTTCCTCCCTAGATTGTATAAAAACACAAGATATTTAGAATTTTATGGAAAAATTTCAATATGATCCAATTGTAGGATCAAAAGCTATGTTTGTTAGTATAAAGCTCTACATTAGAGAGAGAAAAAAGCCCAAGATCAACTTAATATTGCTCAAGTTTGCATGGATCACATTAATTAAAACCAGATCATTCCTTGTTGAATTCTAAGAGTTTGACTTGGCTAAAATATCATAAATAAACCCATTAAGTGCCTGGAGGTTGAAGATGATGAGATTATAGTTTGGTTTCTCAATTTGTGAAAATTACAATTTAGTCCCTGGACACTAGAAAAATTACAGTTTGATCCCTGGAGTGGAATTCGAGATTCTGGACAGAATTGAGGATGAATCATCGGAAAAATTTAAGTATATTTTTGAATCTATGAGGTGTTCAATTTAGTCCTTCAATTTTACAAAATTACAATTTGACCTCTAAAAATCTGATTAAATTTCATAATGGTCCGTAGATAAAATATTAGTTTTTCAGATTATTTTGGTAAATTATTATCAATTTTACGAATTGTTTATTTTGAATTAGATTTAGGGGGAAACCGTTAAATTTTTAGGTTTTGAGAAAAATGGATAGTTTGATTCAAAAACATATAGGATTATGGGTTAAATTCTTGGATAAGTTCATTGAATAGATTTTACTTTTTTTGAGTTTTTTTCAAGTATTTCTTTTTATATATATTCAGATAATCCTAATATTCTATCTGCGAGATGATAATAGAATTTCCTTTGATATCTGCTTTTGAATCCTGAACGTTTTTGAGACAGACGTGTAGATAATTTTTAATATGCATGAGAAATAATATAAATATTTGAATTGCTAATATGAATTGGATTATACTATATATATATATATATATATATATATATATATATATATATATATATATATATATATATATTGCCTACCATTTTTGTTATGACAAAGCATAATCAATTATCGAATCTACATTCTTGATATGAGCCCATATATTCTTGTGAATTGATAGCTTCTCATTTGATTGATATTATGAGTTGAGTCTTGAGATATGAATATGTTTGTTTGATTATGATATAATCTACGGATATGCCAGTCACAATACTCATGTTAATATGGTAGTGTTAGTCTTTATGCACATTGTATCTGAAACCCTAGTTGGTTGGAGGAGTCGAAAACCTGTGTGGACTGATTATCCCACAGTACAAAGCCTCATGCTCATTACATTTTGAATTTGTGATGAACTTTACCTTATAATATTCTTGTTATGATGTATTTAAGAAATGTTCTTGTAAGAACTTAAAGCCGTATTCGTAAATATATTTTTCATTGTTGTATTATCTTATATATGTATATGAAATGTTATCTACTTACTGAGTTGTTGAACCTACCCTCTCATTATTTATCATTTTTAGGCTTGTAACTTATTAGCAGGTTGTTTTTGTTGTACTCTCAGAACCTGCTATTTTGGTTTTAATCAATGCTTTTTTCTTATGTCTAGTTTCTGCTCCATAATTATAAGAGTATGTATTTAACTCTTATATTATACAATTAATTTTGTTATTAATTTTGCATTGAAGTCTGATTAATTATTTAAACGATATGTTTGTATGTGGATTTAGGTTAATGTAGGTATGAAACTTTAGGGAGATCATGTCTATATATTGGTCATGAATCCGAGAATCGGGTAAAGTATTTGTACTTGTCTCAATCTCTATTCCTTCTGTATTTTTTATTTAAAGGAACTAAAAAATGGTTAAAAAACATATCTGAGACAAAGATAAAAATCTCTCTTAATATATTACAAAACACGTTTTGATGCGAACCTATGAACGCAGATGCAAAAAAAGATGAATCTCAAAAAGGCAAAGATTCAGGTTTGTTGTGAATGATATGGGCTAGCTGGCTGTATAACATTTGGATCTTTCAAGAGTGTTTTTGCTGACACTGGACTGCAAAGAAGCAAGGTCTCATACAGATACAGATAAGCAACGAGGGAGGGAGACCATGTAGCTAGCATATGAACAGATGAGCGAGTGAGTGATGCATCATCGTCATCATTGAGGCATGTATCTGTGAGGGCCACTTTCTCTCTCTAGACGGACGACACAAATAATAACTCCACCAACTCTCGGACAAAAGGATTGCTTTTCTCCATTCTTTTGTTTTTGTTATCCTCCATGAATCATCATCAAGATCAAGCATGCCTGTGATCCGTCCGGCCGAGAATGCAGTGCAGTGAGACAACATGGCCCCAGCTCTAAGGAACTTCAGAGGTTGTGTTTTTCTTTTTCTACAGCCGAAATAGGCAACAAGGAAACAACCCATCATTTGCGAGAATCTATGGAAGAAAAATTAAGGAAAAGGCAATAATTACTGCAGGCTTCTGCTGATCTTACTCCGGAGGCTTTTGCAAAGGTGCATGTTTTGTAGCTTTGATAATTCACCCTACTCTCTCTCTCTCTCTCTCTCTATATTACCCGTTCAACAATTTATTTAATTTCATGTAATGAAAATAGAAATATTTTATTTTATTTTTTAAAAAACACCATGCATGCCAATACTACATACAAGTATTTTAAAAGTCTTTGCTTTTGCGGCCATCCGCAATTCAAAAGCATGACAACCACGTCACGGGGTCGTTTAATGTATACTTTGTTACGGTTTAACAATGCATTTTAAAAATGTTTTTAATTTTAAATTAATTATTTTTAATGTTTTTTTTTAAATGAACTTAATATATATATTTGTTAAGAAAAGGCAACTACCTTTTTTTTTTTCCATTGATCAAGATTTGCCTTGGATATTGGCATGATGGAGCCTCAATCCAATCCTATTGCGGTAATCAATCAAATTGTAACGTTACAAGAAATACTTTTTTTCCTTTTTTTTTTTATCTGGGGTGGTCACATGAACCCCATGACTTTCTTTTGCCGTCTCCCTTTAAAAAAAATGTGAACATTGACCCCACTCTTCAAATCAAAATTCATAATGGAGATTGGATTTGAATAATATATACACGAAGAATGCTCACACGATACATTTATTTATTTAGTGTTATATCAAAAATAATTTTAAATTATAATAAAAACTTATTATACTACCAGGCATCCCGGAGATAATTCCGCACAACGCAGCAACGGTGGGTGCCAGGATGTCTCACTACGACATCGTATCTCTTGACATTTGACCCAAAATTCAATTTGATTTGGCTGCCACCTGATTTAAAAAATTGAGTAGACTTCATTTTTGCCTCTATTCATTTATCAGCAACCCCCTCCATGGCTTAAAATCTTTATCGTTACCCTTTGAGGTTTATTTATTATTATTATTTTATTTCTAAATATTGAAAAATGAGAGAGAGAGGGAAAAACATCAACCGAAGGAGCTGGCTTGCTTGCTTGCATGTTTCAATAAAACTAATTACGAAAGAAGAATCGTCCTCTGTCCACAGCCCACTCCTTCTCTTTCCTTTCCAAACC
This sequence comes from Salix viminalis, assembly GCA_029228465.1. NCBI lineage: Eukaryota > Viridiplantae > Streptophyta > Magnoliopsida > Malpighiales > Salicaceae > Salix > Salix viminalis. The sequence continues at coordinate 9,143,433 of CM055441.1, forward strand.
CTTCTTCCTGTCTCCTCACTGCCTGATCATCTTGTTTTTTTTTTACTCTAATCAATGGGAGCCCGCTGCTCCAAATTCTCTCTCTGCTGGTTCCAGTCTCACCTTAAACCTTCAGTCCTCGAATCCTCCGATCACGGTAAACTCATCAATGGCTGTCTCTCTCTGTCTTTTTCTTTCTTTCTTTCTTTTCTGGGTGTAAAATGAGTGGTAATAGTTGGCGTCATGCTGTCATTTCGGTGCAGAAAATGGGGGCAAAAGTGACAGAAACGCATTTCCGAGTTTCACCGAGTTTAGCTTCGAACAACTGAAAGCAGCCACGTCTGGGTTCTCTTCGGACAGCGTAGTATCGGAACACGGTGAAAAAGCTCCCAACGTTGTTTACAAAGGGAAACTAGACAATGACCGTTGGATCGCCGTTAAACGATTTAACCGTCTCGCCTGGCCTGATCCTCGCCAATTCCTCGTACAGCCTTCTAAATCATTTTCGTCCTTTTTTTTTAAAAAAAAATAAAAGCTTTGTTAAAATGATGAGATATTACTAGTATATTTAAGAAATTTTAAAAAAGACGAATATGGTAAAACTGTAAATAGGAGGAAGCGAGAACGGTGGGGAGCTTGAGGAGTGAGAGATTGGCGAATTTGATTGGATGTTGCTGTGAAGCAGAGGAGAGATTGCTTGTTGCAGAGTTTATGCCCTATGAAACTCTTGCTAAGCATCTGTTCCACTGTGAGTCCTTTTTATCTTCACTTTAATTTTAATGTTTTCTCTTAATTATTATTATTGGTTGTTAATCTTCTTCCTTTTTAATGTCTGGTTAGTGCAAGGGTGGCCCTTTTTCCGTTCCAGCATTTTTCTTCAGAAAATTATCCTCTTTTTTCGTTTTTTGTTGGCCCGAAATAGCTAACGCTGAAAAAAGTTGACCAGATTTGATTAGGGGATATAATGGAATGTAGAGTAGAGTTGATGAACTTCAAATTTTGAATAATTTTTGTGTGAATTCTTTGTATTTTGGTCCTAAAGGGGAGAGCCAGCCCATGAAATGGGCAATGAGGTTGAGGGTAGCTCTGTACTTGGCACAAGCTCTGGAATACTGTGGCAGCAAAGGAAGGGCGTTGTATCATGATCTCAATGCCTACAGGATCTTATTTGATAAGGTAAATGTGGTTGTCTGCGCTGTAGAATTTACTTTGTGGTGCCAATAGTTTCGGTCCTGATTTTGGTTTGGTGGTTGACAGGATGGTAATCCCAGGCTATCTTGCTTCGGGCTCATGAAGAATAGCCGAGATGGAAAAAGTTATAGTACAAATTTGGCTTTCACCCCTCCAGAGTACTTGAGAACTGGTAAAGACTGTTTGTGTCGCATCAGAACTTCTGATTGCTATAAACTGATATGATCTTTGCGTGCATAAATGGATCAGTTACATCTTATTGTGATTAGTTTTGGGTATCAAACGCTAGGGAAAAGGTTGAAAATGGTTAAATCATTAGAAATGGTCGATGGTTAAAATTACCTTGTAATCCTGGCAGGTAGAGTAACACCAGAAAGTGTAGTTTACAGCTTTGGAACCTTGTTGCTGGACCTTCTGAGTGGCAAACATATTCCCCCAAGCCATGTAAGTAATTTGCTTTTCCAAAGCTCTAGTAATCTATCTTGTTGGTTTCTTTGTCACTGGTAGTGCAAATGAATTATTGTTATTCCCATTTTGATTATTAGCCATTTAACCTATCTTTGCCTTGTTCTTAGGCACTGGACCTGATTCGTGGCAAAAATTTCCTGATGTTGATGGATTCTGCTCTAGAAGGTCATTTTTCAATAGATGACAGAACAGAGTTGGTTAGATTAGCTTCCCGTTGTTTGCAGTATGAAGCTCGTGAAAGGCCAAATGCTAAATCCCTTGTCGCTGCACTTATTTCACTTCAAAAGGAAACAGAGGTATATAAAATAGCTGATTGAGCTGCACGTCTTTGTAGAGTACAGACAACATAGTTTTTTCAAGATAAGGCCTGCTTCTGCAAGGTTGAATGGTTTCTGCAAATAAGCTTGCTCTTATCTGATATAGTTTTAGCAGGTCCCATCTTATGTTTTGATGGGCATCCATGGCGAAACTGCATCATCAACTCTGCCCTTGTCATTGACTCCTTTTGGTGAGGCATGCTTGAGAAAGGATCTCACTGCTATACATGAGATACTGGAAAAGATTGGATACAAGGATGATGAGGGGATTGCCAATGAGGTTCACCATCTCTTATCTGTGATTTGAATGACTTCCCACATTTCTTTGCTATGAAAATAAACAAATAGATAAATGAGCTGTTTTTTACTTGTCATATCACTATGCTTTATACTTGTCATAACTATGCGCCTTAAGCAGGGCAAGGTCCTATCGAGTTATTGTATAATCAAGTTGTATGTATCTATTGTCTTTTGGGCTGACAGTCTTTTTGTCCATTCTCAAAAAAATCATTAAAAAAAAAAAGAACAGAAGAGAAATGTAAGTTTGTCCACCTAGCAATTACAAATCATGTCAACAGTTCTGAATCCTTTTTTCTTAGGATTTTGTGCTGGAATCAAAAAATTAAATCCTAGGAACTAGATGCCAGGGCTTTGGGGGAAGTCTTAGTATGCTGCTCTGGCTTTAATGTGTAACCTGTTCATGAAATCTGTGCTTAGCTCTAGATATCTTTTTTTTTCCTGTAGCTTTCTTTTCAAATGTGGACCAATCAAATGCAAGAGACCTTGAATTCTAAGAAGCATGGAGATGCTGCTTTTCGAGCCAAGGATTTTGCGACTTCCATTGATTGCTATACGCAAGTGAGTATCTCATGTTATTGTCAAATATGAAACTTGAATTTTAGGATGGTTTATTTTCTTATCGAGTAACAACAGAGCAATGTTATAAATTAGTTCATGAACGAATTTTCTAATGGATGATGGATTAGCGGTGTCATTTTGTCTTTGTTAGAGATGAATATTCAGTAAGGAGAGAAATTGGCACTATAAGAACAATTATAAATCAGTGGTATCATTTTAGCTTGTTAGAGTTGAAAGTTTTCTAATGGATTGCTTAGCCGACATGAAGGATGATCATATTCTACCACCATAAAACAAAACAATCAAGCTGTTCTGGCCAAGGTTCTTGTTATCTGGCATAGTTTGCTGCTAGCATAATAGTAAAACATAATTGAGCCTCTTAATAAAATATGGGTTATTTTCTCCTTCTGCATCCTGATGGCAGTAAAGCTGCTCTATGTTGGCTTGTGAAAGGAGATTAAGTTTTCCCTGTCTTCTGCAGTTCATTGATGGCGGAACCATGGTGTCGCCCACTGTGTACGCTAGGCGCTGCTTATCTTACTTGATGAGTGAAATGCCGCAAGAAGCTCTAGGGGATGCTATGCAAGCCCAAGTGGTGTCTCCTGATTGGTCCACTGCCTCGTACCTTCAAGCAGCTTGCCTCTTTAGCCTTGGAATGGAGACTGACGCGCAAGAAACACTCAAAGATGGCACAGACTTGGAAGCCAAAAGAAACAAAAACTGAAAGTGTACAGGTCCTTTTTTATGATTTTCGTTTATTAATTACTGTTCGTTTTTTTTTTTTTGTAATTTTGTGTAGGCTCTTGTATGTAATCTTGCTTCTCATTTCTCCACCCTCCTTTTGACCCAATGTTGACATTACTTGTTTGTGGATAAAGTCTGCAGTTCAGTTGTTCCTTAATCATCTGAGTGCAGTAATTGATACATGCAATACAATGAGAGAATAGAAGAGTGCTGTACTGCAGTTTAGAGGCTGTTTGTTATCCAACCAAGAACCAGGTTGCTGAACCTTTGTCGTGACCATTATGTGGGAACATAACAGGATTAACCGTGGCCAAGACTGGAGTTAAAATAAAGGAGCAACACAGTTTTAATGGCTGGGGGATATTTCAAAATGCTTTATGACAATGAGGGAAATCTTGTCAAAATATTTCCTACAAATCAAGAGGTATTTGACATGGTTGTTAAAATTGTGTTTCGACTCGTAAAATCGTATGTATAAACCTGGTAAAATCGGGTCGGGTCAAACTGGAAAACCACTAAAATGGGTCCTGACTTGGTAAAATCAGGAAGCGTAAAATGAGGTCGAATCAATCCGATTCTACGATACTATATGAATGCCGTGTACAGTGTGTACGTTAATTAATTTTCCCCGAATCATCTAACCGGCTTCTCTTCCACCGGATGGATGTTTCTCCATCACATGTAATCGGCCTGATTAGATTGACAATAACAAAGATGAAAAAACGAGTTTTTCAATTCGGAGAGAAATGGAGAGAGAAGCCTTAGGGTTTAAGAGATTGAAAAGACTTTCAGTAATAAGCGACAAGAGTTTCATGTTTCTGTAGCTCATCAGCTCTTTGCAGGTACGATGACAGTAGTTTTGCTGGCTCGTTCTCGCTCCCCATTGCCTTCTTACTTTTAATTTCGTTGTTTATTCTCTTCTTTTGTTTCTACCTTGATAGACAATTGCAGGAGTGATGACCCTGGGCCTAGTCTAGATTAAATATATTAAATTCTCATGCTGAAGAGACTTCAAATCTATTTTGTTATGCTTTTTCTTGTATGAGAACTGTGGATAAATTCTGGATTGTCGAGAACCAAGATACCTCCTTTGCGTTAAGCAATAATTTGGATTTTCAAGGTTGTTTTCATTAATTCAAATACCAACTTAAATACAGAATTGATAGTTCTAAAATAACTATCCATTATTATGCCTCGTTCTATCTGGACTAGAACGTGTACAGTGTTATGGATAGATGATAATAAATTGAACAGTAAAACAATAACAACAATTAATAAATACTGGAAAGTAAATTAATTAAAGAACTGCAGCTGCCACGTGTCCTCATCCAGTGCGCCTAGCTTTCCCGTGTCACCAATCCAGCGCGCCTTGGTTTCCTGGTCAACACATCCCAATGTTCCCATCCACCCCTTGAGCTACGCCCCGTGTCACCATCTCCCAGCTCCTTAGGCTCAGCTCCTTAGGCGCGTAACATATTTTTATAAAACTGATCCCCCTTTGTCTATTACATTCGTAGGTTTTGTGTTTACCCAAACATCCTTGCAAGTTTAATCCCAAAATGGGATTCTTGGAAATGGGGATTCATTTCCATTTATTATTCATGAGCAATATATATAATTGATTAACAACCAACCTTGTAGTTCTGGGGAATTTTGGATCAGTGGACATTGATTGACTTGTTTGTGTTTCTATTAAGAAACAAAACAAAGAAGTGTTAGCCAGGGTATGCCTTCTGTATAAGGGTGATGGAATTTGTTGATTCTTATCTTCTGGTAATTTTGTTTTCTCTAACTTGCCCTTTTCAATTCTTGTTCAGTTATGTGGATATTGGTTGCTGATTTAATTTTTGCATTCAGATTTAAGCTTTATATGATTGTGATAAAGATTTATAGAAATGAATAGGAGATGCCTTCTTAGTAATATACTTTTTCTGTAGCAATTGGGTTTCATTTTTACTGTCATTAAGATAATTTATAATACTCATGCATGGGAAGCTGAATCCATCCCAGTTGCAATTTATAATTTCTAGCTATCCATCCCAGTTGCAGAATTCCGGGGAAGGATGCTTCAAGATTTGCAAGAAAAGGGTAACCAAGATAACACTAATTGCCTCTGCAACAGTTGTAGCATCTAAGGCTCCCAGTTTCAACTGGATTGAAAGAACGAATTTCCATCATATTTGCGGTTCGTGAGAGCTGAATGAGAAGTACTATTTTTGATTGATGAATCTTCAAGTAAGGCAAAAATTTTCTCATCCCTCTTTCTCTTTCTTGAATATTGCAGTATGACCTTTGTGTGAGTTGAATGCAAAATAATATTCTTAATCGGCAACGTCTTCTCTTGCTTATATAAAACTGTTTCAAAAACATTGTTATTGATTGTATCTCTCTCTACATTCATCAAATGATCTCCCTTAGCAGAATCATGATCGAGCACCATACTTGAATTATCTCATCCTACCACAAATTTACTTGAGCATTTTACAAAGAAGAAAAGAAATTATAAATTACAAATGGGATGGATTCTTTGTAAAATGCTGAGGTAAATTTGTGGTAGGATGAGATAATTCAATTATGACGCTCGATCATAATTCTGCTAAGGAAGATCATTTGATGAATGTAGAGAGGTACAATCAATAACAATGCTTTTGAAATAATTCTATCCGAGCAAGAGGAGGCGTTGTTGATTAAGAACATTATTTTGCATTTAGTTCACACAAATATCATATTGCAATATTCAAGAAAGAAGAGAAAGAGGGATGAGAAAACTTCAAGAAAGAAGAGAAAGAGGGATGAGAAAACTTCTTTCTTACTTAAGATTCATCAATAAAAAATAGTACTTCTCATTCAGCTCTCACAAACCTTGCAGACCTATACTGCTAGTGTAAGCACCATGGCCACCTTTGGCACAATCAACAAAGGGCAAATAATGAGTTTCTCCTTGAATTGTGATGTAGATGGACGATCATTTTTCAAATTAGAGTGACACCAACAAATTATTTATTTTAAATTTGTTAGTTTTATCTAATATGAACATAGTTGTTTTGTATTGTATTTTTAAGTTATTTTAAATCAATCTTAACTAATGAAGTTTTACCTATAATTTTACAATTTTTGTAAGGAAATATTTTACATATTATTTTATGATTTTACAATTCGAGATTATATTATATTTCAATGTTAGTGTAAAAAAATGATTTGAACAGCTTTGGTATTTGAGAATATTTTTGTCATGGACGCATCTCCATATTACGAGGTAAAGAAAAAGTTCAACAATAACAGCATGTAGATGAATCAATACAACCTCCAAGCACCCATAAATATTTTTCAAGGCAGATAAAGCTCTGATAAATGTAAGCGTACGTGTGTAGATCAACAAACACCTATGCATACTAAAGGAAAATGTGGACGTATAAAACCCCACGAGGCACGCTGAACTCTTCCTCGTTCATCACACATCAATCCTTGCAAGCTCTTCTAGAATCATTCTGCTTTCTCTATAATTATTTCTTTCCCCCCCCTCACGCCTCTCCTACAGAAGTTTACTAGGACGGCACATTGAAGTGAAAGAGCCAAGATAATACAAATGCAAATAGCACACACGCAAGCAAGAAATTCAGGTAGCCGTGGCCTTGCCAAAAGCTTCGAGTTTCTGTGGTAGGAATTGATGCTGAGACTGCTGCCACTGCGGTGTTTACCATGACATTGTTCGATCCATTTGAATGCTCAATTGACTCGATGTCACTTGCTAAAACAACATTGCGGGCAGTAGAACGACAAATCTCACAGGTCCTGGTACATATCACACGAACCGAATACATACGGAAACATATAATTAGAGATGCCATGATTGCTGCTACAGGATTAGGAATTTGAAACGAAAGTTAAATGCAAATAAATACTGCTCATTGATCATGTAATATAGCTCATTCATCTGTTCAAGCGAGTACCCCAGCAAAGAGCTTAGAACAGAACATTCCCCAGAAAATGGAAAAGAACAGATCCCTGGTCCAGGGATAAGGCTAGCAAGCATATTGTGAGCTAGAAGATCAGGTAAGAGACTCACCAGAAATGAGAGAGAGAGATATTTGAACATCATATAGCGATAAAACAGCGATTTTGGAAATTTTACCCAAAGATACATTGTATGGTTAAAGCTTCAAATACAGCATAAAGAGTACTTATTCTGATTGACAGACATAGAATAGGGTGATAGCTTAAGAGCCAGAGATACTGCTTTATTACCACATCCAGTAGATGATGAATGATACTGTATTCACTATCATCAGATAATAGATAATTTATTAAACCTCCACAATAGCTAGCTACCATCACTTGTTCCAGCACTTCTTTTTTAATATTATCTTTTTACATCATGTAACAGTATTCTAGCAACGAGAAGTAATGTCCACACTAGATCCTTGTAGCCACTAAAAGTATGCATCAATAAGCACGTGCTGCTGCTTGAATAAACAGTTTAGAATGTTCAGTTTTCTGATCCAAAACATCAAGCAGATAATTTTTTTCCAGGCTGTACCAGTTCTAACTAGAAATTAAATCAATGTTGAATACAAGAGCAAACCAATCAATTATCCACGTTTAATAAGTAAACAGCGAAGTGCATTATAACTGATACCAAGATATTCCACTATTGTTTTGAGTATGGTATCAATCAATATGACACTGATAGTCTGACATAGACATGCATGACAGAGAAATACTGATTCTGAAACGCATGCATGACATAGACATGTTTTAAGATTCACAACTATCAGGAGATTTCAACCCATCATCCAGATTCTTATGAAGCTTAAATCTCGAGCACAATATCAAGGATGTCAGCATTATTTTTACTACGCTCATCAGACAAACAGGAAGTAAGGAATCTGCACTAGCAATTATACAAATACAATTTTTAAGTAGTGCATCCACAAGCAATTATCTTTTACTTGGCGTATCAACAAGGAGTCAGAACTCCATTGTGATAAAGAGAAGAAAAGGAGCATTATTTAGATTCTTAAACTTCTAAGAAGTACAGATTGGCAATAAATTGTCGGTGTAGTTAGACATATCATTGGGACTGGTATCTTAAAGCTGTACTCTTTCACTTTACTTTTTTTTTTTTTTTTTCTGTCAACCTGTTTACTAAACAGAATCTCCTTCCACTTTACCTTTTATTCATCACAATTCTTAACATCTTCTACATTACGCTTCATTTTCCATTAAATAATCAATGCTTCACATCCCATAAACTAATCAGACTGTAATCCAATATTCGAAAGCCTTAACTAACGAACCCTTTGTTCTCTTTGGTGATAAAAATGTTGTTACTAATCCTTCAAGAAATCCCACTTTAGTGCTAACATTTATACTTTAAAAAAACACATCAACCAACTCTGATAATACTAAGAAGCACGAAGTGGATATTTACCATTTCTCACAAACAAACAAAGTTAACAATAAAAAATAATAATCATCATACCAACACTTTAAATAAATAATTTTTGTAATCAAAAGAGCAAAATAAAATTTACCAAAGAAAAATAAAATTGAATTCAATCTTGTACTTACTTGTTTCCCTTAATCTTGAACCAAGCCTCTGCACACTGTTTATGAGCAGCAGCCAAATCATCCTTGCAAGAACAACCCAATTCAATAGGAACTCCTGATTCATGGCTATTACTCTCCAAACCCAGATGGCAAATCCTACAATCTCTCTCCACTTTACTCAAATGCACCTTTATTTCAGGCACCCCATTCTCAATCCCCACCTCCACTGAACAATCAGACACTGAAGACACCCTCCTAGAATCCAAAACCACATTGTTTATACCCTCAGCATCAGAGACACAAGCGAAACTGTAATCATCATAAGACCCACCAGTGGTTGAATAGAACTGGGAGTAGCAAGACCCATCTTCTGCATCAGAAAAACAACTGACATCACTTCCAGCAACTGAGTGGCGGTGTGTCCCTTTCTCTAAATCGATATGGGACATGTCATGAACTGACATTTTGAAGATTTAGACACAGGACGAATCAAAAGCAGAAGTATAATTTTGGAAACTTAGGATGTTTTTTTTATTGAATTTGACATAAACTCAAAGGACTTGATGAAGTGGGTGTTCTTGGACTAGGTGACAACAACAGCTACAACTCCATTAACGTTACCATAATAAATCCTTTGCGAAGAAGAAAAAACAATCACCGAAGTAGGGAATTTATTTAAATTGATTATTATCAGAGAATGTAATAGATATAGGGGAACAAGAAAAGATTAAGGTTGCCTTTTTTCTCATCGAGACAAAACATGGTTGTGGTTTTTGGTTTTAGAAAGACTTTTGCTTCGGACTGCAGACTACTGCAAAGCAGCTACAGAGTACAGAGACGTGAAGTAGGTATGACGAGGTGATTTGTCCGCGTGCTACGCTAGGCTTTTTTTCATGTAGGAAACTAATAGTTTTTTTTTTTATATTGTAATTAGTTATTTTAATATATAATTAATAAAATTATAATAGATAAATTCTGCTGAAATGAGTTTTTTTTTTCCGTCGAAAAGGAACAGTGTAATCGAAAAGCAGGAGAAGTGGTTCATATATTTTTTAATTGTAGATAACTTAGGTAAATTTGTCTATCTATTTTGTTTATAAGTTGCCTTTTCTCCCTAGTAATATTAGATCTGAAATATTATACATAAAAATATAACTCTTTTTTTTTGTTTTTACAAAAACAACCTAAAATCTAAGAATTAAAATTTTCTAATAAATAAACTTAAACAAAAGATGACAAAATTAGAATTAAAAGACAAAAAAAAAATATTTTTTAGAAGATTTATTCCTTATACTATTATATTAAAAGTATTTCAGAAAACTGATATTAATTTTTTTTCTTCAAAAAATCCTAGTTAATTTTTTTAATCTATATATATATATATATATTTAGGCGCTAATATCAAATAAATATTAAAATATATAATTAGTCTCACATATTTATAAGAAAAAAAATTCATTATTATTATTATTATTTTGAATGCCTTATATGGGTTTTTTGTATGTAGAAAAATGATTGATTTTATACATGTTGTAATTGGTTATATTAATATTTAATTACTAAAATTGTAATTAATAAAATTTGTTAGAAATGAGTTTTTTCCACCTAAAAGTGATTGAATGTTGTTACTGTTAAAACTGTTTTGATAATTATTTCATCGGTAGATTGTACAATTAGAATTCAGTTAAAATGAGTCATGTGCTCTGTGTAACTTACTGATTGATTGTTGTGTATGTTTTATTTTTTTTTATGAATTCTTTAATTAGCAAATAGTAAAATGACAATCGTTGAATTTTAGCATTATGCACAAAACAATTTGATTGATGATTTTGTTTTAACTAATTTGGTAATAATTTAATTGGTAGATAACAAAACCACAATTGATCAAATTGACTAAAAATATATTATTTGTTGTTTGCAAAAAAAAATACAACTGCTAAAATTTATGAAAGATTATTTTTTCATCATATTGTTTTATTTAAAAAGATTTAGAACACTGAGATTAAATTACAGTGAAATTTATAAAGAAAAGTCAATTCAATTTTTTATATATATTTTAAGACGTTAATATTAAATAAATATCACAATATATAATTAGTCTCACATATCTATAAGAATTTTTTTTATAAATAATCATTATCATTATTTTGAATGCCTTATCTATAAGAATTAGAAATTTCAAGAGCTAACAATATTAATGAAAAAGCAATAAAAAAACTAAATAAATGACAAAAAACCTAAATATAAGCAGATTTAAAAAAATATTTGACTTGAAGGATAAATAAAAAGAATTTAAAAAATAACAAAGAGAAAAAATAATCAATATTAATTTTCAAATGATCACCAACACAAATTAATATGTAAAAAAAAAACTTATTAACAATGGAAATAATAAATATTGGTGAGACCATAATTATTATTAAAAACAAATTCCATAATTTTTTATTTTATAAGATTTATTACTCATATTGTTATATTAAAAGTATTTCAGAGGAATGATAGTTACCCTCCAAAGAAACCTAGGTCATATATATATATATATTAAGGTGCTAATATTAAATAAATAAATCAAATATAATTAGTCTGATATATTTAAAAGAAAACAAAACTAACAAATAATCATTATCATTATTTTGAATGTCTTATCAATAATAATTAGAAAACTCAAGACCTAACAATATTAACAAAAAAGCAATTAAAAAACAAAATAAATGACATAATAAAAATAAATATTATTAGATATTAAGAAATTATTTGACATGAAGGGGAAAAAAAGAGAAATTATAATAATTATTAATTTTCAAATGATTATCAGCACATATTAAAATTTGAACATTAAATAAAAAAACTTAATAACATTGGAAATGAAGAAAAATTGAAAACATAAACTAAGAGCATGTATATATAAACATTGACAGAAATATATAAAAAAAATAAAGGAATTAAAAGTATAAGGGATAAAATGAAAAAATATATATAATAAATTTAATTTGAAGGAAAAAATTGAAATAAATCCAAACATTGATATCGATGAAATTAAGTAATTTAAAACAAAACAAAAAAATTAAAAGAATTAAGACCGAAATGAAACTGAAATATATAATTAATTTGCATGCAAGGATAAAAATGAAAACAATCAAACTTTGATACCGAAAATATTAAGGATTTATAATAAATTTGCATGAAAATATAAAATTGTAATAAATGAAAACTTTGATACCGAAAATATTAAGGATTCTAGACCAATTCGAAAATTCGAAGTCTGAGGACCTAAATGAAACTACAATATATAATCAATTTCAATGGAATGATAAAATTGAAACAAATCAAAACCTATATAATAGCAATAAGGACCATAAAAAACAATTCAAAGTTCAGGGACTGAAATGAAACATCACAAAAACAGTTTCGCTGAAGTCAGCCTGCACAGGGGGGAAAAATTTCAAACGACTATTGACATATCTCCGACCATCATGTACTCCAACGTGCCGCACTAGGAGGAAGAGAACGTGGCTAAAAATCATTCTAGACACCAGTTGGGTACTTTTGGATGACAGAATACTCTTCACGCACCGTCCGAAACATGCGTGAGCGCGGAAATAGACAGCGCGTCCAACGACGAGCCAACAGTAATTGGGAAGAAAAAGAATAAAAAAGGTAAATTATTGGTACACCCCTCCCAGCCAGACTTGTGCAAAATGATTTAAAATAATTATTTAATTGTGCAAAGAAATATTTTAAAATAAATAAACCAATTAGCTGGACCGGACTGAAAATGTGCAATTACCGTTGAACCCCTCAGTCCAATGGTTTTATTTTGTCTTTTTCGAGAGACAAATTTGTTATTTCACTGTGGAAAAAAAAAAAATCGGTAGACCAAAATAACTGAAAAATGAGTCTTACTGTTGCGGTCCACAGTGATTTGTGTCACTGTGAACAACAACCGACCGTGAGCTGTTTTAACTTTTAAGATAATTGAGTTAAGAAAATTGTTTCTGAAAATATTTTTTTATTTAAAAATATATTAATATAAATTTTTTTTATACTAAATACACCAAAGGATGTTCGAAGGGCTCGTTGGAAAATATATTTTAACATTATTATATTAAAATAATATAAAAGTTTTTTTTTTTAATTTTACAGAAACTTCACATGAAACTCATAGTTGTCAATACCGTTCCGGTCGCTGTTCCGGTCGCCATTCCGGTTTTTCTATTGGAACGGAATGTTCCGGTTTCGGAGCGTTTCGGTGTGCCGTTTCGGGGTTGTACTGTTGATATATAATTAATTATATATATATGTGAAAAAATTAAAAAACAAAATATAATTTTTATTTTTTATAAAATCAAAGTTGACACAACAATTTTTTTTTATAATATATATATATATATATATATTTTTTTTTAATTATATATATATATAAAAGTTACGGTTACAAGTTGTAACTTGCAAAGTTAAAGTTACAAACTTACTTTACAATTGATTTGTCTAGCGGACAAATCTCTGGATTGATTTGTCCAGCTGGACAAATCAATTCTATCCCACATCGCTAGATTGTGAGATAGCCTTATAATCCGTGGCTTTAAAGTTTCAAATCTATCCCACATCGGCTAAATAAGATTCCAGCCAAAGAATTTTCTCTATAAATATAAATCAGAATTCAATATTAAACATGCTCACTGGGTCTGTTATTAGACTCAGTGAATTTTATGTATAAATAAAAAAAATTAAAAACATTAATTTAATAAATATAATTAAAATTCTTGAGAAGGATTTTTTGGCCGAAACAGAACGCTCGGAATGATTCCGAGGTGTTCCGGCCGGAATTTGGCCGGAACGGACTGAAATTAAAACCGAGATGAAAACAACGTCGTTTTATCTCAGTTTTTTGAACGGAACGGAACGGAATTAACAATTATGATGAAACACAATATCAACAGAATATCGAATGGCACCTAAAATAATAATAAAAATTAAGCGACCGTAATAAAATTAAATGGCAGACTTTAAATTACCCCCAATTATTTAAAAGATTCTTAATAGTCCGTGGACTACTAATTTTGACAATTTGTGTCTTCCATCCTCAAAGCTTTTCTTGATTCGATCCTACCCATTGAAAATGCAAACCTATATCTAGGGGGTGAGTAAAAAAACCGATCAATCGATTAAACCAAAAAAATTGATAAAAAAACCGATTATAAAATTCTAAAAAAATATCTACTTCAGTTCGGTCTCGGTTTTGTAAGGCAAAAACCGATTAACCCAAACAGAACCAGTTCGACTTGGTTAAAAAACTTAATATAAATATAAAGTTAGGGGTGCCTAGTGAGCATTTCATTGCATCGACCATTAGTTTGAAAAAAACCCTAGCAGCCCCCCTCTCACCCCTCGGCTTCTCCCTCGCTCTCGCCTGTCGTCCTCTCGCCTCTCCCTCACTCTCACCTCTTGGCCTTTGCTTTATTTGAACCTCTGTTTAAAAAAGATAAGTAAATAATTTATTCTGTTTTTTTTCTATGTTTTAGTTATTGTTCATAAGCTCTGTGGAAATCGAGCTATCATTTCTAGAATATGAGTAATTTAGTTAAGATATCATGTTTAATTTAGTTAATTTATAATTTCCTTGTGTTAGCCTTTGGAATTATTATTGAGTAGAAAATCTAATAATTTAGAAATATATTATGGTGGTAATGCCAAAATATATGTTTTCTTGTTTCCAATAAAATTTTCCCATCTTTACAGAGCATGTTTGATATGTTTAAATGTTGTTGATGAAAATGAGTGACAGATTTGATATGTTTCTGGGTGTGTATGTCCAGTATACGTGTGTTGATGAAAATGGGTGAGAATTGTTTGTTAGAGTGGGCGATTGATAGTGGTTTATAATGTTGAAATATAATATAGCAGTATTTAAATGCTCTAATCATCGTGAAAGTGTAGATAGGAATATTAGGTGAAAAATCAGTATAAAAGCAATATATATATATATATATATATATATATATATATATATATATATATATATATATATATATTTGTAAATTGGTTGCATCATGGATCAATCCCAATCGACATTGCAACCTTGATGAATGATTATGAAAAATATAAAAATCTTGAATCAGATTATTTTTCTTATACTCTTGTACTTTTATTTTATGATTTATTAATGAACTTATTTTCAACCTAACATTTCTATTATTATTATTATTATTATTATTATTATTATTATTATTATTATAGAATTTGGTAGAAAGTTAAATGTAGCAACGGATGATAATTAGTTCAAAACCGGGTGTATTTCTTGAATTTTTTTTATGTTGATGTTGTTTGTTGTTTATTTTGAAGCCCTTTGAAGACAATATCTTGTAATTTAATTTTTAACTTGTTCACTTGTGTAATTTTAATTATTTCGCCTCATGCTAAATTAAACAAAACAAAAGTATTAGAAAGGTAAAAAAACTTAATAAACACTATATTAACATTAACAATTTAATACAATAATATTTGTATTAGTGGCAAAAAAAATTAAAATACTTTGAGATATTATAAGAAAATAAATCTTTCTTTATATTAATTGTAAGCTCTTCAGAAAGCCCATCAGATGGCCCATCAAAAAGCCCAAAAAATAAATTTGGTTTTCCCAATTTTTTAATCATAAAAATCAAATTGAACCGAAAAACGATCACTTTTTACTAGGTTGGGTTGGTTCGATTAATTTTTTTTTTTAAATTATAAATTTTGGTTTAGTTACTTTTTTTTAATAAAAATTGAATCGAACCGAAAATGCTCTCCCTTATATCACATGCATCTACCCAACCACCTCACATCACTTTTTTGTTCTTCTCTGATTATTTTTAATTGTTGTCTGTTTTTTTTGTAAATCAATTTATAGGAAAAATATTATATGTAATATTTAGCACACAATAATATGAAAAACTCACTCAAATGATGATAATATAATATAGTGATCTTATGATAATAGTGGTGATGCAAGTGAGGTAAAATAGGAGATGGTAACGATAACGGTAATCGTAGATGTTAATAATGAAAAGATGGTAATGGTAGGATGATGATCATAATGAATATGATAATGATGATGTTGGTGATAGAATAATGATAATGATAGTGACAATAATAATGATAGAGGTCATGAGAATGAGGTGGTGGTGATGAGATGATAGGTAGTGGTAGTGATAATGACAATATTATTGGATAATATTGTAATTAAATAATTATTTGTAAAATATGTTGCAAAATCTTATAAGATGAGAATATTTTTCAATAAATAAACTAAGTTTAAAAGAGTGACTATAAAATATTTAGTGATGGACAATTTTCACATAAATCTCTTAACAAAAAATAAATTTGTATAATTGTTTTTCTTTGAAATATTTTACGTCAAACATATAATTTTGTGTCAAATCAATTACTTTAATCATATTTTATTTATTACATGCTAGTCATGACTTAGTTTAATATTATAGCAACAAACAATTACCTAATTTAACTTTGGAGTTTTTAGTTTTTTTTATCAAAACAATTAAAAGTGAAAAAAACAAATCAAAATAAAAAAAAAAGATCAAGATAGGAAACAATGTTAAAAAATAAAGTAATACTGCATTTTTCTATGAAATAAGAATACAAACAAACTAAGACCTATTTAATCTTTGAAGGAGTTTTCACTGTTCCTTAACGTAATGTTTGGAACATGTTAATTGAATTCAATTCACATTGTTAAATCAATTTTTTGTATTTGAAATTCTTTTACAGGGCATGTAATTCAATTTCTAAAAAATATATAAAACAATATTAAAGGGTCTCCCCTCTAATTTGCTACTCCAATTTCTCTTAGAATTGACATTAAAAACAATATTTCAAAGATACCCTCTACATCACAAACTTTCCTTATTTCTCTATATTTTTTTACAAAGAAACAATAATCCATCATTGTCCTTCTCCTTTTCTAACCCTCACCCTCTCCTTTAACACCTCCGGAAGATAATTTAACATTGTGTTTGTTAGGCATGTCAAGGGTTTCTATTCATTACTTGAGGGAATAAGTGGTTAAAGTTGAAATTTCAACACAAAATATTGAAGCGATTTTTTTTTTGGATTTTTTTTATTTGAGGAACTCAATTTTTATACACTTTTTACGGGTTAAGGTTAAACGAGTTAAACTCTAACTGTCTCAAATTCTTACAAGGTACGCAAGCCTTGACTCAAACTTGAGATTTGCAATACAGATCTCAAGCTCTTTGCCATTAAAATGTTGGTTCAATCAATTACAATGCTTCAATGATTATGATTCTTTGAAGTGTTTTGTTAGGAATGTACACTCATATCTTATGGATCCTTCGTTTAAGGTAAAAAGTTCAACAAATTTAATTTTTAATCAATCTTCAAGTACCCTTGGCTTAACTATGCATGAAAGTGTTATATATTTCATGACTTGCTTCTAGTAAAGCATCATTGAGTGTGTGCTATGTTATTTAGTAAAGCATTTCCCCTTAAAATTATTATGTCATTGTTTGTGAGCCTTTGTTACAAGTAAATCCATCTGGGAAGTTATTTTCATCCATGAGCAACTCATTATTCAACTGACAAATGAATCTAATTTTTATTTAAATATTTCTATAATTTGTTTTCTCAACATCCCAAAGAAACCATTAATATGATTAAATTTGTTTTAACAAATGTATATTTTTTTAATTCTTTTAATACAAACCTATAATGAGATAGGTATATTTTTATCTTATTTAGACTCTGACCTCGAATCTTCATCCCTATATCAACAGAATTAGATTAGAAATATAAAAGGTAACACTAGCACTATACTCACCTCACAAATCAACTTTATATGCATTATCATTTATCTTTTCTAAGATATCAAGTTGCTCATCTCCTCGCAGATGTAACTTAAACTTTCTTTAGGCCGAAAAAAGATTACTTCATGTGCATATGCACCCAAACCTAATCACCAGATTGAAATATAACCATTTAGCACCCTTTATTAGCAATAAAATATATACACAATTTCTCTTTTCAATTTGTTGCTCTATACACTCATGGAGTGTCTTCACCACTTCTGCTCTATGATTTCAATCCAAACTAACTTTTCACTAGTAGGTAAAGGAATCAAATCCAAGAGAGTTAAATATTTAAATCCATGCACAATCTTAAAAGGTGAAAAAGCAGTAGTAGAATGCACGCTATGATTATATGCAAACTCTAAAATGACACAATCTTCCTAAGTCCTTAAGTTCTTTTTAATAACATCATGAAAAAGTTGTGCTAAAGTCTTATTAACTACTTTAATTTGTCTATTTGTTTGGCAATGAAATGTAGTTGAAAATAACAACTTAGTACCCAATTTTTCCCACAACACCTTTCAAAAGTAACCAATGAACTTAACATCTCTATCATAAATAATGCTTTTAGCCTCTAGGGATCCCATGAAGTAGTACCATTTATCTAAAGAATAAATCATTAATATTAATTGCATCATTAATTTTATGATATGGTATGAAATGTGTCATCTTCAAAAACCTATCTATAACTATGAAAATTGAATCTCTACCTCATTTCAAACTAATACAAAGTCCATTGAAATGTCTACTCATGGTTCTTTAGGTACAAGTATAGGTATATATAAGCCATACAATTGAATCCTAAACTTTATTTTTCTACATGTTATGCATTTATCGCATATGTGTTGCACATTGTTTTTCATTTTTTGCCAATAAAAATGCTCATTCAACCCAACTAAGGGCTTAGTAACACTAAAATGCCCTATTAACCTGCCCCCATGTGTTTCATGTATAAGCAAGTCATGCATAAAACTCAATGAAACACAAGCAATTTTCTTTAAATAAGTATCCATGAAACTTGTAATACTTCCCAAAGGCCAAAACATTACATGCATAAAAAACATTAGCAAAATCATCATAATCATTTTACAATTCTTTAATGTGTTCAAATCCTAGTAAAGTACAACTAGTTAAAAATGGGGTTTTCAAAATGCAGTGTAATTTTTTTTGGTTAGGTTTTTGACTCCTAATGAGGTAGAGACTCTCTTACGAATAGAGATCTACCTCGAGCTTTAGGAAAGACTAACTAAAAAATCAAACATAGAAAAACAATCAAACAACAATACAGTTTCCTTTAGGTAGGATGCACAGGGGGTGATGTGTCTTTCCCTTGCACAACAAATCCCCTTACCTAGACTCGTAGAGCAATAGATTCCTAGTGATCTGAATATTAGATGGCGACTCCCAAGATTTATAGTTGTAATTTTATGACTATCAAACCCCTCCTTTTCACCGTGCTCTATATCCCCTCAAAGGGATGGCAGGGTGTGAAGCACGAAAAAATGTCATCGCGACAAACACAACCCTTTTACACATGTTTGATGCATCACATTAAACTTCAAAATCTTTTGTAAATTCTGGCAAAGCTAAAGCAGACGCACACCATAATTTATTTTTAAGCAAATCAAAAGTTTTATGTTGTGCAACATCCTATTTAAATCTCATTGAATTTTCAATAAGTTTTGTAATAATACTAAATCCTTTATAAACCATTTATAAAATCTAGAAGGTCCATGAAAACTCTTTACCTTCATCACAAACTTAGGTGTAGGCAAATCTCGAATGGCCTTAACCTTCTCATCATCCTTCTCGATACCCTGTGCATTTACTACATATTTAATAAACATAATCTTCTTCATGGAAAAGTGCATTTATTAATATTAACATACAATTTATCATTACGTAATGCACTAAATACACTATGTAAATAATCAAGATGCTCATTTATGTTCTTACTATAGATTAAGATATCATCAAAGTACACAACCATATATTTTCCTATAAATACATGCAAAATATGATTCATTAATCTCATAAACATATTAGCTGCATTTGTAAGTCCAAATGACATGACTAACCATTTATACAAACCGAGTTTAGCCTTAAATGTTGTTTTTCATTCATCATCTTTTCTCATCCTAACTGATGGTACCCACTTATTAAATCAATTTTATAGAAAATAAATGATCCATATAACTCATATAGTTGGCATCAAGCCTAAGAATAAGAAGTCTATACTTTATAGTGATGTTATTGATGGTGCCACAATCAATACACATCCTCAAAGTTTCATCATTCTTTGGCATAAGTAACTAGATATTTCAATGTGCAAGACACAAGAGCTTATACCCTCATAAATATACCCTTTCATCATCGGCTCATTGATTTGCCTTTGAATCTCCTTGGTCACCTCAAGGTTGCTTTTATAAACTGGTCAATTACGAATCAAAGTTTTAGGTACAAGGTCAATTTACTATTCAATTCTTGATGCAACCATATCATTTGATAGTTTCACTCATATTTACCTAGTGTTTTGTATATGTTTTGTGTATAAATCCCTTAATATTCTTTGTTTTATGTTTTGAGGGCATTTTCGGATGAAAGATGCAAAAAAGAGTTAATTGACCTGATTGATATATTTGACCTTCAGTCTATGTTTTGTGTAGAGCATAAGCTCTAGAGATCGAAATGAAGTGATTCTAATGGAATTCAAAAGCTAACATCCATAACTTTCTGGAAAACTAAGTAAGAAAAATAAAATAAGGAAGAACATGGAAATTGCAACCTTCAAAGTCAAATCTTGCAATTTGCTGATGTTGTCCTTTGGTCATTCCATCTTAAATATCTGGAGCTATAAAAGTTCGATTGATGCAAACCTAATGTTTTTGGATTCCAGACTCAAATACCTATCACCGATCCAAATTTTAGCTCAAAAAGATCTCTTATGAATGAGATATAATTTTACAAGATGACAACTAAAATTTTTGTCAACTTAAGGAAGGATTATTTTGTAAAATAGAAACTACAGTTTCTAAGCATATATAAAGGAGGAGAGGCAACAATGAAACATTCAGCCAGTAGAAAAGAAAAAAACAAATCTTCCTCCTCCAAACCCAAAATCATGTTTTATTTTATCTTTTTAATTAGTTGTTCAACAAACAAGCAAGACTAAACTCTTTTTCTTGGTTGCAATCACACAAAAACCTTCATATTTCAAGAATTATGAGATCGATTTTTATCTTAATTTTCCAATTATGCTTATTTTTATGATTGTTTATTTAATTGCTAGGAGAGGACTCTAAGTTATTATTGTAGACAATCTACTACTAAGTTTGATATCAAAACCGGAGTTGTGGTATATGAACTTGTGAAGCAATTGAGCTAATAACTGTGGTGGATCTACGTTATTAATCTTAGGAAGAACATCCAATCGAATCAAACATAGATTGCCCACAATTATGTTTCTTGACTAATCAACTTAGATTGCGCACAATTATGTTTCTTGACTAATCAACTTATCTAGTTTTTTAAGGTTGCCATTGAATTAAATTACTAGTATGGACACTATAGTTATTTGATGGTTAGGGTAAGTTATACGGTAGATCCGTTAACTAACTAATGTCAAGAAGAGATAAATATTCAGATTATAAATTGATGTTTCGTTTCCATGACTAGTTCTAATTTCTGTAGGTGGATGTTGATTAACGACCAAGGTTTGTTTTATTTGATAAATTTTTTTATTATATAATTTTTGCTTAGCTTGCTTTAGCCTAGCCTAGACAACTTCCAACCCTCCCTCCCAATCGCATAGCATAGAGCACAAAAATGTGAACTAAAATGTCCTCGTGGGATTGACCCCTTGCTTGCTCTATAATATCTTGTATGATTTGTGTTAAGCTAGGGTAATTAATTTGTGTGGCCGCGACAACGCAAAATTTTTTGGCATCGTTGTCAGGGACGTGATTCTTGATTCTTGTGTTGTGTTGTGTTGTGATTTACTCTACTTGCTGTAATTTTTTATTATTCTAAAAAAAAGAAAAAACATATTTGTGCTTGCGGCAGTACTGCTTGAAACAGAAATTTTGGTGGAATAGGTTCTGGCCTTTTGTTTCTTGAAGAGAAATGACGGTCTGAGCAGTACTAATGGTTTTAGCCTCTAGCCCCACCTTATGGAGGCCAAATTCTATTGTTTTTTAGGGGTTTGGACAGTTTTAGTTATCTATAAAAAGATCATCGTGCCTACTATGTTGTTTTTGATCTCTTGTGTGCTTGGTTTGTTTTGAGTTTTCTTGGCGATGTATGCCTATAACCCATTCTGCTATCTAGAGTCGTCAAGTGCAAGTTGATCTCAAATTAAGAAACACTTTATGCAACTTATGAAAGGAAGATCGCGTCAACATCATGATTGTTGGACGAAAACAAACACTTAAGGAGCTTGTTGCTCCTAACGTGAAAAACCATCCTTTTTGCATAACCATATACAATATTATGAACTTCAAACTCAAATCTGGTTTTACACATTTGTTGCCAACATCCAATGGTCTTGCAGGAGAAGATCCTCACACTCATCTCAACAAGTTCCACATGGTTTATGTTGGAATGAAACCAAATGGAGTTTAAGAGGAACAAGTTAAATTGAAAGCTTTCCCTTTCTCTTTAAAAGGGGCAGCAAAGACATGGTTTTTTTTATTTATTCTCTCAAGTTCCATTGACACTTGGAATGACATGAAGAAGATCTTCCTTGAAAAGTATTGCCTAGCATCGCGAGTTGCCAACATAAGGAAAGAAATATGTGGGATTCAACAATCTCATGGAGAAACACTCGTTGAGTTTGGGAAAGATTTGAGCTATTGCACATTCAATGCCTTCATCATCAAATACCTGATCAACAACTCATTTAATATTTCCATGAAGGATTGATGCCTACTGACCATAATATCATTGATGCTACAAATGGACCATTGGTAGATAAGATACCCGAGGTTGCACGCCAATTGATCTCAAATATGGCAACCAACTCGAAATAGTGTGGTACCCGTGGAGACTTCTCAAGCAAAAGAGTAAATGAGATAAGTATTTCTAACATTGAGAATAAAATTAATGATCTTACCTCTCTTGTGCATTCTTTGGGTTGTGGAAATATATAGCAGGTGAAAGTTTATAGCATATGCTCAATACAAAGACATGCTTCAGATATATGCCCAACAATGCATGAAGATTACATTGAACAAGAAAATATGGTATATGGAACATTCAATGGACAACCCTAGCGTAAGTATGATCCCTTTTTCTAGCACATACAATCCTGGATGGAGAGATCATCCAAACTTACACTATGAAAACCCATCTCAACAAGGCAATCAAGGCAGACATTTCCATTCTCATGGATTTCATCCCCAGCGCAATAGAATTATCAAGCGAGACAACCCCCTCCATTCACCAACTCCAATTTTATGGGGTCATCATCCAATGATGATCTCTGTGAGATGATGAAAACTTTGGCCTCTAACATTGTGACCTTAGAGTAAAATGTCATGTATTTTCAATGGGAAATAAGGTCAAGTATTCACAACTTGAAGAAGGAAATGGGGCAAATAGCTTCAAGTGTGAAGAAATTGGAAACACAAATGAAATGGAAAATTGTCCTCTCAAGCATTGTTTCCAAAAGAGAAATTCAGTGCAATCATACTGTGAAGCGGGTAAGAACTTGGAGAAAACAAGTTGAGATGGAGGAGGAAGAAGAGATAAAACCTGAATTGAGTAGCAAGAAGAAACCTACTCCTCCTCACTCAATGAATTCCAATTTAAAAACACTTCCACCCTTTCCTGTGAGTTCTTCTAGGTCTAAGAAACAAGACAGAGATTCTAGAGTTTTTTCAAAAAGTGGAACTCAACATTCCTTTGATCAATGCTATCAAGCAAATTCCCAAGTATGTTAAATTTTTGAAGGAGTTGTGCACTACCAAAAGAGCTTTCAAACATAAAGGTCATGAAATGGTAAGTGGGTGAGGTTGTATTTGTTGTTGTTCAAAAAAATATGCCTTTAAAACAGAAAGACCAGGTGCGTTCACTATCTCATTAGTGTTATTGACAATGCTCGTTTTTAAAAGGGCTTTATGGGATTTAGGGGCATCCATTAGTGTTATGCTTAAACATGTCTATGATTCTCTTAGTTTGTAGCCTTTGAATAAAGCCAACATTGTAATATAACTTATGGATCACAGTTTTGTTTACCCATTTGGTATGATAGAAGATGTCCTAGTTAAAATTGATAGTTTGTTAATTCCATGTGACTTATATATTCTTGATATGGAACATAAATCTTGTGACACATCACCCAACACTCCTATATTGTTTAGGAGACCATTCTTGAAAACTGCTAGTACAAAAATTGATTGTGGTAAGAAGAATACTTTGTCTATGGAGGTAGGAGATGAAAATATTGATTTTAATTTTCATGATGCAATGAAATATCCTAATAACAATGTTTATTCTATGACATGTTATGACTGATTTGATAAGTGTGTGCAGCAAGTGTTGTGTAGAGCGAAAGCTCTAGAGATTGAAATTAAGTGATTCCAGTGGCATTCAAAACCCAACATCCATACCTTTCTGGAAAGCTAATTAAAAAAAATAAAATAAGGAAGAACATGGAAATCACAACCTTCAAAGTCAAATCTTGCAATCTGCCGATGTTGACCTTTGGTCATTCCATCTTAAATATCTGGAGCTATAGAAGTTCGATTGATGCAAACCTTTTTTTTTTTTGGATTCCAGACTCAAATACTACCGATCCAAATTTTAGCTCAAAACAATCTCTTATAAATGAGATATGATTTTTACAAGACGACAACTAAATTTTGCCAAACTTAAGGAAGGATTGTTTTGTAAAATAGAAACTAGGGTTTCTAAACATATATAAAGAATGAGAGGCAGCAAGGAAGCATTTGGATAGCAGAAAAGAAAAAACATTTTTTTCTCCTCCAAACCCAAAATCATGTTTTCTTCTATCTTTTTAATTAGTTGCTCAACAAACATGCAAGTATAAACTCTTTTTCTTGATTGCGAGGACATAGAAATCTTTAGATTTCAAGACTGTGAGATCTATTTTTACCTTAATTTTTCAGTTTATATGATGAATATATTTGTTCTCCTATGCTTAGTTTTTTATAATTGTTTATTTAATTGCTAAGAGCGGACTCTAAGTTATTATTGTAGACAATCTATTGTAAGTTTGATATCAAAACCGGAATTGTGGTATATGAACTTGTGAAGCAATTTAGTTAATAATTGTGGTGGATCTATGTTATTAATCTTAATAAGAAAAATTCAATCGAATCAAACATAGACAATTATGTTTCTTGATTAATCAACTTATCAAGTTTTTAAGGCTGTCACTGTATTAAATTACTAGTGTAGACACTATAGTTGTTTGATGGTTAGAGTAAGTTATACAACAGATCCGTTAACTAACCAATGTCAAGAAAATATGAATATTCAGAATATAAATTGATGTTTCGTTTCCATGATCAATTCTGATTTCTATAAGTGGATGTTGACTAGCGACCAAGGTTTGTTTTATTGATAAATTTTGATTTTATATAATTTTTGCTTAGTTTTCTTTAGCCTAGCCTAGACAACCTCCACCCCCACCCATCCCATTGTATAGCATATAGCATGAAAATTTGAACTAAAACGTCCTCGCGGGATCGACCCCTTACTTGCTCTATATTATCTGTGTGATTTGTGATAAGCTAGAGTAATTAATTTGTATGAGCGCGACATCGCAACAATTCTCCTTAAAAGGGGTAATACATTAGGCATGTCTTCAAGGAAGACATCATCAAAATCATGTAATAAAGGAACAATCATGGTAGAAACAAAAAATTCAAGATCCTTAGCATTAAAGTAAGTATTTTTATACACAAGTACAATCATAAGCTTGTTAGTTAAAAATACATATATGATTTTAGGTTCTTTTTCATTAAATTACGTTGTTTTTGTAATTTTATCACACTATTATCTTCACTCATGCTAACCTTTTGCACTGCTCGAGTTTCACCTCCACTCTTATTTGTTTTACTTAATTGTTTAGTATTGTCAAATTTGTAGTTTTCTATCTTCAATGTCCTTACATGAATTTTCACTCTTTTCATACTCACATTCTTTTTCTTTTTTTTTTAATTTTATTTGATAATCAAAGACTTGTTTTGGAGAAATAAATGCAATAGATGGTTTTACCATATTTTACACTAGTATTCCTATTTCTAAACCCATCATGAATCATCTTTCAATCAAATTGTCATGGATGCTTACAAAGTAAGTGACTAACATGTTTTGGAACCACATCACATATAATCTCATCAGAATACTTTCCAATAGCAAATGAAATAAATACTTGTTTTTATTACTTTCACTTCCCCACATTTATTTAACCATTGCAATCTATAAGGCCTAAGATGCTTAACACAATTCAGATTCAATTTATTAATAAGAGTATTACTAGTTACAATAGTACAACTACCTTAACGATTATCATGCTACATATCTTGTTTCATATATGAAATCGAGTGTGAAATATGGTTTTCCATTATTGGCCTACATCATCTTATTTAATTTGCACACTTAAACACTTATCTTATAACCAAGGTCTCCTATTTAAATGGATATGCAAACTCCTCATCACTATAATCTTCTAAACATGACATCTCAATGTTAGATTTCTCACTTTCAGATTTAATATCCTTATTGTCACTTGTAAGCATAACTCTTTTATTTAGATATTAAGAAGAAATATGTAGCTTCCCTAAACATTTAAAGCATTTAATATCTCTATCTAGAATGGACTGAGTTTCAAGTTGACCTTTCTAATCCCTTGAAGCCTTAAGCGGTTCGACCTTAGCATGAACAAAGGGCTTTGGTTGGGAAACCTCTTCTCTCTTCAGAATCAACTTCTATATAGATGAGGAACCTGAATAGGATGTTAGCCAAGCATTACCCTTCCTTTTAAATTGTTGTGCCACCTTCATAGCCATATGAATTATGTCATCTAGCTCTACATAATGTTGCAACTCCACAACATTCGCTCTCTCTATTCCACCCATTAAGAAACCTAACCATGATAACTTCTTTATCTTAAATCAATTTATCTGTAATCATTGTAATCTTACTCACTTTTCAAAGCTTGATGTAAGGCCCATAATTTCTTAAAGAGCTCTTTATGGTAATAGTTAGGAACAAATCATTTCTTTATGATGACTTTCATATCATCCTATGATTTAATAGGTCTTTAACCATTCCTTTACCTATTCAAAACAAGTTGATCCAACCATATTAGTGTATAATCTGTAAACTCAAAGACATTAAGTTTTACCTTTTTCTGTTTGGTGTAATGATGATAGACAAAGATCCATTCAACCTTTTTTCCTTACTCTCCATAACCCTTCAAATCATTTTTCTTAAGAAACAAGTATTTTTAACTTAATAGTACCTAACTCTCCATCTGAGCCATTGCAATACCCAAAATCTCCACCCTAGTTGAATTGATCCCTATGTCTAATCCTAAAATCCTTTCAATTTCTAGGTTGCTGAAAAAATCACCCTTATAGCCTATGGTCTCATTCTTAAAATCACCATCTCCCTAACCATCAATGTCGTCCTCAAAATCCTCATAATCAACTTATCTTGCCCTTGCAACCCTATTGTTAATATTTTCCTTTCGCCCGTACCCTTCATACATCTCAAGCACTAATACTAGCTTTATTACCACATTTTCTAATCTTTTCATATTTGTCACTCATATCCCCAAACACCAAATTCTCCCTCATCTTTGCTAAGTCTTGTAGTTGAAACTTTATATCACCCTTATTATGAGGTGGTGTGTTGGTATGATATGACATGATTATACTTGCAAAGTATTGGTTAGTGGTGTAAAACAAATAGCCTCACATCGCTCATGTTTTGTAAGAAAACGTTTTTCACTTTATAATGCTCTTTACACCTTTGACTACTCATCTTACTTTATTCGGCTCTTGTAAAACTAAAACCAACACCGTAGTGGACCGGTTAGTAGCCTAATCCAATTAAGTGTTTGTGACTCTAGAAGCAATAAAAACATGAAAGCAAGTGAAATGAAACTACAATGATAGTTTTGTGAGTAGGAATCAAATCAATCTGAAATATGAAAAACATTGAAGACTTTGATAAATAAAGATGTGAAGTACATAAAAATAATGCATATGACACCCAATTATTTTATATATATTGAAAATATATTGCAAGAAATAAAACAAATTTCAAAAGCTAACTCAAAACATACATGTTATGATAATTTGAATCCAAATTTGGATCCTAAGTTAAATGATGTGCAATTGAGTTGAAATTCAATATATACTGCGATATCAACTCATGCAGATAGAATATTAAATTTGAACAATTTACAATAAGATTTGGTATGTGGACACAAAACTAATACAAAACAGCACCATTAATACCCATATTTGAAACCTAAGGCAAATGTCTAATTGACCCTAAAACTAATATATGGTGCAATTAGGACCCCAGCATATAGAATATCAAGTTTGAGATAAGTTTTAATTAATTTGATCAATTTTCTTGTTATTTAGTTTTTTGTAGTAGAATTTGAAACGTCTTCTCTTGAAAAAAATTTCATTTGTTACATTTGTTTCCAACTTTTTATGCCACTAACATTTAGAGAGACTATAAAAATTTGAAATAACTATGTTTTTCCTATTTTGTACTAATAAGAAAATTGAAACAGACACTTTTAAAGTAGAGCAAGAAAGAAACAAAATTAATTAGGGGATATAACATGATGAATGGAGTCATTCTTTGATACCAAATTATACGAATATCTCAGTCACAATATCAAGTAACCCACATGCAAATGATTCCACTCCAAGAAAGATAGCAACAAACACATACACACAAATACTTGATGAGTGAAAGGGGTTGCGAATATGAACTCTTAAATCATAGTTTAATTCTTTTTTAAAAAATAATAATACTGATAAAGTATGCCTCCTTTGAAGTTTTACAAAACCATAAATAGACCAAAAAACCAACCTCAACTAGGATTTAAAATAAAAATAAAAAACAAGAAGGAAATAACCATAAAATCCAAAACAATGTAGAAAAAAACAAAAGTGCCCAAAACAAGGTCTTAGGACGAGAATTTTGATATCTCAAGATTCAACGGTACGCAAACACCATTGGAGTTAATATAAAAAGAACAACCCCCATGAATTTACGTGGGTCAAATTATCATCTAGCAGTGGCTGATCTACATCAGATTGCTCATTATCACTTGTTATCTCAAGTTGGACTCCATCACTATCAACTTAGATTGTAGAAGCTTTTGACAAACAAGTTGATGAGTTTAATGAAGGTGGCTTTATTCCAATTGAGTTAAACCAAACAAATTAAGGACATGGAAAGCCTGAGATTGCTAAGAAGTAACCATACGCATTAAGCTGGCTTCCTTGCTGAAATCATGACTACCGAAACTACTCGTTTGTTTCCAAGTCACACCCTTGAGAACCCAAACGCGTAAAGGCAAATTCTAAACCCAGTTTATAAATGGCCTTCGGCCTGCTTCTACTTGAAATGCCTTCTTTAAATAAATGGTATACTTGAGATGTCGAGGCCTGCCTTTGATTGTTTTTTTTGGAAAAATTGCACATAATATTAATTTTGTAAAAAGAATTATATACTAATTTTTTAGAACCAGTAAATTTGATTTTATAGTTTATTTTCCCGCAAAGAAATTATATTTAATTGTGCTCCTTAAATTACTCTCTTCATACACTTCATAAGAAATACCAAATAATTCATTTCTTCGTTTCTTTTTTTAAATCTCCAATTTCTATGACCTTAAAATAATCCATAATTTAATTTATATTTTATATTGTAGTTACGGTAAAATTTTATTAAAACAAAATTATGAGAGTAAAATTATATAATTCTTTTTAGAAAAATATTTTTTAATAATAATACTAGCATAATGAGGCTATCTAAATATTTTATTAGGACCTATACCATCTAACAATATAAAATTCAATGATAATAAATATTTAATTAAGAAATATTAAAATATATAAATTAAGAGATTTTAATGATAAAGCTTGTTGTATAGTATTCTCTAAGAAAACAAAGTTCAATGAAAAAAACATTCTTAAAGAATTTGTAGAAGAGTATGAAAAGACGGAAACTTGTTTGGAAAAAAAAACTTTAAACTGGATTTATTGGTCTTGCAATGATAACATAGTTTAATGGTTATTTATCTTTATTAAAATAAACTCATCTAGAATTCTATTTTTTTTAATTATTACATTTTAAAGATAAGTGTGGAACAAGTTAATCAGAGCATGCATCTCCCAATATTTTAATTACTTATTATTTATTTATTAATTAAGTTGATCTGTGTAATTAATGTACTATCATTAAGAATAATAAGGCAATTTCTCAGCAACAACAAGACTAATAAAAAGAATGAAACATAAAATAATAGAGCTATTCTTCCAATAATTTAGAATCCAGAGCCATGATTATGAATATACATACATACATACATACATACATACATATATGTATATGTATATGTATATGTATATGTATATGTATATACATATACATATACATATATATGTATGTATGTATGTATGTACATACATATATATATATACATATACATATATGTATGTATGTATGTATGTATGTATGTATGTATGTATATGTTGTGATATGTATTTTTCTCTATACTATATGCATTTTTAATTGAAAAATACTTTCAAAAAAACAACCTCAACCACACATCCAAATAAACAATAATTATATTGGAGACATAACTTGCTTAAAAGATACACCTAAAAATTGGACTTACTGATCTTATAAAAACAACGTGAAACTTGTTGGTAATTAATTCATTTTTTAAAATAGCCTTACTCATAATTTTCTCGTATTTTTGTAATCATACACTCTTCGATACTCTTGACTTTGTCTTAATAAAGTTGATGTAGAGTTAATTAAGATGGCGTCATCTGTGTATTGTAGGATTACGTTCTATATTGTGATATGCATGTATTATATATAAAAAAGAGCAGGTTAAGAAAATGTCAGAGTAGAGGGACTAAATGTATGTAGAAAATCGAAATCAGTCCTTTTCTCCTTCTTATTACCACCTCTAGTGGACACTTAATTGTAATTTGATTCTTTCGGTCCCTGTGAAATTTCCTAGCAACTCAGGGAAGCCTGGCGTGCCCATGCTGATCTCCTCATTCCGACCCCAACTTTCTCCAAATTGGCTTTAATTAATAAGCCATTAGCGTGTGTAGCTCTTTAGATTTTGCCCCAATCTTCTCATCCACGTCTCTGCTCATTGGTCTTCACCCACATCAAACTGGATTCCTTAAATTCAAATATAATTTAATTCCATTATGAAAATTCAAATATAATTTAATTCCAGTATGAAAATTCATATATAATGGGTAATTGCCCTGTGCATGGCTTACTATTTTCCAAGTTTAGGGTTTCTGGCACCTTTTTTTTCTTTTCCTGTGTCTCTTGAGATGACCAGCAGGACAATTTGTCTATTTAAAGTTCAGCTCAACGCCTGGATTTGTTTAATATCTCCATGAATATGAATAGGATTAATCAAACCTAAATATTATATCATGCGACGCGACTTATTTAAATAAACCATGTTACAGCTTGAATTAAATAAATACACTCTTTACTGTTTGAACCACTTATATGCACAAACTCACTCGCTCCAACTAAGCTATTTGACCTGTGTTCTGCCGCCAATAACATTTTTTTATAAATAAATTATATACACAACCAATTAAAAACATAAGGGAAAATTGTAATAGAAACTCCAATCTTTATATACACCTGCTATTTTTCAAGTTTACTGTAATGAAAAGTATGAGGATTAAATCATATATTCTTAACTTGAACAAGACTTTAACAGAAAGTGGCTGGAGTGGATATATGACCCTTCAGGTTTATTAAATCAGTATTAAATCTACTCCCAGCTGTTTGAACCGCTCTTTATATACAACAGTTCCAAGTTCCAATAATTCTGTGAGGAGAAGTTGGTGGGAAGTTGGTGGGAAAAGTTGGTGGGAAATACGTGACTAATAATTATCACCGTGATTAAAATTGTTTTTTAAAATATTTTTTATTTTAAAAATAATGTTTTATTTTTATTTTGTGGAGATTATTTTTAATATTAACATATAAAAGTAATTTATAAACATCAAAAATATTTTATTTAAAGTAAAAACAAAAAATAAATTATTTTAATTTTTTTCAAAAATATTTTGAAACACAATATCAAACATGATAGAAGAAGAAGAGTTGACATCCGTTATTCACTCCTATACAGCTAAAATTTAAAATTATCTTATTTTGGAAAAAAATTAAAATTTATTTTTTATTTATATATATATATATATATATATATATATATATTATTTTGATGTTGTTAATATCAAAAATAATTTTAAAAACTATTATTATAATATAATTACTCAAAATATAAATAATTTCACGATAAATTAGATGCTTACCCGTTAAAATCAAACCAAATCATCATTTGATGTTCGATAGCAACATGAGCCCAATTGCTGACACAAAAAAAAGGAACAGTTCTAGCTGAATTCATAGACAGAGTCCTAGTTTTACTAGGACATGCAAAGATCATGATGGGTCACCATCGGCCAGTCATCCTTCCTCAACAAAAAAAAGATGTCACAGTTTTATTTAGGTTAAATTTCATTGTACCTGTAATTGGATAAGCTCAGGGTAGAGGTTTTTATTAAAAAAAACTATAAAGAGTTCGATTTATTCAACTTAAAAGGTCATATCGACTCACGTTTTAATAAAGTTTGATTCAGGCAACCTCTGTTAATAATAAAAGCTCTCTTATTAACGAGAGCAGACATACGGGTCTCAACGTTTCATTCTTTTATTTATTAGTGATGTCGGTGTTCGGGATAATTTATATATATTTTGATTAATTCTATATATCCTGAATTTAATGATCAAATAAATTTTCAGTGATTATTATATTAAAAATTAAAAGATTTAAAACTGAAATCACAGAAAAAACAAACCCCTAAGTTACAAACTTATATCACTCAATCACCTACTAGATTGTTGTTGTTGTTGAGAAAGTGCCATATTATTATTCTTAGTGATAGATTACATTAACTACATATTAACTTAATTAATAAATAAACAATAAAAAAAACTAAAATAATGGGAGATGCATGCTTTGATTAACTTGTTCCATACTTATCTTTAAAATCTAATAATTAAAAAATAGAAGTCAAGGTGGCTTATTTTTAAAAGATAAATTTAACCATAAACAAAAGGCATAATTAAAAACTAGAAGTCAAGGTAAGCTTTTTTTTAAAAGAAGAATTTAACCAAAAACAAAAGACATCAATATTTCAATGTGCCCTCATACATAGATCATTGTGGATTTTAATAGTAAAATTACCTTTTTGACCCTTAAACCGTAAAATTTAACCCTCGATGCTGGGGTATTTTGGACAACTCCAAGAGACCTGCGTGTCATTTATAAATTATTTGAGGGTGTTTTGGTCTTTTCTGTTTTTATTTGCACAATGAAACTATAAATTACCCCTGCGTGATGACAAAAAGATGAAGGTTGGTTGAGAATATTTTCGTTTTTTGTCTTATCTTGAACAATGAAATATCAACCTTGTCCTCGGGTGGGACACAGACGGGGTACTGGAGGCAAGTGTAGTTTGAATGTTTCATGTTTTGTGTACAGTGAAACTACTTAAATACCCTTAGAAACAAGAAAAAAGAAGTCCTGATGGTACTTTCACTCCTGGTTTTTTCATGGTTATTGCTCGGTCTAGGAGTGTTTAGGTAATTCTGCATTTTATTATTATTTTTTCTCAAGTTTAATGCAGACACATTTTCCGGACGTGTCGTCAGTTTTCTCTCTCACACACTTTCAATTGGTCATCGTGTCTCTAGGTGCACCGCCATGACCTTTTTCTCATGGTGGTGCATGTGTCATTGTCTAGTGCGCAGGGGATCGTCGATAATAATAAAAAATCATCCTTTTCCTCTCTTACAGCGGCAAAATATATGTCGATCCTCTTCAATATAAGTTTTGTTTTTTTCATTATATCCTTTAATTGAAATTGATCATATATATATATATATATATATATATATTCATTTCAGCCCTTATTCTTTTAATTTTTGGTTTGTTTTTGGTTCCTTGACTTTTTTCGGTATGGAAGTTTTGATTTATTTCAATTTTGTCCTCCAATTGAAATTGATCATATATGCTACTTTTCATTTCGGTTCTTATTCTTTTGATTTTTTTAAATCTCTTTAATTTTTCGGTTTTAAAGCTTTGATTTGTTACAATTTTGTCGCTCGATTGGAATTAATTGTAAGTTTTGGTATTTGTTTTGGCCCTTACTCTTTTAATTTTTATTTGATATTAATTCCTTTAGTTTTTTCAATCCTTCTTGGACAATGTTTTTTTTCTCAGTATTTATGCATATATTCTATTAGTTTTAGTTTTAATTTTTGTCATTTTATTTTTTGTTGGAGTTTTATTTTTATTCGGTTCATTCATTAAATTTTAATTTATGTTGGTGCCATTTTAAAATTGATATTTCTTCCTTTTTCTCTTTGTTCTTTTTTTAGTGTTTTCTGTTATTTTTATTGCTCTTTGGATCATATGTTTTTTTTTCTCACAATATTTGTTTTTGTTTGCTTTTTTGTTAAAGTTTTTTTATTCTTTAAGTTAACTTTATGCTTTTCATTGTTGACACAATAATAATTATAATTTTAGTGATTTTGTTTTTGTTTTCTTGCTTGTTTTTTTTTGTAAAAGTGTTTTGATTTTTTTATTTTTGAGGAAAATTTAATGATTTTTGTAAATGTGATGTGATATCCATTTTTATGTTGAATTAAGATGTGATAAAAACAAAGTTATATGAGACTTGTCCCTTTAATATATATATATATATATATATATATATATATATATATATATATATATATATATATATATATACAGAGAGAGAGAGAGAGAGAGAGAGAGAGAGAGAGAGAGAGAGTAAAAATGACTTATTTTTAGCGTTTTTATTATCCTTTATCATATGTAAATAAAGTTTGTTTAAAAACCACACAAAAACTTAATTTTGTTGCCATTTTTCAAGCAAAAAGAAATACTCTTTTTATTTCTTTATTTATAAGACAAGGAAGGAAACATGCACACGTGCACACATAGAAAATACTAATTAAACTAACTTATAAATTAAACCGAGGTTAATTCAATTTTATGACCTCTAACTATAATTTATATGAATTATCAAATTAGGGATCTCTCAAACCCTCTTAGATGATACAAATTGTTACGTCTTGCGTGCTCACTTTTTTTTCTCTGCATGTTTGTTTGTGTCTAGGTGAAATGTAAAAAAAATATGAGATATGAAATTCTATTTATAGAAAAATATAACCTTGCCTCTTGACATATGTATCACATGTTTTATTTCAAGATAGTTTTTATAAATCCATGCAATCAAATCTCTACTTCACTTTTCAAAGTCTAAATTGTAATCTTCTATGTTAATTATATGCTAAACCTTAATTTCAAAAAATTATATTTAATCGAGTCATACTTTATTAGTCATGTGAATTTAGTGTTTTTTTTAATGATCCACAATGTGTGTAACCCATTAGATAGGTTGAATCATAAATTATAATTTTCAACAAAATAAAATAAACAATTTACCTTCTTAAAAAAACCAACAAATTAATTGATTTATATTTGAATATTATATTGCTAATATGTTGTGATTCTTCAAATATCATAAAAGTCATAACCTAACCTTTTAATTATTATATTTTCATTATAATTTTTCATCTAAGCACAAGTATATGTTAAGGATCCATCTCACCTAAAAATCTAAGTTGTTAGGTAATGCCTCAAAATATGATTTATATTATTTTTCAACACCTCCCCTCAAGTGAAAATCCTTTGGGCTTGAAACTTGCACAACTCACACTATATTGTGCTTGATTTTTATCAAATTGAATGAGGGTGGTGAGAGTGAGATTCGAACTCGTGACCGCTGGGTCAACAAAGCTCTGATACTATGTTAAGGAATAATTTCACCTAAAAGCTTAAACTGTTAGGTGAGACACTAAAATATGATTTATATTATTCTTCAACACCCCCCTCAAGTGAAAGTTTTTTGAGCTTGAAACTTGCACAGACTCACACGACCTTGTGCTTAATTTTATTAAATAGAATGAGGGTGGTGAGATTCGAGCTCGTGATTGCTGGATCAAAAAGGTTCTAATACTATATTAAAGAATCATTTCATCTAAAAATTTAATCTATTAGGTAAGATATGATTTATATTATTCTCCAGCATATATGCTCTATCAAATTATATTTATTCTAAACATTACAAGAATTGATTATTTAGTTTACCAAGTCATCAAAGATAATACTTAGTCATTTACGATTTCATCGTAAACAAGATTTACTTATCGGTAGCTTCATTTTCCACGGGCAGCCAGTAGCTGGCAGGATAGCAGAACTGATGCATAACCATAAGAGGTTATCTTCACTCTTCGAGGCTAAGGCAAGTGGACAATTTCCATTTATCTACAAATTTTAAGAGATTATTGCCAACGGGCTACCTAATACAAGAACTGCTCCAAAACGTTTCCTTCTTCGTATTATTTTTTTCAAAATTATAATTAATGAAATAGATTACAAGCCTTTGAAGAAAAGATAACGCTAGATATGACCTGATACTTAACTAATATATGCAATCATTGAAAGAACTCGTTGACTTATTTGATCTACAACTGTATCGGCCATAAAATATACCTTACCTATATATTATGTCTTTAACCTTTTGTGAAGTCTCTGAAGCACCAAGCTTTCATGGTTGAGTGCACACACATTCATATATGGTATTCTCCACTTTTGAAATGAAAATTTTTAGATATTGGAGGGAGATTCGACAGATGGATGATGAGTCATGAAGATTGAACGGCAAGAAAAACGCATAGGTTTATCGATGAATAAGAAGATGTAAAGTAAAATTAATTAAAAAATATCAATAGAAAATATTCCATAATGTTTTTTTTTATTAATATGGGTGTCCGGGTTAGCTTGTGCGCACCTTGACTAATCTCACGGACCCTGAAATTAACGACCATGTAAAGCTCTAGTTGTTATCATATTAGCAACCACAAGGCTCGAACCTGAGACTACATAGAGAGCAAATTTCTTAGTTTCAACCTCTTATACTCGGCCACCTACTAGATAATTTATTCGATAATGTTTTTGTATGTATTTACTATTTTTCTATCAGTGAAATTTTATATATAAAAAAAAAACATTAAATGACTATATAGGAACTTGAAAGTTGAGTAAAAATTATAGAGTAATGGACAATTGGCATTATTGGCATTTCTTATTTCTTTTTTTTCTTTGAAAACAAATGGTGAAATGTTTTATTATGTAGAAAAACTTCCAACACTTTCTTAAGCATTAATTGAATTCCAAAAATTGACTAACCAAATAACTTGATAACTTTTATATTATTTAATTTAAATCTTGAGTAAATAAAAAATCATATAAAAAACATTAGAGTCTAAATCATTATATCAAGCTTATTGGCAATATTATCTAAATATCATGTTTTTTATATTCAACTTTTTTTTTAATATAATCCACAAAAACATTTAATCAAATCCACCATAATAAAGGAGGAAATCAAGTTCTATTCATTAATGGCGGTCAGGCTTATCCTGACTATGGTACTGAAGTTTTTTCCATTCTTTCAAGCTACACCATCGAATTTGCATCAACCTTCATTTATTTATTATTATTTTGAATCTTCTTTGCTAATTTAAAATATGTGATAATTTCTTCCAATTTGATATTCTTTTGTTGTACTTTGATTTTTGTACTCCAATTTGAAGAAAGTTTTTCTTCTTATTTTTTAAAGAGAAAAAAATAATAATTTTCCTTATTTATTTATTTTATAAAGAAGTAATAATTCTTTTTTATATAAAACAAATAGATTAATTAATTCCACGAATTATGGTTCACCACATATAATAATAAATCTAACCATCTCTTGTTTTAAGACGATATAAATATACTTGTTTCCCATGAAAATGACCATATAAAATGTGTAGTTATTTGTAATATCTTTATGAAAGGACTTTATATGTTTATGAAAAATATATATTAAAAGTTTTTTTTTTACTTACTAGTAAATCACTAGTAGAAAATTGAAAAACATTTACAAATATTCTATCAATTTCGGCAAAATATTTGTTGGTATTTTAATTTTCATCATGAACTTGTAATTGGTAGGTATCTCATCAAGTGTTTTTGTTCCTTCAACATTTTTGTTGAGAATTTAATGTTGATGGAATAGATGATGAAATAGTTTCCAAAAAATTATATTTTATTGCCCATTTTTCTTAAGTAACTAATTTGTTGACAGAGTTTTTCATCACTTATTTCATTGAAAACTAAACATTCTATATGTTTTGTTTAAAGTTATAGAATGTGTGCAAATATTTCAATGAAATTGCTGATAAAATCCTTAACGACCATTTAATAGGTGATTTTGTTGATGTTTTCACTATATTTTTTTGAATTAGTTGTTATAATCCCACGTTTACAATTATAAACTAACAACAACAACAAAAAAATCAATCAATAAACCACAACCACAATTCATCATAAACAATACCAAAAGAGCATATTCAAAATAAAATGTACTTATACTAATCTCGTATTATATTTAAATAGTTAACAATAATAAGATAAAGAATATTTCATATATAATCCATTTTTATACAAATATATATATAAACAACACGTTAAAATTCCTAAGATCCTAAACTGAAAGATAAAAAAAGATGAGGGATAAAATCCTAAACTAGAAGGTCATAGAGGAAGAGAAATACATATACCCTTTTATTCACTCATGTAAGCCTAATACATTATAGTTTCTTGTTGGAGTTTTGCTTTTATCTATGCCCTCATTTATGCTATGAGATCTACTCTCATATCCTTCATCTTAACAAACAATTGTTCATGAGCTTTTTCTTGAATAGTTGATCAAATGCTTGGGTGAAAATGTTGTGTCTATATTTGAAACAATTCAACCCATTCTTATTTCTTGGACCAATATCACAAGCATAACATAAACTCGATTTTTATTAGGTCTATCACTTGCAATAACCTCTAACCATAGTTGAGGATTATGAAAAGGATGAGTGAAAGTCACTTCACTAAATTTCAGTATTATGTTCGCATTATATGACTCTTGTAAACAAAACATAAAACAAGGCAAACTCCTTGTATCAATTACATTTTATATTATTGATGTAAATAAGTATTATTAAAACAATGATAACTAAAAAAAAATGAAAATGAAAACTTTAACTTTTGTATCAACAAATGTTTTCTCATGTGCCCCTTTCTTTATATGAATTTCATCATATAACTTCATTGGAGTAGATTTGTGCCCAAAATATTTTTCTGTCAATTAATTAGTTTATTACAAAAGTCACAAATAAACATTTGAATAAAAACTTAAGAAAAAATAAAATGTATAACCACATGCTTGTACTAGATACTTTGCATAATTGACAAACAAAATGCTCCTTTATTTTTTTTACTCATTGAGCCATGAGATTTTTTTGTTCTGTTTTATGTATTGGATTATAAGTGCTTTCTAGAACTTTCCAATTCCATAATTTGTTTAAATAATACCTAATTAATCTTTGTGACATGTCTCAATTTATATCTTTTTCACTTGTCAACAACATTAGAGTCAATTTTCTAATTTCTCATTTATGGGCATTATATCACAAATCACACAACTTAGTTTAAAACTTGTTAAAAGAAATAAGAATATAAAAGAAAATGAGTTTATAATAATATAACATTATTTGATTTGAACTTACATACTTGTTTCGTGGTTTTCCTGTATTCTTCTAACAAGCTCCTTGTTACCAATGTTTTTCCTCAATTTATTTCAAACATTAATTACATAGATTACTTAAATAATACCTAATTAGTATTCATAATTAAGAACGAAGTAGTAACTTTAATTATCAAACCTTAAATATCTCCACCAAATATTTTCCATATTCATTTACTAAGGAGGATCATGAATTTGACTCCATTCAAATAATGGTTCTCTAAATGATGTGTTTTATCATAGACGTTATCAAACAAGTGTCTTCAATACTGGTAAACCTTAAAATCAATTCATTAAAGCCCTTTTAATTTAATGTAAAATTTAAAAATAACATAATACAAATACATAATATCATGGGAAAAAATATTAATTAACAAGAGAGGTCACCCTTCCATTCTACTTTAACTTTACCTGAACCAAACCAACTAGCTAGAGCTTTATTAAGGTTGCATTTCTCACAAGATAAACTCATAAACATCAATTTCCACACCCACATATCAATTTAATATAAATCACCAGCCAATTCTAATTATCTCTAGCACAAACAGTCCCAGATGCTTCCATTCACCAAAATCATAAAACTTGTGATTTTGAATGAGGAAAATAAAATCTAACTTCAAATCAAAAAAAATTATATACACGACAATCACCCCTAAATCAAGTAAAGGTGATCTTATTCTACATATATAATTTGTGGCTGCTTGTGCTTGGTGTCGTTCTTGAGATGCCTCCATCTATATCACTAATACAAGGGTATAAATAAATATTATTTTAACTTCCAATAAGTATATAATTATTAATTAGAAATGTAAAGCTAAGTTACTTTTTAATTTAATTTTACTTCATTAAATATAAATACTAATTTATAATCACTATACTGAAATAACCTTTATTAAGCTAGGAGCTATTAGCTTAAAGTAATTGAAGCTACGATGATTAATCTCCAATTATATTAGTAGCTTTACATGGAAGGAAGTAGATCTATATTTAAATATTTTGATTATTGTGTTACATACTTATTGTAATTAGCAATTGTCATATATTTCACTAGAAAATACAAAACAAAAGCATTTACTATGATTATTGTAGCTTTAACCCATTTGTTAATCACAATTAATACGGGTTTGGAGTTTGAGAATTAATTTTTAGAAATTATAATCTAAAATAATTTAAATTTTATATTTTTATTTTCTATTGTTTATTTATTTTTGTATAATTGTTGAATATCGAAAAACATTACAAGTATTTTTTGAACAAAAAAAACAAGTTCGGTTAGCAACTATTGAGTATTGTTTTTTCAATATTGGAGTTCATGAATTGTTTCCCCCCTCATTTCTCTCGATTCTACAATTGATTTCATTGTTTATTACCGGAGACACTCACGTGATTGGCCTCCGAGGAAGTAAAAGTCCAGCCCTCTCATTCGTAATGTGCAGTTGGCATCTCTTTTTCTTTGAATCATTATTTTCTATGCCCCCGTCACGCCTGCAATTTTTTATTCAATTTCTTTTATATAAAAAAAAACAGAGATATAAGTGGAAATGGAAGCAGTCTCACTTTACACGCGTTTGTTTGTTTGACACGCGTTTGTTTGACACTCCTGATGTCAAGTGCAGATGCTATATTATTATATGTATATATATGGCCTAGATTTTTGTAAATCTATTTATATTATTAATCTATACTTCTTAACCGGTCATGAAAGGGTAAATGTTTATTCTATACTCTTTTTGTTTTTTCCATGAAATATATATTTATATATATATATAATGAGGGAATTAATTTAAAAAGAATATTTGGTATAGCAACACAAATACCCTAGCTAGCTAGTCGAAAATATTGTTTGTTTGCTTGAGCAGTGATCAAGATTCCAACGCTTGCAGTTTCTATATGTATATCCTGATGGCCTAACTTAAGCTGCAAGCTGTTAGATAACGAAGTTCTTACTACCACATTGAATTTTTCCACTTATTACAAAAATCTCCACAAGAATTTAATCAACTACCTGAACACGCAATCATGTGGAGAGGCTACCTTACGTAATTCCTCTATCTATCTATCTATATATATATTAGAGTTGAGATATTGAAATTTCAACCGCAAACATTTTCTAAATTAGAGATTCTCTTCTCTTTTCCTCTTCATTAGTCGTCTCATCAAACTCTTCTCTCTGAAAACATGTCGCGTCTTCTGTTTTTGCTAACATGTGCTTTGGCTCTTCTAGCCTCTTCAGTGGCTTCTGCTGCAATTGTGGAACACTCATTCCATGTAATTCTTCTTCTTTCTTATATTAGTACTAAGGAAATCTGTCGACCTTGAGGAAGTTCGTTCAATCATGGTCCTTATATATATATATATATATATAGTTTCCCGTTTTGGTAAATTATCCGATGCATGCAAATGTTGCATAATTAAGGATTAATTGTTGTCGTTAATTATTCGAGGGGCGAGCATATATAGGAAAAAAAAATCATCAAATAAGCCATTCCCTCCTAATTAAGATCGGAATCCTGTTGAAGCCTGAATGGAAGGGATCATCGAGGGAAAATATACTACCTTTGATCCTGCAAAGTCCCATGATTCATCATCTAAGTCTGTTGGAGTGTGTGTGTGTGTGGAGGCATGCAAAAATATTTTCTACCTGCCTAAACCTTCGCAGATTGACGGGCTTAATTTATTGTGAATGTTGTTGTAGGTGCAAAACCTTACAGTTCGTCGGCTGTGCTCCGAGCAAGTGATAGCTGCAGTGAATGCAAAATTACCAGGCCCAACGCTTCGCGTTCGAGAGGGAGACACCCTTATAGTCCATGTTTTTAACAAGTCACCC
The DNA here is from genome assembly GCA_029228465.1 of Salix viminalis. Classification (NCBI taxonomy): domain Eukaryota; kingdom Viridiplantae; phylum Streptophyta; class Magnoliopsida; order Malpighiales; family Salicaceae; genus Salix; species Salix viminalis. Next base: position 9,186,283 of record CM055441.1, read on the forward strand.
TACGACCTGTCTATTCACTGGTAATTAAATCCTAGGTATTTATTTAAGAAGCTAGACACCCGTAAAAATTCTACAGCTGTCTAGCTTCTGAAATAATTAACGTTGTCTCTTGTTCGATTTGCAATGACACAGTCAGTTCTTTTTTGTTTTAACTCAGCGAAGACGCCATACTTTTCCTTAGTCAACGATAAAACTAGAACATGATATCCGGTTTATCTTCAAGTTATCCAAAAACAAATACTATAATTGAATACTGGAGGAAGTCATTCTGCAGCAACTCTAGGTTAATATAAACAAATTTACTAAATACTTGGCTCTGTAACTCTCATCATCGTAGTCGTCGTCATCACAGTTATCCCTCTTACTTTTAAATCTATATATCATTATTCAATTATTTACTGATCATGTATTCTTTTTTTCTTTTTTCTTTATCAAGGCATGGAGTGTTTCAGCTACTTAGTGCTTGGGCCGATGGACCAAATATGATAACTCAATGTCCAATACCTCCTGGAGGTAAATACACCTACAAATTTGAACTCCTCCAGCAAGAGGGCACGCTGTGGTGGCATGCTCATACCAGTTTTCTCCGAGCAACAGTTTATGGGGCACTCGTTATCCGGCCCAGATCTGGTCACCCTTACCCTTTCCCTAAACCAAACAAAGAAGTTCTTATTCTATTAGGTGGGTGGCTAGCTAGCCATTGTTTTTTTTTATCTAGAGAGCCAGTTCATTAATGCTGATCCTATTAATTTGTTGAGATGATATCATGCATGGTGATGCTTATATCATGTTTATATTATTGCAGGAGAGTGGTGGAATGCTAATGTCGTTGCTGTCGAAAGCCAGGCAGATGCCATTGGTGCACCGCCTAACATTTCTGATGCCTACACCATAAATGGACTCCCTGGGGATCTCTACAACTGCTCTCGAAACAGTAAGTAATAGTATTAATTATGCCATCATCATCGGAGATGGAACACTAAAAGTTGAATTATTCCACAAGCATATCAGTACTGACACGTTTTTTTATTCATTTAAAACTGTCCGATTCTTTTTATTTTATGGTTTATTTGTCTCCTTCAATTCCAGGAATGTACAAGCTTAAGGTGCAAAAAGGGAAGACTTATCTCCTCCGAATAATCAACGCTGCCCTCAATAACCAGCTCTTTTTCAGGATAGCCAATCATAACATGACAGTCGTAGCTGTCGATGCAGGGTACACGGTACCCTATGTCACAGATGTTGTTGTCACAGGCCCCGGCCAGACCGTGGACGTTCTTCTCGTAGCCGACAAGGAAGTGGGGTCTTATTTCATGGCTGCAAACCCCTATGCTAGCGCTGCTCCTGCCGCTCCTGGTGCTCCTGTTCCACCCTTTGATAACACGACCACAAGAGGAATTGTTGTCTACGAAGGTGCACCCTCATCGACAATTCCTAAGATGCCACCACTGCCTGCGTTCAATGACACCCCCACTGCCCACAAGTTCTTCACCAGCCTGACTGGCCTTGCTGGTGGGCCTCACTGGGTCCCAGTCCCATGTCAAATCGATGAGCACATGCTCGTGACAATAGGCTTAGGGCTCTCCATCTGTCCAACATGTTTAAACGGGACTCGACTCGCTGCTAGCATGAACAATTTCTCCTTTGTGCGCCCCTCCAGCCTGTCATTGTTGCAAGCCTTCTTTTTCAATGTGAGTGGAATCTACACTCCTGACTTCCCTGATACTCCTCCGATCAAATTTGACTACACCAATCCCATCAACGCCCTCAATCTATCCCTGCTATTCACACCTAAATCAACAAGTGTGAAGGTGCTCAAGTATAACGCGACGGTGGAGGCGGTGCTGCAGAACACGGCCTTACTTGGTGTCGAGAATCATCCCATTCATCTACACGGTTTCAATTTCCACGTGCTGGCTCAGGGGTTTGGAAATTATGATCCTCTCAACGACCCTCAGAAGTTCAATCTTATCAATCCACTCATACTCAACACTATTAATGTGCCGGTGGGAGGATGGGCAGTCATAAGATTTGTAGCCAACAATCCCGGTGTGTGGTTCTTTCACTGCCATCTGGATAATCACTTGCCCTTAGGATTAGCCTCCGCTTTCGTGGTTGAGAATGGACTGACGCCGGAATCTACTTTGCCACCACCGCCAGTTGATCTGCCTCAGTGTTAGTAGCTAGCTGTTCAGAATTCCGACGACGATCTCGATCTTCTTTGTTGTTTCCATACAATACGATTCTCTCCCTTTTGTTTCTTTCCCTGTGACAATGAAAGTTGTGGATCAATTATTACATGCATTCGTGAGATGACACCGACTTCAAATTCTTTGATTTGATGTAATAATTATAACTTCAGTTTTCAAACTTCGTTCGAGCATGATATTTTTACGAGGAATAATAAATACTATCTCTGGTGCTTCATCCTTTTGTCTTTATTCATGCATTGATACCTTGAAAAGTACTCTATGATTGTTATCTCTATTGTTGATTAAAAGGTTCGGAGTGGAGTTCATTTGAAAAATATTTTTTTAAAAAAATGATTGTTTTTATTTGATTTTTTTAATTTAAATTACTTTCTTTTTAATATTTTTAAATTATTTTAATATACTGATGACAAAATTAATTTTTAAAAATTAAAATTAAAATTAAAATTATTTTAATATATTTCTAAATAAACAATATTTTTAAAAACAATCTCATTTCAAATAGACACTTAATCTATCATCGTCGTCATCGTCGTGGTCTGTGAAGGGACATTAAATAGCATTCATCTGAGAGTTTTTAGACAATCGGATTCCGAGTAAAAGAGGTCGTAAAATTGTAAATTAATTTCTACAATAACCTACCAATAATGATTTGTAATTAATTTACATTTGTGGGAACATTTATACTAAAATTTAGCAACTAATAATTTATTTATTTATTTTTAAAAAGCCCTTGGCGCAATCTTCTGATTATATCCCATGAAGGATTCTCCTGTGAATGAAGAACATATGGATGATACTGGAGTTGAAGAGGCAAATATGAATAATTTATTTTACAGGAGAAAGTCAAAGAGGTCCTGCTAGTGTGAAGGTTTTGAGTCGGGGCGCGTGGTAGATTGCATAGCTCTTCGCACCTGATTGTAGACAACGTACTGGAATTTTGGATTTATTGATATGGACAATAGGGCTTATATTTCTTTCTCAATTCATTAACATGTTGCTTAGAATTAAATTCAATTTTAATAGTTAAATTAATTTGGAACCTTTCGAGATATTGATTTGAAACTTTCGGTCCTGTTAAAAACATGTTTTGATATAATCAAAGCTATTTTCTTTTAATTGCAAGCAACGGTAAAATGGAAAAACATTTTCATTATATTAAAGCAGCAAGGACTCTTCCATCATTACATTAAATTAATAGCAATCCTGTAAACATTTAAAATTTTATAACTTTTTTCAAAAGATAATAATTGTTATTAACATATAAACTCAATAATAATAATAATAATAATAATAATAATAATAATAAAGAGTTTCAAGTCGTTATAATTGATATCAGTGAAAAAAAAATTGGGATGCTACACGAACCCTCATGAATCTTGGTGGTTTAAAGAAAATCACCGCAAACTATATTTTTATTGTTTTGTTTTTAATTTTCATTAATTATGAGAAAGGGTAATATTATTTTAATTTAAAATTGCAACCTTTTTTTTTAAAAAAAAGATGAAGTTTACATCAATATTTAACAATGAAAATGTGTATGATCTGCATGCATTTGATTGTTCATTTGACATAGCATTCAATTTAATTACTGTTTGAGAGTGTAATTAATATTATTTTTTTAAAAAAAATTTGTTTAAAAATATATCAATATAATATATTTTAAAAAAATATTTTGTATATCAAAACATGAAAGTGCTATAAAAATAAAAATAAAAAAAACATTTTTTTTTTTCAAAAACGTTATTGAAATGCAATACCAAACAAGTTTTTAAAGTAAATATGCATATAAAAAAATAAAGAGAAGATGATGATTATTAAGTGCATGTTTTGGAATGTTATTAAAGTTGTTTTTGAAAATATTTTTTATTGAAAAATAAATCAAAATAATATTTTTTTTATTTTTTCAAATTATTTTTGATAACTGTACATAATTTTTTTTTAAATACCAAAAATATTAATGTGAAATAAAAAAAACATTCTTTTTCAAAAAACATTTTGCAATTAACACAAACACTAAAACAAAAAGAAAGTTTATGTTCATTCACTGTACACATACACGCATTGTCACTGTTCATTGGCCATATGTCTCAGTGCTTCGCGGGTGCACGTCCACCTTTTTTTTTCCGGCCTATGAACAGTGTATTGACTAAAAAAACCTCGAAAAAGACAAAAAAAGGCCACCGGTTGCAGGGGCTCCGCGGTAATTGACCATTTTCGGTCCGGTCCGGCCCGGTTTGGCCGACCCGTTTTTTTTATTTTTTATATATAATTACTTGAACAGTGGAATAACCATTTTGTCCCTCGAAAAGGACAAAAAACAGCTGTTGCAGTGAGGGGCAGTATGATAATTAGCCTTTTTTAATTTTATCGGCACAGTACTCTTGGCGCGTCTACACTGGTGTCTAGAATGATTTTAAGGTCTGTTCTCTTCCACATGGGGCGGCGCGTGTTCCTATACGGTGTCCGTAGGCGTGTCAATGGTCGTTTGAAATTTCACCCCCCATTTCTCTCTCCTCCTACGCAGGATGACATCAGCGCAGCTGTTTTTGGCCGAATTTCATTTCGGTCCCTGAGCTTTGTAATTTGTTTTGATGGCCCTTATTGCTATTATATAGGTTTTGATTTGTTTCAATTTAGTCCTTCAATTGAAAATGATTATATATTATAATTTCAATTAGGTCCCCAGTCTTTTAATTTTGCGGGTTGGGCTGAAATCCTTAATATTTTTGGTATCAAAGTTTTCATTGACTTCAATTTCATCATTCCATGCAAATTTATTATAAACCCTTAATATTTTCGGTATCAAAGTTTGATTTCTTTCAATTTTATCCTTCTATGCAAGTTAATTATGGATTTTAGTTTCATTTCGGTCCCGAATCTTTTAATTTCCGGTTTTGTGTTAAATTATTTAATTCCAATGTTTGGATTTACTTCAATTTTGTCCTTTAAATTAAAGATATTATTGAGAATATGTCAAGTTAATTATATATATATATATATATATATATATATATATATATATATATTTAACAAATTAAAGTATATGAGACTAATTATATGTTTTGATATTTATGAAATATTATTGTCCAAAAATATATATATAGAGAGAGAGAAAATGACCTAAGATTTAAAAATAATAATAATATCAATATGCTTAAATACATTTAATATAATAATATGATTAATAAATCTTATAAAAAAAATTATTGTCTTTGAATTTAAATTTTATACTCTTTTGTTTAAGATTATTTCTTTAAAAAAGTTTCCCAATATTTTCATTTTTAATATTTCAAATCTAATAAATACAGCTTTAAAAAACAAAAGGTAGACAAATTTATCAACTCCATTTTTTTTTCTTTTGACAAATTTACCTAGATTATTTACACTTAAACAAATATACGAGTCACTTCCCGTTTCGATTACACTGTTCCTTTTAGACGGTAAATAAGTCATTATAGGACGCAAAAAAATAAGTTTATTTCTTAAGAAAATTACAATTTTTTTATTTATATTGTGTCAGATCTAATATTACTAGGGAAAAAAGACAACTAAATTTTTTTTTTTTACAAATTTACCTAAGTTATCTCCAATTAAAAAATATACGAACCACTTTCCATTTCGATTACACTATTCCTTCTAGGTGGGGAAAAAATTAGTTGTTACATATTTTATCTATTATAATGTTACTAATTAAATATTTAAACAACTAATTACAACATGTAAAAAATGAATTAGTTTTCTATATAGAAAAAACCCTGGCGCGATGCGCGGGCAAGCATACTAATTATATCACGCAAAAAACTCATTCCTAACATATTTTATCTATTGCAATTTTAGTAATTAAATATTGAAATAACTAATTATAGCACGGAAAAAATATAAGTTTATTTCTGGAAAAAACAAATTACAATATTTTTATTTATAATGTGTCGGATCTAATATTAATGGGGAAAAATGCAACTCATAAAATTTTTCTTACCTACATTACCTGCGATTAAAAAATATACAAACCACTTTCTATTTCGATTATACAGATTTTATCAATTATAATTTTACTAATTTAATATTAAAATAACAAAATTCAATACATATAAAAATAATTAATTTTTTACATAGATAAAAAAGCCCCGCCGCATCGCTCGTTCAATATCTAAAGGAAATATCATGGTTTGTATTTAAATAAAGATATTTAAATTTGAAATCAATCTCCAGCGCAAAGGAGCAAATAATTCCCGCTCTTCTCTTCGTTTTTTATCACACGTGCCATCTTTACATTAGCTTAGATTGTGGAACACGCAATATATATGTTTGTTGCTGTTCATTTTCTCTCAAAAGCAGCCAGCAAACTCCGGTGAATTTGTTTTCTCTCTCTTCAGGAGGTGAGTTTTCTAGCCTCTGTTTGGTTGCTAGAAAAATCCAATAATCGAAACCAAAGACCTACTATCATAAGAATTCATAATCTATTGTACGTTGTATACATGCGAAAGGTTTTGGAGTTCAATACACGTTATTGTTTGTTTTCCCAGTAGCCAAACAAACAAACGGGCATGAACAAATAAGCTAGATAATTCATTCTATCGAAATAAATTTTGATTTGTGAATCTAGTTTGTTTTAGATAAGAATTGGTTGATCATTTGCGTGACAGACATGCTAAATTTTGAAAATGACACTGAATTTTTTCTCAGTAGCCAAACAAACAAGCAGACATGAAAAGATGAGCTACATAATTCATTCTATCAGGCTTAGATTTTGATTCGAGAACTTAGTGTGTTTTAGTTAACAATTGTTGAAAATTCTTGTGATTGACTCTCTAAATTTGAAAATGATACTGAAATTTTCATTGGCACAGGGCATTTGAAATGGAGAATTACGAAAATGAAATGGACGGTTATCCACTAGGAGGAGAAGCCTATGGAATTGTTTATTCAGCTACTGACAGAGCTACTAATCAAACGGTAGCTGTGAAAATGATTCCTCTTTTGCAGGCTGAAATTACAAAGAGGTTAGCTGGAGAGATCTATCTGTTGTATGAAATAGTACATCCCAACATTGTCAGGTGTGCTGTTTCCTCTAATCAGATAAGATGTTTTGCCCTCCGATGACCTTTTATATATAAACGAAGTTTGATTCGCCTGTTATAGGGCTCCTTCTTTCATGATGGCAAGCTGTGCTTGGTGTTTCAGTTTTTCGGTTCCAGTATGAGAGAGTTTTTGGAGGCAGGATCACAAAAATTCAAAGATCCAGGGACAGTAAAGGTAAAAAGATTACTTAGCCTACTTCGTGTTCTTAATTGAGAAAAATCTTGGGTTCTGCAGGAGCATATACGGCAGATTCTCAATGGTACCTCGTAGTGCCACAGCCTTGGAATTTTACATCGTGATTTGAAACCAGAGAATATGCTCATCTCTGTTGAAAAGCTGAAACTCAGTGACTTTGGATCAGCTCAGGGCTTCATTCAATCTAACACCAAACTTAATCCTTAGGTATGAGATAATAATGCTTTTAATTTCTGATCTAATTGCATCAGCTTTTTGCTAAAATTCAAAGTAAGACCTTCGAAGATTGGGTATATTTTGATAAAAGATGATTTGATTAAGATTGAAAGCTCTTGCAAGAGATTTGGATCCTGTAACCAGCAAGCAACTGCCTCAGGTAAAAAATAAAGCATTACATCTAGCAGAAATAGTACTGGCTCACACATCAGCCAGGGTTCAAACAAAAGTCTATAACTGAAATAACAGAAAATTGAAGAGGTGCAGCACAGCTAGTTAGTGACTGTAGCAGTCGTTGGTTTTGCACTCCAATACGACAGAACCAACCTATACACTAATGACATTGCAGAGTAGTGTTTCAGTAGCATCAAAGAATGCAGTAGCTCCTTTATTTATTTTTTCCTCTTACTGTCTGAATTCACATACAAACACTTGGGGTACGCGGTTAAACTTATGCTTCTCGGGTCACTACTATCGCGTACAGGGCGCCAGAGATGCTTTTAGGTGCTCCAACCTACACAGGTGCTGTTGATGTTTTGTCTATAGGATGCATATTTGCTAAGATGGTGAGGGGACAGGCTTTATTTGAAGGGGGGGTTCAGAGATTGAGGTATCGCAAATTTTGTGAAGTTTAACTTTCTTGCTCATTTTGTTTATATATTATTCAAACTTGCTCACTTGCTCGAGATTTCTTATGAAGCATAATCGGAACTCCCAAGGAGGACGAGCTGTGTTCATTACCATCATTCCCTTTCGCCATTCCCAATAATAAACCGAAGGTAGTGTGGCTATTAGACACCATATCTGTTCAAGTGCTTTAAATGCATTTTTTTTTTTCCAGTCATAAAAATTATGTTGCTGCTCCTAGGATTTAGCTGAAATGGTGCCGCAGTTGAATGATGATGGAATTGATCTCCTTAGAGTTAAGTACCAGGTTGAACTTGTTTATATAAAATATAACTAAATAAAAGAGAGGGTGACTTCGAGACTGGACACTCATGGCTGCTAATGCTCAAAATTTAGTTTGTTTTTATGCTTTGAATTTATCCGCTTTCTTAGGCTGTGATTTGTTGGTGTTTGGGAGTTTCATCTGTGCATGTTCAAGCTTCCACTATTTTTTGTGTTTTAGTGGCTGTAACACCAACATCAGATAGCTCTGTGATTTTAGTACTTTTTCAGTTAATAAATTTCAAAAAAGGTTTCATTGATGGACTTCTCTTGATGTGTACAAATGCAGTCATGCGCTTACTATTTCTGCAGGGAGAAAAACAAAGAGAAACAAGTAGCCTTTATTTACGATGAGATGTTATCATGTGTCTTAGAGAAAAATGAAGACAAAACATACATTGCTGCCACTATATAGCTGAGCTGACCCAGAAATATGGTCACTTCCAAACAACAAGCAGTTAATACGTGCAATTTGAATACCTATCCAGGATGGCATGTTGCCCTCAAACTATCATCCTTACACCACGCAAACTCTTCACTTATTTTGTGCTTAGACTCCTTCAGTATTTATGATGAAATTTATTATTGTCATTATTATTTTTACTTGTTAATGTGTATTTTTTGCAGAAAATGCTAGTTTTCGATCCTCATGCTAGAATCACCACAGAAACTGCTTTGGCACATCCCTACTTCACAAAGTGAAGGAGGAAATTTAAATGAAACTGCTGGATTTGTCATGGTTCATCCATATCCTTCATGTTCTTTATTTTCATTCGGCATGTCAAGGCAAGCTTTAAGTCTCTTTTGGTTACGCTATCATGATTCTGTTTTTTTTTTTAAATGTATAGTGCCTTTGTGCATTTGAGAATTATTGTCTTCAGGTTTTTGGATCAGAAGGCTCCTAAACAAAGAAATTTTACGTGTTAAGAAATCAAATATTCAATTCTAGTAGTTTTAAAATGTTTAGGCTCCTTTTATAATGTGCGCGCATATATATATATATATATATAGACACGAACACTTTAAATATATTATTATTTTGTTTTTATTAATAAATAAATAATTGTTGAACAAAAGAGATTATGAATTCTTCTGATAGTAGCTCATCTTTTGATAGTCAACAATTATTTATTTATTAATAAAAACAAAATATTAATATATTTAAAGTGTGGGCGCGCGCGCACATTATAGAAGGAGCCTAAGCATTTTAAAACTACTAGAATTGAATATTTGATTTCTTAACACGTAAAATTTGTCAGTTTAGGAGCCTTTTTATCCAAAACCTTATGACAAACATTCTCAAATGCACAGAGGCTCTATACAGAAATTAAAAAAAAAAATCATGATAGAGCATCCAAAAGAGACTTAAAGGTTGCCTTGAGATGCCGGATGAAAATATAGAACATGAAGGATATGGATGAACCATGACAAATCCAGCAGTTTTATTTAAATTTCCTCCTTCACTTTGTGAAGTAGGGATGTGCCAAAGCAGCTTCTGTGGTGATTCTAGCATGAGGATCGAAAACTAGCATTTTATGCAAAAAAATACACATTAACTTGTAAAAATAATAATGACAATAATAAATTTCATCATAAATACTGAAGGAGTCTAAGCACAAAATAAGTGAAGAGTTTGCGAGGAGTAAGGATGATAGTTTGAGGGCAACATGGCATCCTGGATAGGTATTCAAATTGCACGTATTAACTGCTTGTTGTTTGGAAGTGACCATATTTCTAGGTCAGCTCAGCTATATAGTGGCAGCAATGTATGTTTTGTCTTCATTTTTCTCTAAGACACAGGATAACATCTCATCGTAAATAAAGGCTACTTGTTTCTCTTTGTTTTTCTCCCTGCAGAAATAGTAAGCGCATGACTGCATTTGTACACATAAAGAGAAGTCCATCAATGAAACCTTTTTTGAAATTTATTAACTGAAAAAGTACTAAAATCACAGAGCTATCTGATGTTGGTGTTACAGCCACTAAAACACAAAAAATAGTGGAAGCTTGAACATGCACAGATGAAACTCCCAAACACCAACAAATCACAGCCTAAGAAAGCGGATAAATTCAAAGCATAAAAACAAACTAAATTTTGAGCATTAGCGACCATGAGTGTCCAGCTCGAAGTCACCCTCTCTTTTATTTAGTTATATTTTATATAAACAAGTTCAACCTGGTACTTAACTCTAAGGAGATCAATTCCATCATCATTCAATCATGGCACCATTTCGACTAAATCCTAGAGCGAGCAACATAATTTTTATGATCTGGAAAAAAATGCATTTAAAGCACTTGAACGGATATGGTGTCTAATAGCCACACTACCTTCGGTTTATTATTGGGAATGGCGAAAAGGAATGATGGTAATGAACAAAGCTCGTCCTCCTTGGGAGTTCCGATTAAGCTTCATAAGAAATCTCGAGCAAGTTTGAATACGATATAAACAAAATGAGCAAGAAAGTTAAAATTCACAAAATTGGCGATACTTGGATATCTTTTTTAACACCTCAATCTCAGAACCTCTTTAAAATAAAGCTCGCCATCTCAGCAAATATGCATCTTATAGACCAAACATCAACAACACTTGTGTAGGTTGGAGCACCTAAAAGCATCTCTGGCACCCTATACTCGATAGTAGTGACCTGAGAAGCACAAGTTTAACCAAGCACCCCAATTGTTTGTATGCGAATTTAGACAGTAAGAGGAAAAAATAAATAAAGGATGTTGCTATTGAAACACTACTCTACAATGCCATTAGTGTATAGGTTGGTTCTGTCGTATTGGAGTGCAAAATCAACGACTGCTACAGTCACTAGCTGTGCTGCGCCTCTTTAATTTTTTGTTATTTCAGTTATAGACTTTTGTTTGAACCTAGCTGATGTGTGAGCTAGTACTATTTCTGCTAGTTGTAATGCTTTATTTTTTAGCTGAGGCAGTTGCTTGCTGGTTATAGGATCCAAATCTCTTGCAAGAGCTTTCAATCTCTTATCAAAATATACCCAATCTTCGAAGGTCTTACTTTGAATTTTAGCAAAAAGCGGATGCATTTAGATCAGAAATTAAAAGCATTATTATCTCACACCCGAGGACTAAGTTTGGTGTTAGATTGAATGAAACCCTTAGGTGATGCAAAGTCAATGAGTTTCAGCTTTTAACCAGAGATGAGCATAGTCTCTAGTTTCAAATCACGATGTAAAATTCTAAGGCTGCCACATGTGCTCCTTCAGAACCCAAGATTTTTCTCAATTAAGAACACGAAGTAGGCTAAGTAATCTTTTTACCTTTACTGTCCCTGGATCTTTGAATTTCTGTGATCCTGCCTCCAAAAACTCTCATACTAGAACTGAAACACCAAGCACAACTTTCCATCATGAAAGAAGGAGCCCTGTAACCTGCGAATCAAACTTCGTTTATATATTAAGGGTCATCGGAGGGCAAAACATCTTATCTGATTAGAGGAAACAACACACCTGACAATGTTGGGATGTACTATTTCATACAGCAGATAGATCTCTCCAACCAACCTCTTTGTAATTTCAGCCTGCAAAAGAGGAATCATTTTCACAGCTACCGTTTGATTATTAGCTCTGTCAGTAGCTGAATAAACAATTCCATAGGCTCCTCCTCCTAGTGGATAACCCTTCCATTTCAATTTCGTAATTCTCCATTTCAAATGCCCTGTGCCAACGAAAATTTCAGTGTCATTTTCAAATTTAGAAAGTCAATCACAATAATTCTCAAACAATTATTAACTAAAACACACCAAGTTCTCGAATCAAAATCTAAGCCTTATAGAATGAATTTTGTAGCTCATCTTTTCATGTCTGCTTGTTTGTTTGGCTACTGAGAAAAAATTCATTGTTATTGTCATCATTATTTATACCTGTTAATGTGTAGTTTTTGCAGAAAATGCTGGTTTTCGATCCTCACACTAGAATCACTGTAGAAGCTGCTTTGGCACATCCCTACTTCACAAAGCAAGTGAAAGAGGAAATTTAAATGAAACTGCTGGATTTGTTATGGTTCATCTTCATGTTCTGTATTTTCATCTGGCATGTCAAGGCAAGCTTTAAGTCTCTTTGGGATGCACTATCATGATTCTTTTTTTTTTTAATTTCTGTATGGAGCCTCTGTGCATTTGAGAATGTTTGTTGTCAGGGTTTTGGATCAGAAGGCTCCTAAACTGACAAATTTTACGTGTTAAGAAATCAAATATTCAATTCTAGTAATTTTAAGCATATATATATATACACACACACAGACACTCCATGATTTACAATTATCTTTTCGACTCAAAAGAGTGGTTCTTCAATCCAAATATCTTATAACCCAATTTTTAAGCATCGAGAATAGTCAAGGACAAATTCATAAAAAACAAATAAAATGAAAACCATCTTAAAACTTCTCTTCTTGTTTGTTCCGCCTCAGCAGTAGACAGTATAAAATTAATCAAAGAGAATATGGCAATCAGAGGATGATGAGTTCCGTCGTTGAATTGCTCTTTTCTTTTTGCAACAAATTGTTGACCCTCTGCCGCTAGGTGCCGTCTGAGACTACAACCACCATTCTCTCAACTGCAATGGCGTTTTTAAGCAAATATATTGATGAGAAAAGAAAAAAATGCTTGTTATTATAAGCACCAAGTTCAGCTTGTATGTCATCTAACACTTGGACTGACCCCTTCTAGAAATAATACAAGCAAGCAGCACATTGTTTGAACGCAAAAAAGAAAGAAAGATGGAGATTCATCACAAACAGCATCACACTTAGCCTGAGCATAAAATGTACAGACCAACCTTGAGTCGTTGGATCTCCAGGAAAGGAGAAGCATTCAACAGGTAGGTAACTGTGACGAGGTCAGAATCAATGAACGGCAGTATCAGCAGATCCAGTTGTTCAAGAGAGTTGAATTTAGGAGTGATAAGATAATAAACACAGGTTACACAAAAGATGCAGGAATTACAACTTGCGATTGCTCTTTGACACACCTCATCCCTTACCAACAGAGACAAAAACTGAAGCTGAGGGAGATCCTTTGCAAGTCCATTGCATACTGTCGATGTCCCCTGATAAATAATAAGCGACCACACGACTGCCTTTTTCAGCTGTGGAACGTTAGAAAAAGTGAGTTTCCGTGGCAGACCATGAAACTCGCAGATTTCAAGATTAATAGACTTGAGCACAACACTGATAAAAACATCTCGAATGATCAGTGTCTTCAGACAGAGGAGTTGGCCGTGTATGCACACGATCTTAGGCAGTCCACAATCAATCAGTCTCAGCAACGTAAGTTTCGGACAGGCGGAGATGATCATCCAGGTCGCTTTGATCCAAGGGTACATTATCCAAATCCAGGGTTCTTAAAGGATTGAGTTGGCTCGTGAGAGTAGGAGAAAGCCTCAGCTTGCAAGCAGCAAGGAACAGATGCTTCAAATGAGATCCTTTACTAATGGGAAGAATATGACATGGAAAATTATATCTTCCACGACTTTCAGGATAACATGAGAAGTCAAAAGCAATTTTCTCAACTTGCATTGCAGAGGAAAATGAAATCCACCTATCAACATGAAAAGCATGGCCATTGCCTAGGGGAAAGCGGACCTTGAGAGTGCCTATTTTGGGACCTCTGCAAGCTAGCAAAACTTGATCAACCGCTGAAGTGAACAAAGAACTGCTTCCCCCGTGGGTTCCAAATAGAGTAAAAGCATCAAACTGGAGATGGGAGAGCGGTGGAGAGAGATATCTGCGTGAAAGCTGTTAAAACTTTGATTTGCACAGTACATGTTTAGAACAGTTACTGTAGAGATCGAAAACTGGGCACACAAAATCTGCAGCAATGAAAATTCAAAGTTGGAATCGAAAATCATTCAATTTTATTCAATTTGAAAATGCCTTAATACAGTCTTACATGATAATGACCTAGAAGTGTAAAACTCTCAACACACTTGAGAGATTATTTGAAAATAAACAGATTTGACTAAAAACCTGTTATGAATAGTAAAAACAGAATTTCAAAAAAACTTGATTTCAAAAACAGAGTAAATCCTCTTATCCTCAATGCAAATCTCGTTAATTCTAATACTCCTCCTTGAGATTTGCCTTCAATAACCTCAGCTGCATCCTCAGAAATTCCAGCCTTGATCTAGGAAGTGCCTTGGTCATCAAATCTGCTAATTGAACAATAAAGGACTTTAATGAACATGTTCTTCTCGGCTTCCCTTAGGGAGTGAAATTTCACATTAATATGTTTGGTTCTACCATGCTGAACTAGATTTTCAGCAATTGCAATGGCAGACTTATTGTCACAATAAAGCTTAGTTAGCGAACTCTGTTTTTGTCCCAAATCAGCAAACAATTTGTTCAACCAAATAGCTTGATTTGCAGCTACTGCCATGGAGATATATTTAGCTTCAACAGTTGATTGTGCCACCACCTCTTATTTCTTTGCATTCCAACATATTGCACCTAACCAAGAGTAAACACACAACCAAAAGTGCTTTTCATATCATCCACACTCCCAGCTCAATCACTGTTTGCATAACCAATTAAATCAACTCCTCCTGCCTTTGAGTAGCCAATGTCCAGATCACTAGTCCCTTTGATGTATTTCGGTACCCTCTTTGCAATCCCCATGTGAACATTGCTTGGTGAGCTCATAAACCTTGACAGCAAACCAGCAGGGAACATTAAATCTGGTCTAGTTGCTGTCAAGTATAACAAACTACCAACTATGCACCTATATGCAGAGGGATCTTCAAGTTTTTCTCCATCATTTTTCGAGATTTTCTCATTTAGAGCCAATGGTGTAGCTACTTCCTAGCATGACTCAAGTTTGAATCTTTTTAGCACATCAACAACATACTTTCTTTGAGACAAGAAAATTCCTGAGCTGCTTTGGTGGATTTCCATCCCAAGAAAGTAATTCATGACACCAAGATCAGACATATCAAACACATTATCCATCTCCCTTTTGAATTCTGCAAGCAATTTTATATTGCTTCCAGTTACTAGCATATCATCAACATAGAGAGAGATCACCAGCTGCAAGCCATTTTCATCTTGCTTCAAATACAAAGTGGCCTCATTCTCACTTCTCTTGAAACCTAATTGAATCAAGTGTGCATCAATTCTGCTATACCAAGCCCTTGGTGCTTGTTTTAAGCCATAAAAGGCTTTGTGTAGCTTATACACTTGATGTTCATTTCCTGCAATTTCAAAACCTTCTGACTGCTGTACATAGATATCTTCAAGGAGTATGCCATTTAGAAATGTTGATTTCACATCTAAATGATATACCTCCCAACCCAATTGACCTGCAAGAGAAAGAAGAAGCCTAATGGTGTCATGCCTTGCAACTGGAGCAAAAGTGTCTCCATAATCAATTCCAACCACTTGTGCAAGTCCCTTGACCACCAATCCACCCTTTTGCTTGAAAACTAAACCATCACGATTAAATTTGGTTCTAAAAACCCATTTCACACCAATCTCCTTCTTGTCATGAGGCAGCACTATCAAACTCCAGGTTTGATTCCTTTCAATAGATTCAATTTCTGACTTCATGGCCTCAACCCAAACTGTAAATCTTGTTGCATTAGTGTAGCTAGTTGGTTCAACATGAACTAGATTGCATCTTTCATACACATTAGCCAATGATTTAACCTTAAGCACAACTGAATCCGAGGTAACATCAACATCAGTTTTGTCTTCATCAATTTTCCTTCCTGCTGCTGATATAAGATCAGTTGTATTTCTTTGATCAACATCCATCAGTTCCAAATTCCAGCAAGCATCTTCATCAAAATCCACATCTCTGCTAATCTGAATTTTAGCTTCCTTTAGATTATGAATTTTGTACCCCTTAGATTCAATTGCATACCCCATGAAAATTCCTTTTTCTACTGTTTCATCAAGTTTCCCTCTCTTCATAGTGGGAACATGTGAATAACGCAAGGATCCAAACACCTTCAGGAAATGTTCTCATTGGTCCACTAATATCAGAATGGACCAATTCCAATTTCAATGCTGCTGTACTGGTTACATTCTAAGGAAATGGCTTTCGGTGGTGTTTTCCTAATTCGCAACCTTCACAAATCTAATCACTAGCATGAATTTCAGGCATCTCCTCTATCATTTCACTATCATGCAATATTTTCAAAGATTTGAAATTGTAGTGACCAAATCTCTGGTGCCAAACAATACTTTCATCTACTTTGGCACTTGATACATGTCCTTCTATAGCATCCAGTTTCAAATAGAAACTATTACCCTCCATTTCAATTTTTGCTATTGCTAAACCATGTGAATCGGTAATGAAGCAAAAAATTTCTTTGAATGATACTTCATACCCATTTCTTAGCATCTGTGCAACACTTAAGAGGTTCTGATCTAGCTTTGGAATGTAAAAAATGTTTGTGATAATTTTTGTACCTTTGCTTTTGTTGACAGTAACAGTACCTCTCCCCTTGGCCTCAACAATATCTCCATTTCCCAGCTTAATCTTTGGTTTAATTGAGCTATCAATTAAGGAGAAAATTGACAAAAACTTGGTCATGTGGCTAGTGCAGCCACTGTCAATTAACCAAGTATCCCTTCTTGAGGTATGTTCATCACGGGTTGCCATGAACAAAAGCTTATCATCATCCTTGCCTTCTTCATAAACATTTGCATGTTGCTGGATTTCTTACTAAGGTTGTCTCCTTTTTATTCTGCAATACTTCTCACTATGACCATTCTTCTTGCAGTGATCATAGTGAAGAAGAGTTTTTCCTTTAAACCAGCAATTGTTCTCAGCATGATTTGTTCTTTTGCAATAAGAACATGGTGAGAAAGTTTGTCTATTTGCAGGTACAATAGCCTTGTTTTTGGAGAGGATGATGGATTTGCCACTGTTGAAACTCTTCTTTGGCAGAATATCAGTTCTGTGTGTCTTACTAAATGCTTGAAATGCCCCATCAGCAACTTCATCATCCCTCATTTGAACCCTTTGCTCCTGGATGTGCAATTTGCTGATTAACTCTGCAATCGTAACATTTTTTAAATCGCAAGACTCTTCTATGGTAGAAATCTTAGCTTTAAATTTGTGTGGGATTGACATCATATGGTTCTCTACTACCTTATGATCTTCAAATGTCTCCCTAAGGAGTCTCATTTGGTTTACAATGTTCATTAATCTCCCATAATAAATCTTGATAGATTCATTGTCTTTTATCTTCAACAGTTCAAATTCCCTCTTAAAAGCAAGTAGCTTGACTGCTTTGACTCTACTACTAACTTCAAATTTGATTTGAAGCTTATCTCATATTTGCTTTGGTGTTTCCAGGTTTATTATCTTTGTAAAAATATGGTCTGCAATTCCAGAAAGTAGATAAGTAATGGCCTTGTCTTTCTTGAGTTTTTCTTCTTCGTGTGCCCTCATTTGAGCTATTGTAGGATTGCCATGTAATGGTGGTGGTTCTAAATCAATCATCACAACATTCCACAACCCCTAGGATCTCAAGAAAAATCTCATCTTGACAGCCCAGATATGATAGTGTTCACCATCGAACATTGGTGTTGTTGCAGTTGAATGTCCTGAAGAGGAAGCCATGAATCACAACTTTCTTGTTTACCCTTAATCACTCAGTGTTTACACTCAATCTCACCGTGTTTACACTCACCAAAAAATCCCTCAGCCCGTAGGATCAATTAGCTTTGATACCACTGTTAAAACTTTGATATGCACAGTAACTATTTAGAACAATTACTGCAGAGATCAAAAATTGGGCACACAAAATCTGCAACAATGAAAATTCAAAGTTGGAATTGAAAATCATTCAATTTTATTCAATTTAGAAATGCATTAATATAGGCTTACATGATAATGACCTAGAAGCGTAAAACTCTCAACACACTTGAGAGATTTTTTGAAAAACTAAAAACCTGTTATGAATACAAAAAACAAAATTTCAAAAAAACTTGAATTCAAAAACAGAGTAAATCCTCTTATCTTCAATGCAAATCTCAATAATTCTAACAAAAGCAGACTTGTTTTAACTGCATCCCGTGTTGTCAAAAAAGAGTGAACGAAAGACAAAATGTCATCCGGCAGTACGCTGATACGATCTTCCATCAAAACAAAACAAAATCTTTTTTCTGTGACCTGAATAGTTCTGATATGAGATTAGTCCCAGATAAAAAAAACAGCAATCGCAGTGATATTGGGATCAAAGCAGAAACACTTCACATTGATATTACCTAAGAAAAATCGTTTTTTTCGATAGATACATCAAATTTTAGTCCAAAGAACTTAAGCTTCAAAGTTCTCATGCCCAAACAAAATCAACATCAATAACAACAACAGTGAGCGCAGCAAGTAAGTATTCATTCATACCTTAGAATAACATAGGTGGCTTGAAAGACGTATGTATCGGTGTATGCTTTTGGAGAAAGGCTTCCCTTTATGTTGGGTGGGAATTATATGTATACTGTATCTAGGGTTTTTAATACCACTTTCACATGATGTGAATAAGATATAAAAACCAGTTACATGCTACGTGTAAGGTTGTAAAAATCATGATTTTGACAGGACATGGAAGTCGTGTCTGAACTCGGATCGTAAAATCGGAATCGTAAAATCATAAAATCATGCCTCATATTTTACCGTACAAAAATCATAAATCGCAGCTAAAACCGTGTAGGTGGAAAAATAGTAATATCGCAAGTAAAATATTTCTGAATACAATACATCATAATTATGGCCATAAAACTTGATTATTTAAGGTTTATACATGATTTAAAATAACTTAAAAATACATTACAAATCAATTATGTATTTGATTGATATGTCATCAATTGAATCTTACAATCGTTCAACATCTAAGAGTCAAGTATGCAGTGGCAAATCGAGTGGCAGCAAGCCTGATCAAATCTTTTCTTTTTGTAAAGTGTCTTAGCATGGAAATAAGAATAGTTGAAATATTTTCTTGATCAATTATTAATTTGCTTAATAATAATAATAAAGAAGAATACTATTAAAATTTAAAAAATCAGCATAATAATAATAATAATAATAATAATAAAAAAAGAAAAAAAGAAAATTTAAAAGTTGAAATGACAGGCAAATCTTTCATTGAAAATAATAATAATAATAATAAAGAAGCATACTATTAAAATTTAAAAGTTGAGATCGGCAGGGAAATCTTTCAATTAAAAAAATACATCAATCACCTAAACGAGTGTTGAGAAAACTAAGTAATGGGGTGAGAGAGGCTCGAACTCTCAACCTCAGAAGCTATGAGACTTGCGCTAGCCAACTGCGCCACCAACCCCTTCTTGAATGGCTAATTTCTTAAAACTATATATCGGATTGTAAAATCGGATCAGATCATCCGATTTTACGATCCGGATTGATTTTTATGATTTTTGTCCGATTTTAACAGGGGCTGATTTTTCTACCCAATTTGACAAGTTTTATTGAGTTGACTCGCAAAATCGTACGATTTTGCGAGACAACTGGCAAGTTTAACAACCATGGCTATGCAGGCCCATAGACTCGTAATTTCAGCCAAGATTTTTTTATTGTTAAAATTGGTTTTTACGCAACATGAAAATATAATATATAATCGAATCATAAAATCAAAAGTACATGACAACTATATTTTTTTTAATTATGTATTAATAATTTCAGCTAATAAATTAAATTACATTAAAATTTGATAAGGAAAATCAATAATATTATAATCAATTAGTGATTTAAATAAATAAGAAAGATAAATAATATAAATCAATAAATTAATGATATGAAAGAAAAAAAACTCAAAATCAAAATTTTTAATATGGGCAAATTACTATATGATAGTAAGTACATAAGAATCACGTTACAAATTGGTTGTTCTCAATATAAGCTAATGAACCTATTCAAGTCAAGATTCAATTTAAGATTATGTTATATGTCAAAAATTTGGGATTTGTCAGTATGGGGGAGGTCTTGTCAAAATTTCAATAAAAATGTTAATGAAACCTTATATATATATATATGGAAAAAAAATTCATTACTTTTTTTTTTCTTAACGAATATATATTCATAACATTACTTTATTATTTCCTAGAGAAAAAAACATCATACAACTGACTCTAACTATTTTTAATAGAATAAACTAATTATTATTACACACGTGTCAATTATTACTATACATATGTTAAATTCTTGAAAACTACTGTTGTTGGCATTGATATTGTTCTTGCTGAGCTACCATTCCTGCTTTCTTCTTACTCACATAATATTTATTGAATCAAAAACCTATTGACTAGATGTAATCTCAGTCTTTTAAGGTTAATTTATTAACCTTAGTGGAACCGAGTTTAACAATTATAGTCAATGTAGTAAGTTTTTTAAACAAACTCAAAAGAATTTGAATTCATAATTCATGAAAACATGGGAGAGAAAATATGGGTATTATTTTATTTTATTTTATTTTTCTATTTTTTTAATGTCAATTGATTATTTCATTAATTTCTTGTTTTATCACTTGAATATTCCCTCTAATTTATAAATTTAAAATGATTGATTATATGCAAGGAAATAAGATTTTTTTAATATTTAATATTTTAATTATTTTGCTTTTACTTTTTTAAATCTAAATTGTGTCAAGTTTTTTAGATTTTTTTTATTTTGACCCAAAAGTTTATTTTATTTATTTTCAGTTCTTGAGTCTGGTAGAGAAGTGAGAAACTTGTCAAAAATGATGAAGAAAATAAAATTATCAGCTGGCCACATTCTGACAAAAATATATAGAAAGGACTTCTTGAGTTTATTTTTTATTTGATATGATCGATGGTGGCTCTAATTTTCTCCACAAACATGATAGACGGTCTACATTTAACTTGGAATTGTAGTTGCAGGGTAACACAGGAAATAACGCTAGTTGATTGCTGAATTAAGATATAATTAATCTCAGATTATTAATATTTTATCTTTCAATAAATGTCTTAAAAAAACACATAAAAATCAATCTTTGTATTATTTCATAAAAAAAAAAAAAAAGGAGCACAAATTCTCCATCCACGATACTCAACAATGGTATGGTCTCGTAAAACAGTCCTCGACAAACCGAGTACAGCAAAGTGTAGCCAGGGACAGATTAATGTAGCCGAATTCTCTTGGTCACTCTAATTTAGTAGATATAAAATAATTATTTACTGATCATTCAATGTATAGTATTTTCATAAGATAATCTCATCTTGAAGCCGCCATATATATACATATATGTTGTTCCATCACATGGGAGCAGAAGCAGGGGCGGAGGTTAAAGATGCTGATTCGGAAGCAGCAGGTCCAGGGGCTGCACCAGAGCTCATGAGCTGAATCATGGACCGGTGAGGGTTGTAGCGTGCTGCATCACAGAGGTCTGGCAAGAATGCACCTGCGCGAGTCAAAAGTCATTGTTTTGAGCCAAATTAATTAGCCATTTGTGGGAGCATTGACCAATAAAGCTAAAAGTCACTGCAAGATTTTCAACCATGATCGATTGCCTTCCCTGCATAACCTTTACACAGGGACGTATGATTCTTTGATCACTAGCTACGAAAGGTAATTCTTTGATTGAAGGTGAAGTAAGCTACCGAAATGATTTAGCAGTTCAAAAGGGATGTTCAAAGCAGAACATGAGCAGGAACACCAATATCATAAATGCATGAGAGGGAAAGGAAATTATATAGAATTTCGAATGTTAGAGAGGTGAAGGGAGGCGTTGCAGTAATTTGAAGTGATCGAGCCCAATAAAATAATTATTATAAAAGATGAAAAGTCATTTGTTTGTCCTTTGGACCTGGTCTTGTAAGAAATGAAGGATATTGGAAGCATTCCAGCAGGTGCGTCATGAAATTGTAAGGCAAGAAATCATCAAACAAGACGGATTTAACCACGAGGAAACCAAAATTAAAAGTTTTAGAACAAACCCCCAACTAGAATCTTTGCACTATTCCCTTTATATAATCTTGAGCCAAAAATATTTCTTGTGGAAAACCAAAATCGTCGAATGAAACACATGCATGGATTGAAAAGTCTTACCTTCTCCAGCAGCCAGATTGAAGTAAAGGTCAACAATGTTGGGGCAATTCTGGTAACAAGCAGGAGAGCAAAGCTTGGCGGTGAATTGAGGCTCAAGGAGTGCATCAGAAGAAATACCAACCGAGTTCCTGTCAACCCCGCAAGCCTTGACACAAGCATCAGTCTCGATGTAATCTGCCATTTTCTCGACAACCACCTCGGATGTCCTGCACTGGTACTCGACTCCACCATTCTTTATTGCATATGTCTCCAGCAAGCACCTCTTGCTGGATGATGAGATGGTGAAGGCACAAATTTCATTTGGCAATTCCTCGCATACAATCTCAGCTGCCGATCAAAAACAAAATCACCCATTTTTAAGACAACTCATTCAAACAAATTAATTAACAAATATATAATATCTGTGCACATTTTCGTGTAGGATATATATATTATACGTGCTGTATGATGTAATATGATTACCTGAAGCTGCATGGAGGAAGAGAGAGGAGAGAAAGAGAACAAATGAGAATCTGAATGAAGCCATTGCTGAGACCGAAATGGAATTCTTTCTTGGGATGATGATGATGATGATGATCGTTTAGCTGACAAGACAACCAAGATGGTTTTGTGAGGAGAGGAGGATATATTGTATATTGCGAAAGGAATGGGTGGGTTATAAAGAGAAGGCGAACCGGCGTAGAGGTGCTTTCCTTGCTTGCAATATTTGCCACCAAATGACGCGTACGTAAGCCTATATTCTTAGAACGCGTTATCTTGGCAGCTTACCACTGCTCGCTTTTACTTTTTTTTTATTTTCCTTCTGCCTTTTCTTAATTTATTGGTCGATGACCCTCTCAACTCTTGCTGGCCATGCGTCCCGATTCGTACGTGGAAACTTAGCAACAACGTGTCTCGGTGTCTGTCTGATTAATCAATGGTCTTCTTATAGTTTACCATGTCAAATTTCTCCATTTTCCTCGACCGTCATTTCCTTAGGCTCAATGAACGATTGGGGTTACTCTAATTTTATTTATTTATTTATTCTTATACAATGAACTAACTGATGAAGGGTTACATGTTAAAAAACAAACTAATGAAGGGTTTGTAACAAAAAAAACAAAATCAATAGCTATTATTGATTAACGTAATCTTTTGATAAAGATGTAACGTCATGGTATGCACATTAACATAACATATAGATTTAGCTAGGTTCACACTAGAGGTCCTGGGGGTATATCAAACTTTTTGGTCATATTATAATCAACGTTGTCAATTCTGTTATAGTTGAGGTTTCGGTTTTTTAATTGGAACTGAATGTTTCAGTTTTGAAGCGTTTCAACACGCTGTTTCGGGGTTGTACTGTTTATGTTTATGTTTATATTTGTGTTTTTTTTATATATATATATATATATAATATTAATTAAAAAAATAGTTTAAATTCAGAACTAAAATTATTTAGAATTGTGCAATTTAATCTAAATTTTTTTTAATAAAATGATTTTTCTAAATAAAATTATGAACATATATGATATTATGAGAATATCATCATCAATCTCCCAAAATCATTACATGTTCTGATTGATCTAAAATTTTAACATAATATATATAAATATGACACGTGACTCATCGTAAAATTTCATCTCAATCTAACAGTCAAATTAAGAAATATGATTGATATTGTAAAATTATTTATTATTTAAAAAAAATACTATTTGGCCGAAACGGAAAGGGCGGACGAAACCGTAACGTTTCGGCCGATATTTGGCCAAAAAATTTGGAAAGGGACGGAATTTAAACCGAGGTAAAAACATCGCCGTTTTGTCTCGTTTTTTTAACTAGTACAAAACATTTCGGCCGAAACAGAACGAAACTGACAACCCTGATTATAACTCGTGAATTCTCCTTTATTCATCTCTAACTCATTATAAAAACACCTAAAAGAGCTCAGCCGTTCATTATAGATGTAGACACAGTTCACTGTGGTAGTTTAGTCTTTGTCGTGTATTTTTGCACAGTATAACCACTATTTCACCCTTTTCAACATGCAGAAAATAGTAGCCGAACCAGGGATATTTTATATTTTTTACATTTCTTTGCACGGTAAAATAATCATATTATCCACATATAAGACCAAAAAAAGAACTGTTGGTCGGGGGTCTTCTTGACATTTCCCAATATATGAAAATGTATAAATACGGATATGCCCCCTGAAAAGATAAAATTAAAGAGTTGGTTGTAGGGGTGTTTAAGTATTTTGCTCTTTTTTATTTTGTTTCCTTCGGCACTGTTGGCGCGTCATCTAGACGGGTCAACGCTTTTCTTTTTCACACTCTCTGTCGATAGCACGGCCTAATGGAGGGGCGTGTGGCTGACCATGATGACCAAAGAGGTGACGGTGGTCGGTTGAAATTTTTTATACCCTTTTCTCTCTCCTGAAGGCTAGCTTACACTTTAGTCCCTTATGTTTATGGTGGCTTCCCTTGGCTTTCGATTGTTTTGTGTGGTCCTGATTTCTGTAATGTAAGTTTGGATTGGTTTCAATTTAATCCTTCAATTAAAATTGATGATATATTTTGTTTGCATTTCGGTCCTTATTCTTTTAATTTTTGGTTTTGTATTAAATCCCTTAATCTTTTTGGTATAACAATTTGGATTGTTTTCAATTATGTCCTTAAATTGAAATAAATTATATATTGCATTGTTATTTTGGTCTTTATTCTTTTAATTTTGGGTTTGGTATTAAATCCCTTAATATTTTCGGTATAGAAGTTTGGATTATTTTCAATTTAGTCCTTCGATTGAAATCAATCATATATTTTATTTTTATTTTGGTCCTTATACTTTTAATTGTTTTATTTGAATTTAATTCCTTTATTAGTTTATATATATTTATGGATTAATCCCTATTTTTATCCATGTTTATATATATATGCTCTTAGTTCTTCTCTCTCTCTCTCTTTTGTTGGTTTTTTTTTGTTTAGTCCTAAAATTTTAATTTGTTTTAGTAATCATTTGAAAATTAATATTTTTTTTATTATTCTTCAAGTAAAATGTTTTTTAAGGCTAATAATATTTATTTTTGTTTTGTCATTTATTTTATATTTTTGCTTACTCTTTTGTTATAATTTTTAGTTTTTTTAATCTTTGAGGTAATTTGTTTTTCATTATTTATGCAATAATAGTAAGAATAATTTTATATGTTTTTTTCAAATGAGTTTTTAGGGCTAATAATATTTATTTTTGTTTTATTTTATTGGTTACTCTTTTGTTATATTTTTTATTTTTTTTATTCTTGGATGTCATTTTGTTTTTTTCATTATTTATGCAATAATAAAATTATTATTTGAGATGTTTTTTTCAAATGATTTTGTAAGGCTAATAATATTTATTTTTGTTTTTGTCATTTATTTTTATTTTTTTGTTTACTCTTTTATTATAATTTTAAGTATTCTTATTTTTCGAGGTCATTTTGTTTTTTCATTATATATGCAATAATTATTATTATTATTTGAGATGTGTTTTTTGTTGCTTACTCTTTTATTAAAGTTTCTGAGTTTTTTTATTCGTCAGGGTAAGTTAATAATTTTTATTATTTTAACAGTACTAATAATAATAATTTAAGGTGTTATGATCTTAATAATAATAGTGACATTATAAATTATCATGGTAATAACGATTATAATTTATTGTAATAGTTATGGTACTTATGATGTAACTAATTACGAATTTGATGATGATAATAACAATAACTCATAAAATAATATAAAAAATTCAATACTAACAAAAACAATTATAATAATGATAATAATATTAATTGCCAATATGGTATTTAGTTTTATGTGTGACTTGTCAATATACATTTTTCTTAGCATATGTTTTGGCAGCTCATTCAATGTCGAATCATTATCGATCAGTGCCTTTCCTATTAAAACATCTTTGTACTGCATTATGATGTATAATGATTTGTTATAACCAGTACCATAAAGATCTAATTTGTCTTATATAAAATACAAATAATTTAAATCTTGGCTTCTGCTTAGTAGGTGCTTCATGGTTTTATAGAAAACTAAACTAGAAGCCTTACTAGGTAAGTGATTCTCCCATAGTTTCTCTCAAAAAGAGTCTTGTCCACATAACCAAAATTCGATGCCAGCTTTTTTTTATTATTCACGGAATAATGTACTTTGATTATGCACGATAATTCCTTAGCTATAATATTCAGGCACCCCCCCTCAACTAATTGCATTATCTAGAATTTTTGCCCATACTCAGAGAAAGTCATGGTCTTAGCTCGAATGAATCTTGAAGAATTCAAAATTATTTGACCAAGTCTGCCTTTATACAAAATGAATTATATGGAATTTATTTTCTAAAGGCTAGGTTCTAAGTCACTACATGAGAGATGTGAGTTTACTATATAATCTCAAAAGGGTTTATGATCTCTCAATGACCACTTTTTTAAAAGGTATAATTAGGGTTTATAATGAATGGTTGAGGCATAGTCTGATCACCATTATTGAGTAAACTATTAGTTTATAGTTGGATATTTCACAAACTTAAACACTAATTTAAAGTCATGAAAAAGACTAATACTCCCTTACCTAACATAAAATTAAGTTTATTCTTAAAATTAAAATGCATGAAGATATTAATTCATACTCGATGTGCTCATGCATGAGTAATATAAAAAATATGAATGTTAAAATTAAATCACATGGACCAATAAAACAAGCAAACAAATAATCATAAAAATCAACAAATTGTAGTCCAACTAGACATGTTGTTATCCTATCATGGCATGTATGGCATCAAATGCATATTTGCCTCTTGAAGGGTTTTGAGTTTAATCCTAAAATTATAATTTGAGAGAGTATATTTGTCATTTATAGAGTTTGCATAGAATACGAGTGTGCATTATACTACTAATTATTCATCATTTTACATTGTTTATGGTTTAATATGTTAGCCTTTTTGGATTGGATTCCTTTACTAGTTGATAAAATAGTTAGTTTAATGACAATAGAAAAGCAAAAATGGTGTATACACTTCATTGGAGTGTTTGATAACTTATAGAGAAAAATAATGAACAATATACATCTAAAGTTAGCAAAGGTTGTAAATATTGATGTGTTATCATTTAATCAGGTGATTGAGTTTGGATGCATGTGAGGAAGAAAATATTTATAGTCTATAAGAGATTTAAGTTGTTTTCTAAAGGAGATGACTTATTCCAAGATGACTTATTCCAAGTTTTTTTAA
Source organism: Salix viminalis (assembly GCA_029228465.1). Lineage (NCBI taxonomy): Eukaryota > Viridiplantae > Streptophyta > Magnoliopsida > Malpighiales > Salicaceae > Salix > Salix viminalis. Next base: position 9,214,228 of record CM055441.1, read on the forward strand.
TTACTCAACAACAATCATATAAAATGGATCTATTAGGTGAGTATAACACTAGTGTTACTTTTAATATTTCTAATATTTATTTGTTTGGTATAGGTGATGATTTAAGGTTAAATACTTATGAGAAGACGGGGAATGATGAGAATCAACAAGCACACCAAAGGATCTATTAAAGGTGTTAATGAGGTCAATTACAATGGGAAGGTATAAGATGATTAAAGAGGCATTCAATGGGTTAATTCAAGATACTTAGGTCAAGTCAAGCATCAAGATTAAAAAAAAAAGATGATCAAAATTTAACTAATGTAATTCATGCAAAAGGAGCTAGTTTTTGAGCTTGAGACATGTGAATTTGATTTATTTTCCTAATATATAGTATTATGTTAATGGATATAACTTTTAATCTAATCGTTAGATCAAGCTGATATTTTTTTCAGATGAATTTAAAGGACTTGTTCTTTCTTAGAATATTTTACTTAGTATAAATAGAGTTATTTAGCTTATATTTAGATTTTAGGTATTTTGATTTCTGGAATAGCATTGTGCGTGTAGAGTTACTGATAAAGTTATAGGGGGTTATAAAGTTCTCACCCTCTAGGTTCATGAATGACTGCTAAGGCTTACATAAATATAATTTACTAGTTAGTTTGCCCACAAGTTGTTGTAGGGATCTTTTTGAAAGAAAAAAAGAATTTTAAAATAATTAACACAAATATTGAAAAGAAATTCAACGTTTTAAATATCTATTTTTAGTAAAAAAAATCCTCTTTCCTTTCATGCATTTTCTTCAGAAAAAAATGTCATTTTTATTATGAGTAACATTACTTTGTAAATGAAAACTAAAACAATAAAAATAAATATGTTGTTGTTGATTTTGGCCGAAAACGAGACTAGACTTGGATTAAACAGCAGCCCAGCTGAGCATGGAAACAAAACCACTTGCAATTTGCCATTCCCATCCTCCTCCCTCAACCAAGAAAAAGAATATCCGTTTGCTCATCGATCGAACAATGATCACAGAACGGATGCGAAACACGATGATAAGTGTGGGTCCCACAATTTAACAGAAATCTTTTCCCACCTCACAATCCTACCGCCAATGCCCAACACAATCCATGTAGAAGAGAGCCGGACACTACCCCTGTAAGCAAAAACCAATAATTATAATTAAAAAAAAATATCCGAAGAGAAGCAAAACCACGAACCAAGAAAAGAAGCAGCCATGGTTGTTCAAGCAGCGGCGATAATAACTTCATCGTCACATCTTCTCTTCTCTTCCTCGCGTTCCCTGTCTCGGCCATCTCCTTCCCAGTTATGTGTCTTCGACTCAAAAGCACTCGTGCCGTGCCCCAGCAGCACCAATACTTCCAAGAAAAAACATGGTGGTGGTGGGCTTAAGTGCATGGCTGTGAGCACAGCCTCGGAGGCTAAAACAAAGAAAAGTAAGTTTGAGATTCAAACACTGACTGGTTGGCTGTTGAAGCAAGAGCAAACTGGTGTTATTGATGCTGAGCTCACTATTGTTATTTCAAGCATTTCAATGGCATGTAAGCAGATTGCTTCTTTGGTGCAAAGAGCTAGCATTTCTAACTTAACTGGAGTTCAAGGTGCTGTTAACATTCAAGGAGAAGACCAGAAGAAGCTTGACGTGGTCTCTAATGAGGTCTGTACTTAACAACTGCTTAACCTGCATCAAACTAACATAACAATTATACAAGTTTATTGCAAATTCGTTGTGGGAATAAACTTAAAGCTAAGTGGAAGATTACTGGGTTTTGCTTGTAAATGAAGTAGGAAAACTAGCACAGTATATTTTCCTGTTTTGTGGTCCAATTGAGGCTACTTCTCCAGTCTCATATAATTCTTTTCTTCATGAATTAGATGAGTACTTCTAGTTTGAACCATACAGAGAAATGCTTTTCTTAGAATTAGTCAGTTTGCAACTACAGGTGTTCTCTAGCTGCTTGAGATCAAGTGGGAGGACAGGAATCATCGCATCAGAGGAAGAGGACGTGCCAGTGGCAGTGGAGGAGAGTTACTCTGGAAACTACATAGTGGTTTTTGACCCCCTCGATGGATCATCCAACATTGACGCTGCAGTGTCTACAGGTTCCATCTTCGGAATATACAGCCCCAATGACGAATGCCTGGCCGATATTGGAGATGACTCCACTGTGAGTCCATAATCGATGCAATTACAAACAGATGAGTTTATCAAACACAAAAAGAAGATGGTCCATGGTTAAAATCTTGATTGTTTGAAACTTTGGTAATTGCAGCTTGACCAAACGGAACAGAGGTGCATTGTGAATGTGTGCCAGCCAGGAAGTAACCTCCTTGTTGCTGGCTACTGCATGTATTCAAGCTCAGTGATTTTTGTGCTAACTATTGGAAAAGGCGTGTTCTCTTTCAGCTTGGATCCAATGTATGGAGAGTTTGTTTTAACTCAAGAAAACATCCAGATACCAAAAGCTGGGAAGATTTATTCATTCAATGAAGGAAACTACCAATTGTGGGATGACAAGTTGAAGAAGTACATTGATGACCTTAAAGACCCTGGCTCGAGTGGCAAGCCCTACTCTGCTAGATACATTGGAAGCTTGGTCGGCGATTTCCATCGGACGCTGCTGTACGGTGGCATTTATGGGTACCCCAGAGACAAGAAGAGCAAGAATGGGAAGCTGAGGCTTCTGTATGAGTGTGCACCAATGAGCTTTATAGTGGAGCAAGCTGGTGGGAAAGGATCAGATGGGCATCACAGAGTGTTGGATATCACACCTACTGAGGTCAGTCTAATAATATGCTTCCTTCCAAATCATGAAATTTTCTTTTCTTCTTTTTTGACTAAAGAACTGAGGCACTGTTTTTGACAACAGGTACACCAGCGTGTTCCGCTCTACATAGGGAGCGTGGAGGAAGTGGAGAAATTGGAGAAGTATTTGGCTTGATTAACATGTAAAAGGAACCAGTCATTTTGTTTTGAGAAGCTAAATGTTTACATGGGCCATGACAATTTCTCATAAAATACACTACTGGAATTAAGAACACATAATATCGTTTCTGTATTACTGTCAAATCATTTTTTTTTTCGCTTGGAGCAATGGAAGATTGAAACCTGATGTTAAGAATCTATCATTGGAGCAGGACTTCCAGGAAGAACAGTAATTTTTGTTACTATTACTGTGAATTGAGTCTCAAATTTTGAAGAACTGTTGCTGCTGTAGCCCAGCAGAGTACATCAATGATGCCGGAAGCTAAACAAAGCCATACACGGCAGGCTTCAAATATTAAAAGCACTGATTTTTTTTCTTATAAGAAAAACAATGGTGGATTTCATCCCAACATGAAACTCCAAGTCAATCAATAAAACGAAAAGGAGAGATTGTGATTCATGAAAATGATCTGGGATTTATTAGAAGAAAAGGAAACTCTCAAACACCAAACGAGATCAGATTGTTGAAAGGGTTATCGTAAGGTCTGAGGAAATTCAAGATGAGATTGATCGTCAAGGCATTCGCGGTAAGCCAAGGGTGCACGGTTTAGCATTCAAGTTAAGAAGAGAAAAAAAAATACCAACGGGTTTATACTATATGATTGGACATATTCTTGATTAGAAGATTTACTGCCATAAAATATTTGCTGTAAAATAAGTTCATTTCATGCGGGAGCAGGGCCAGTTATGCCGTAGCCTGCAGACAGCTCCAATACCAAGTGGGCTCATGAGTCAAACAAAGTTAGTAGTTTCACCTAGAATGAATCACAATCACACAATAGTGGTAGGAAGGAAGATAAGCGAGAACCCTGTAACACACAGACACCCAACAATCACAGCAATGTTTGAGGCAATTCTGACTTCCTCTTCACAAATCACCTTCTCAGCCTCTCGCTCTTCCATTATTTCTCACCTGTTTCCCATAAAGAACCACTCTCGTCATACTAGACAATCATTTGGTGGGAGTTTTTCCCCCACAATTCGATGCAAAGCTGTGGAAATTGCAGCAGCAGAATCGGGCATTAAAGAAGAGAAGAGAAAGAAGGGCCGGTATGCGCTAGAAAACTTGACAACTTGGCTATTGAAGCAAGAACAAGCAGGGAACATTGATGCAGAGCTCACAGTGGTTTTATCCGGTATCTCAATGGCATGTAAACAGATCGCCTCCCTTCTTCAACGATCGAGCATAATCGATCTCACTGGCGTTCAAGGAACCATCAACATCCAAGGTGAAGATCAGAAGAAGCTGGATGTAATCTCCAATGAGGTTGGTTCTACCTTGATTTCATCGATAATCTTGTTACTTGTAAGTTAACACTTTGTTGGTGAAAATCACGATAGCTTACATTTTACCATGTATAGCTGTTTTGCAATTGTTTAAGGTCAAGTGGCCGCACAGGGATTATAGTATCGGAGGAAGAAGATGTACCTGTTGCAGTCGAGGAAACTAACTCTGGGAACTACATTGTGGTGTTTGATCCAATTGATGGGTCTGCCAACATTGATACAGCATTGACTACTGGATCTATCTTTGGAATTTATGGCCCTGACGAGCAATGCCTCTTTGATATTGAAGATGACTCCACAGTAAGTCATCTGGTTTCTCACTTTCTCACCAAGAAAAATAAGCGGCGGTTCTCAAAATGAAAACCCTTTTTTTTTATTTTACACGAGTTTTAGCTCTCTTCACATCGCTCATCTCTTACGCGACAGCTTGACGAAGCAAGACAGAGGTGCATCATCAACGCTTGCCAGCCAGGCAGAAACTTGCTGGCTGCTGGCTACTGCCTCTATTCAAGCGCAGTAGTCTTCACAGTATCGATAGGGAAAGGAGTGTTTGCTTTTACCTTGGATCCCACGTTCGGGGAATTTGTACTCACACATGAAGATATCAAGATCCCGAAAACGGGGAAGATTTACTCATTCAATGAAGGAAATTATGAGCTGTGGGATGGTAAACTGCAGAGCTACCTTGGCTACCTCAGGCAGCCAGGGCCACCCAACGGGAAGCCTTACTCCGGGCGTTATATAGGCTGCTTTGTTGGGGAAATACACAGGATGCTTCTATACGGTGGTATCTATGGAAACCCGAAGAACAAGAACAGCAAAAATGGCAACTTAAGGTTACTGTATGAATGCGCACCAATGAGTTATCTTGTGGAGCAAGCTGGTGGGAAAGCAACAGATGGACACCAGAGAATCCTTGACATCAAGCCAGAACAGGTATTGATTTCGTTGCAGAATGAGCCTTGAGCATCAAACAACTCTGACACTTTGGTTTGACTTTGTAATTTAATGGCAGATACACCAGCGCGCACCTATTTTCATTGGAAGCCCAGATGAAGTGGACAAGCTTCAACAGTACCTGGCTTGAGCTTAGATATCTTTATTCCGTCATTTATCCCCCTTCTTTCAGCATGCTTAAATACTAATGGCGTTTGAATTAACTCTTACAGAAATCCAACTGTTCATAAAGTTGATAAGATGAATCCCATCTAAAATCAATGTAAGGAAGAATTCGTCACTTCTTTTTATTAGAGATAAATCTACTATTGATACAACTAAATTGTGTAGCATAGAAATGCTTGTAACCACGAGTCTTGGTTAAAATGACCAATAATTTTGTGGGTGTATTGTAGGTAGAACATCAAACTAAAGACTACATGTGAGCTTTCAAGGGTTGGTCAAATGATAGACAAAAGCCATAGAGGATCTAGAAATTATAAATCCAGACTACTAGTGGAGATGGATATGAATCTTCTGCAGTAAGTGCTGTACTGGTACCAGGTCAGTCTAAGGAGTCTCTTGCATCTTCCTGTCAGTCACTTACCTGCCAAACAATTCTCCTGATCCAAAGAACTCCCTTGATTTTTAGCTGCAATTCAAGATACAGCCAACTAATTCAAGGATCCTAGAAATAGAAATGAAATTTGTGAGGTCAAGTGATATATTTACCAGGGCTTAAAATTCTTATACATTTTGTTATGGACCTCACAACTGTTATGTCAGGACCTGGAAAAAAAAATCACTCAATATATGCACGACATTGGTTAGGTTAGGAACAATTATGTTGAGGAGCTGCATTCACATTACCTTCACAGAAATGGAGGTTATTAGAATGCGGCCAGAGAAAACCAATACCCAGAAATGGTGTCTGTAGAAGCTGCCAGGGCTGGCTGGCACGGAGAGGTATTTCCTTCACAATCAAGGTCCAGATCAACCAACAGTTTCAGAGAAGGAGAAATTAGCCCCAAACATGTCTAAGCCAGGCAGGTCTAGGTCAAAAATGTCTCCTTCCTTATCAGACTCGGATGTAGAGAACTCATTGTCAACTGATTCATCCAAGTTCACTGCTGCATTAGAACCATCAAAGTCTAGCCTTCCCTTCACATAATCACTATTGCATATCCTCTTCAAGTTGGTCTCAAATGGAGAGGAAGAAGAGATACAGTGATTTCTCTCCATGTTTTTGAAAGTCATGTTTTTGAACGGGCTCACTGATGTAATCACCCTGCAGTTGGTCGGAGTGACTTGTTGAGAACTATTGTTATTACTGCAGCGAGCGTTGGCTTTATCCCAAATTACAAATTATTAAAGATGTCATATCAATTTTTTTTGGTAGAAAAGCCTTAGAATCTTTACGTAAACAAAAGCATATAATAAGGAGATAAAGGAAGAGAGAAAAAATGTCAGAAGAAAGCTTTTAGTGACCATACAATGAGTCATAAGAACTTTCATGGTGGCTCTATCCCTACTAGTCTCCCTTTGCCTTCTGCTCTGGTGTCTAAGTCCCAATTCTTGCTTCTTTTTTTATTTTTAATTTCATTATTGTTGTGTTTTTATTTTCACCATGGTAATTATGTTACTGAAGTTTTGTGCTGAACCCGGATGGGATCTTTCGTTATTTGATTTTGAATTCACATATGTCGAGTCTTTATTGTTTTTTGAAATAAGAATTTTTTATTTGGTATTAATTCTCTTAGTTTTTTTTGTCTTTATTAGATAATGTTTATTTTTTTATTTGTATTTATGCATATATGCTTTTAATTTTTGCTGTTTTATTTTTTGTTGGGATTTTATTTTTATTCAGTTCAGTCCTGAAATTTTAATTTATGTTTGGTGATCTTTTTAAAATTAATATATCTTTCTTTTTTTTCTTTGAACTTTTTTTTGGTGTTTTCTATTATTTTTATCTATTTTTTAGAACAGATGATTTTATGGTTTCATTGTTTGCGCAATAATAATAATAATTTTAGTGATTATTTTTTTAATTCTTCGAGGCAATTTAATGATTTTAATTGTTTGAACAATAATATTGATAATAATTTTAACTATTATAATCATGATAATAATGGTAACGTAGGGATGGATTCTCAATTATGTTTTTTTATAGATAGAAAATGAATTACTTATTTTTTATATTTGATTATTGCAGGTGTACACAATTTATATTTTGTTTGTTGTATTTAATTTAAATTGGATTATAAAATGAATTAATCCTAATACAGTAAATTAAATAATATAAGCATCTAAATCTTCCTTCTTTTTTAATGACGATAACAATTTTATGCTGGTGATTTCGTTGAAACCTACTAAAAATAAATTTATATCGATTTAAAATTTATATATATTTATAGGAAACTCGCATGCCACATGAATTATGCACGGATTTATTATTTTGCCCAAATTTATATTATAATAAAAAACTATCACACAATTAATATTTTTGCGTTAAAAAAATATGGTTCTGATCTCGATGAAGCGCGGGTAAATGGCTAGTATATATATAACTAGCGTAATTTCAGGAAAAAAATGAAAAACAAAATCTACAATTTGAGTTATAAAACTGACAAGGTCAAATATGTTGATTTTATTTTAATTAGATGATAAAACAGATGACAACAACAAATGGATCAAATAAGAAGAAAAATTGATCACAATACTGTGGGAAAAAATATTTTTTCAAAATAGAAAAAAAAAAAAGTATAGTTCAATTCCTATCCAATTAAGAATAAAAAAAGATAAAGTTGGATTAAAAAAAACTAAAAAGGGACCAAATTAATTCGAGTTAGCATGAGAAACATATAACATGAGTAATTAGGATCAAGTCAACCCAAGCCAACTCGTCAAACTAGCGGCTCAAGTCATTAGATTGGGATAACTTAACAAAAAATTAAACAAACAAAACCACAAAGCTCGTCTTTAAAAAAATCAATGTCGAATGATGGAATCAAAAGACAATTCTAACCCAATTAATATGATAATGACCAAGGACCATTATGAAAAGACTAAAATACCTCTAATACCAAGGTCATTAATGTTTTTTTATTAGAAAGGCAAAATGATAATTATATAATTGTAGTAAATAGTAAAATATATTTAGATGGATAGTGAACCTCCCTTTCATTTTAGTTTTTTTTATAACTTTTAGTTTAATTTAATAGTAACATAATTTAATTTTTGGTCTTGCAGATCTCTCTACTTAATTTGATTCAACCCTACCATTTCACTTAAAACAATTGGGTATGCTAACCTTCCGTTTATCCATCTATGTTAGATTGACATAACATCTTAATTGAGATGTGGACATATGTAATCAACAATGTAAATAAAAATATGAAAATATTATATATAAGTAATTAATTAATTTTCTTAAAAATGATAAAAAAAAAAATGCTCTTCATAAGATAAACCCTTTTAACAATAATAAGATTAAAATTTAAAAAAAAACCTAAAGAGGCTTTTGGATATCTTAGAAACTTAAATTTATCTAACTTAGCTTCTAGCTTTTCGAATACAACAAGTTTCATATAAGCATCACATCTAAAATCTTTTAGTATGATAAAATTGGTCTCCTACCATTTCATATCTCCTCATATCACTATAAAAAGAAACTCAAATAAAAGTGGAAATAACAATGGAAACAATAATGTTGATAAGTTACAATAACATTTAGTGACAAACCAAGACGTCACTATTTTTCTCAATATTCATCAACAAAAAAAAACTTTGGTGAATATTGAGGGAATTGCAGTGAAAATTAAAGAAGAGAAAAAATATAAAAATGATGTATCATTATGAAAAATAGAATTACCAATGAAATATGTTTGTTAGTATTCATCAATAATATTTAAGTTATGATCTAACAAAAGACTTCTTTCTCTCTCCCTCCCTTATTTATTTTTCATTTTCTTGCATTTTATTAAGAAAAAAAGCACATAATTCCATTACCCCCTAATTTTACCACAAATAAAGCTTTTATAATCACAAAATTGCCCACCATAACATTCAGTATATCAATATCTTTATTCTAGTTTTTTTTTTTAAATCACAAGATGAAGTAAGAAAAACCATTTATTTTTTGTTGTAACCTAATTTTTGGCATTTTTATATAGTGTATGTAGTTTGTATATGTGTTTACTTGTTTTATAGATTTTTCCTATAGAAATTTATTGTATGAATGAACAATTTGTATGTGTTAGGGTTTTTGGATTTTTTAAAATTTGTATTTGTTTATCATTTGATGAAATAAATGAGAACTTGTTTTATGGATATATTTGACATTTACACAATTTATTATTAAGTTGAGGATTTTATTAAATTTGGAGGCATTTGGGTTTTTAGAGAAGATTGATAATGATTTAAATGTATTATTTATGCTAGAAAAACTAGTAGTGATCATGTTCTAATGACAAGCAACAGACTTTTTTTATGCATCTTTATAAATTAACAAATAAACAAAATTAAATGGTTCCTACATTTATTTATTTTTTGCCAACTCCTCTATACGGGGGACCACCCAAAATTTACAAACATGCAAATACACCATGTATGCCATAAACTAGTTGGTTTTATTCATTTTATTCTAACAATTGCATAATTTAATTTCATATAATAATTTTATATCGATGTTATAATACTTTTTAAATTAATCATAAACTTAGAAAAAATTGTTCTAAATTTACAAATATTCCAAAACAATATTAAATAATAATAATGACAATAATAATCTAACTAGATACAAAAAATTATCAGTTAATAATCCATTAACAATTGAAAAAATAATTAATTAGAGAAAATTATCAATTAATAATCCCTTAACACAAGAAAAAAAATAATTAAAAATAATGCATTAATCCCACAACAAACCATTAATAACAAAAGTAGTTAAATAAAAAAAAGTAATAATCCCACACCAATACCATTAATAAAAAAATATTAATTCAAAAAATAATACAGAAAATACACAACAAAAGAGAAGAAAAAAGAGAAATCATACCTTAAAAATCTTTGTCTATGAAGCCAAGAGGAGGAAAAAAGTAACAGGTAAAAATTAAAAGAGCGATGTTAATTAACAACAACAAATGAAAAAAAATGAGAAAAGAAAAGAAAAGTTGACAAAATTACTCTATCAGTATTATCATATGTGATGTTTACAATGAACAACGTTAGGGAGAAGGGGAACAATTTCTCGTGGCTTTTGGACAATACATATGGAATTAATATGTTGGTAATACTGTGTGTGATGTTAGTTTGTTGGTATTTCTAGTGTTATTAAACATTTCTAGTAAAAAAAAATATTTGTATTCTCTATCTATCCATTCTGCAAACACTTAATACAATTTCACACAGCACAATAACATCAATAATAATTTTGAACAATATATTTCCTTTTCATTGAATAATAATTTTATATCATTGATATTACATTGAAATAAATTAATTAGAATTGTATTCTTCCTCATCAAATGATTTTTCCCCATCTTCATCACAATCTTTCCATATTGATTTTGTCATTATCATCATCTTCATTGACTTATATATGTTTGCTGGAGCTTAAGACACTTGAACACAAATCTCATTGTTATATGTCCTTCTATCTTTTCTATATTCTCCAGTATGAAACACGTGTCTATTGATGTAATATTCGTTGTAGCACTTAACTTTTCATTCAAGATCTAGAATTAGTAAAGACAAAGGAGCACTAGCATTGCTTCCCAAATTATAAACCTGGTACATGAAATATACATATAGACAGTTGATGGGAAATGTGTAATAAAATAAAGTATTCTAAGAGATAAAAATAAATTCAAATTACTTACATGTGTTCTAAACCAAGTGAAAAATAGTCATCTTGTAATCACAATTTTTGGGATTGAGTCAATTATGAGTTTTGATACAATAAAAATTGACCATATTGTATACGAGGATTCAATAATGTAATAATTTATGATATTTTTAAGAGATAAATTGTTTAAAAAACAACATGTTCAGTAGTATATTTAATGGATAAAAGATCTCAGCTCATCGCAATTAAATAAACACATAATTATATGTTATTGAATTCTATTTCAAACAAATATCTTCTCCCAATAAGATTTTTTTTTAGAATGGGTCATCATACATGGAATAATATTGACAAGTTACTTTCCCACCACCATCATATCTTGAAACATGGTTGATTCTTATTGTAAATTGAGACTTGAAATAGAACAAGATAAATATTATGATCTTTATAACAATATAGGTCTCACATATCAAGCCTCAATGTGTGACCCTGTTTTTAACTTTTCTCTTAAGGTTGAACAAGTACATACATGGAATTAAATTAATTTTATTTATTTATACATAAAAATACAATATAATTTTAATTATTATGCACATGTAATCCCTAACCATTTTAATGAATACATCCATCTATATTGGACTTGAAATTAAAGGGGAGGGGGTGGCTAGGGTGTCTGTTAGTTGCTAAGGAAAAAATAGAGAAGGAAGAAAAGGGAAAAAGGGAGGGGAAGGGAAGTTAATGATCAGGTTATAAATTAAAAATTAGCAACAAATCTACTGACAAAATTTATTCGTTGGTCAAGCCATAGATAATTCTATTAGTAACAATGTCATATCTTTGTACTTTTTGGGTTTTTTTAATCCCATTATAATTCTCTTACTACAATTTCTACCAATGTTTACCAACGAGGAGTTTCTGTCGGTAATCGTGTCTATAAAAATCACTAATTATCTTACGTGTGTGGGTGTGTGTCGATATATATATATCATTGTAATTCCATTGGTATACATCGAGTGAATTTTTTATCGGTGTTTACCAGCATATAAGGCGACGGAAAAACACCGTCGATATTGTTCACAACAATATACTAATAAAGATTTTTTATTAGTGTTTCCGTATATATTCATCAATTTTCTGGCAGTGTACTATTATTATATCAAAACCTTTTCGGAAAAATACATGGGTGTTTTAAAAAAATTAACAAAAAATGTTAGAATTATTTTTAAAAATATCATTTTATGTCCATTAATGAATTAAACAAATCCACACTAAGTTAAAATAACTAAATCATAACTCTGCCTCTCTTTATTAAAGGTGTGTTTGGGAAACAAAGAAACTTTTTTTTGAAAAAACTTGATTTGTTTTGCTTTATATTAATTTTTTTTTGATATTTTTAGATTATTTTGATGTGCTAATGTCAAAAAACAAATTGAAAAATAAAATAAATTATTTTGATGCATTTCTAAATAAAAAGAACACTTTAAAAAGCAATTTTAAATATACTATCAATTGTATACAAAAACAAAATTTATAAATATAAAATATATATTAAAAAACATTATTTTTATACATTTCTAAATATAAAACTCTAGCCACCGTCACTGATCTCCACCATCAAAGAGATTGATCTTTTTATTGATATGCTTAGTTATATCCCAAAGTTGTCAATACCGCTTCGGTTGGTGCTTTGTTTTTTCAATTGGAATATAATGTTTCGGTTTCATAGCGTTTCGGCAAGTCATTTTGGGGTTTTATTGTTTATGTATATATATATATATAATTAAATATATTAATTAAAAAATAATATTAGTTCGAATCCAAAAACTAAATTATTTAGAATTCTGCAATTTAATCTAAAAAAAGACAATAAAATGATATTTATGAACAAAAATTATGAACATATATAATATTACGAGAATGTTATCATCAATATCGCAACATTATTACATTCTCTGATTGCTCTGGAATTTTAACATAATATATATAAATATGTTAAAAGACTCCTTGTAAAATTTCCATCTTAATTTAACGGTTGGATTAAGAGATATGAAATTATCTATTATTTAAAAAAAAACATTATTTAAAAAAAACCATTATTTGGTAGAAACGAAACGGGCGGAATAAAACCGATATGCTTTCGATTGGTATTTGGCGGAAAAATCTGAAAAATGGCCAAAATTTAAACCGAGATAAAAATAACGTTGTTTTGTCTCATTTTTTTAACTGATATGAAATGGAACGAAATTGACAACTATGGTTATACCATCTATAGAGATTAGTTAAGAAGGGATTGCCAGGAAAATAAAGAAACAAACTTTAAATTGATTTCTAGTTGGTTATAGACCCTCATTGAGAAGGGAAATGGAGAGGAGTGAAAGAGATTGAAAAGAAAAACGAAAAAAAAGACATCATTTGATTATTCATGTTTTATTATTACATTTGAGAAAAAAATTATTTAAAATTTATTTATGAAATAATTGTCTCACCGATGGTAGTTATACCATCGTGGTATAAATTTGAGTATTCATGTTGAATATCAAAATCACGAGTAAACTCATAAAATTATATGATTTTATGAGTTAACATGTATTTACATTTAAAATCAAAATAGGTAGTTATACCATCATGGTATAAATTTGAGTATTCATGTTGAATATCAAAATCGCGAGTAAACTCATAAAATTATATGATTTTATGAGTTAACATGTATTTACATTTAAAATCAAAATAAAAAATTAAAAGCAACAAAATCGGACTTGCCTTGTATAGAATCATTAAAATCAGTAAAATCAGCCTTATTTTACAAGTTTATTAGATTTTTGGTATGAACAAAGTGAAAATTGAATTTGACCTTAAAATATTTGTTGACTAGTTTTATAAGATTAGTCATGTCTTTCAAACTATATATTAGATCTTACTGAAATTTAATAGGGAATACTAAGCACATGAAAATATATTGTGGTAAATGTTTAAGTCAAACAGACTTTAGATACATATTATTTCAGATAGTCAAAGTTTACTAGACAAATCTTCTCAAATATCTCAAGGTAGACCTCAATGTATTGTTTTGGACACATTCAAAGTTACAGATGAACTTTGTTGTGATTTTAGTGTGGAAGAAAACTAGACATCTCAATATTTCCAAAACATATATGGTAAGTTAAGTAATTCTTCCATACTAGATATAACGATGTGTTTGAGATTATGACTCAAATATACTAGAAATTTATCATATTTTTAATGTAATTTAATTTATTAGCTGAAATTATCAATATATAATTAATAATAAATATTTATTTGCAATTTTACAATCTGAGTTATCATTGTATTTTTCATCTTGTGTAAAAAGAGAGCAATTTTAACAAACTTGTCTCATGTCTCAATTTGAGCATCAATTCAAAGCCACGTCTTTGTGGTTCTATAATTTGACAACTTTTTTTTGTATTCAAAGAAACTTCATCTTTTAGAAAAAAAACACTTTATGAGCCTAGGTGAACGAGTAAGACTTTGGTTGTCCCTAAGCTATTACAAGGGGTGCACGCCATAAACTCGAACTAGAAACCTGTCGTGCAGACTGCAAGCCCTTTGCCATCACGCCATGCTCCATTGGGACTTTGACAGCTCTTTGATGAAAGCAACAATATAAAATGAGATCTATGTGTCGCTACGATGTTTTTTTTCACGCTTCATGCCCCGCCATCTCTGAAAGGGAGAAACGACGCACAATGAAAAGGGATGGGTGTTTTATAGTCATAAAAATTACAACTATAATTCTTGGGAGTTGCCACCCAGTATTAAGGTCATTAGGAAAACTATTGGTCTGTGCGAGTCTGGGTAAGGGGACTTGTTGTGCAAGGGGAAGACGCATCACCCCCAGTGCACCCTACCTAAGGAAAGTTGAATTATTGTTTGATTGTTTTTTCCTAAGTCAATTTTTATTTGTTGGTCTTTTTTAAGGTTTGACATAGATCTCTCTTCGTGAGAGAATCTCTACCTCATTGAGAGTTGAAAGACTAACCAAAAAGAATTTAACTCTGTATTTTGAAAACCCTGTTTTTAACTATCTGCGAGTTTACTTCACAATGTAATTTTACACCGCGATAACTAAAACAAAATAATTGTTAAATTATTTTGATATTTTGGCCAGATTCCAATGGATAATCATAAACTGGTTACGATATCCATTTTTTGTTCAAAACATGCGAAAGATGCAACATATATTTTTAACGAAAAGTATGCTTGGAAAAACTTTGAAATTTGGTCGTATGCATGAAAATAACATATTTTTTGTTTGTTTTTTAATGTGATTTTTCAATATTTTTTTAATAAAGAAAATAAAGTAAAAAATTCAAACTAGGTCTGACCTACGTAAATGGGTCGGCCCAACTCTGCTTGACTTGGGATGGACCCGAGAACAGATCTAGCCCAAAGCCAGCAGCAAAGATGAAGGAAAAATAAATTAAAAACAAAGCAGCACCGCTCACATAGCGTGAACAGTGTAGGAGTGAATTAATTGAGTCCTCCATTGTTCACATGTTACGTGAATAATAACGAGGGTGGTCGATTGAGGGTGATGAGAAGCTTACCTGCTATTGTCACCGAATAGAGGAGGCCAAGATGGTTTTTTCTGTGGTGGTGACGTAAAAAATGGTGGCCTGTGGTAGCCGGGAGGAGCGCTGGAAGGGGGTTGGTTTATGTTGTTGTCGCTATTGCCTCGCTACTGCTATTGCCGACACTGGAGAAGAAGGGTTGGGCTGTTGCAGGTGCTGCTGACCTTGAGGAGGGAGACCAAGTGGTTGTTAGCGGTAGAAATTCATCCTGCTACTGAAGGGGCTGGCCTGTGCTGGAGGAGAGAGACATCAATAATTGTAGGGGGAGAGAGAGAGAGAGCTGACGTTACAAGGGAAAGAGAGAGGGACGTTAATGATGGTAGAGGTTTGTCGGTGCAAAAGAAAAGGATGGGTGGTTGGCTGGTGGTGTATATTATTTCTACAATTTTCACTGTGTATCCGTCTGTTCCTCTTTGTCATGTTCCTTTTGTGTGTGTGTGTGTTATTCCCTGTCTGTGTGTGTTATTCCCTCTACTTTTTTAGTGTGTTTCTCCCCCAGTTTTTTTCCAATATTATTTATTGCTCTCCCCCAGTTTTTTAAGTATGCTTATGCTCTCCCCCCGTACTACTTTCTCCTCCCAATGCTCTCCCCTCGTACTCTGTAAATTCCCTCCCTTTTATAGATAATTTGCATTATGGTAGTAATGTCCAGGGGATGATGTGTTGTGTGTTGCAGGAGTGGGAGTGGGTTGCAACATGGTTGTCGACATGGGAACAACATGGCTACCGATAATGCCTCAACAAGTAAGTTTTTTTTAATATAAAATAGACTAACAAAAATGAGTTGTTGCAAAATTAGTTTTTAGACTGGAAAATCGGGAAGAACGATGTTTTTTTCTCTTTAATTTTGGCTTCCAATTTCACCCAAAAATTGTTTCGTCTCCAAAAATTTTGATCTTCTCAATTTAACCTAGTTACGACTTTCCAAACATAATTTATCACCAATTAAACCCTTAATAACATTAATTTGACCCATTTAAAGTATAATTAAGTCCTTGTGCTTAATTAAACCCTTCAATTGGGCTCCCAATTAATCCTTAAACATAATTGCATTTTAAATTGGCCGACGATTAAATCAAATTGACCCATAAAGATATAATTATGCCTTTTCAACTTAATGTTTACACAAATTTATCCAATAATAAATTATTTTACCCTTGAATCTCCATTTTTCCTTCATTTTTAGGCACAAAAAAGGTATGACCGGACTCTTAAAAATATCAAAAAATTCCACATTGATTTTTCTACCAACACCAGCTATTTTTATTTTTTATTTTTTTTGTTATTTTTGTTTTATTTTGAGTAAATTTAAGAGAATAACCTAAAATTGGATTATGACAACTTACCCTTGTTTTAGACCCAATTACTTGTCTTATAGCCATGACAAGCTCTGTAATTCCCTCTTGCCTGCAGATACACCCCCCACCACATTCGAATGTATAGTATTTCAAAATTAAGCTTCCATTACAATGAAAGACAATGAAATGAGTAACGAGACTATAATCTATGTAGAAACCAGACTTTTGGTGATTGCAATCTGCATGGCTTTGTTTTCTTGATTATGTTTTATTAGAAGGCTTATATAAGCTCATGTGAAAAATAGAAAAGAAGAAAAAAGAAGCTAATAAATGATCAGGTGTTTGAAAATAAACAAGAAAAAAAAAATGCATCATCTCCATGAAATGAGTTTATCATGGCAACAAAATGGTTGACCCACCTTAAGTTCAATCGGTTACTCTTATGATGGGACTGGAAATTATAAGTCGTTTTTGACCCATAGTTGTAAAATCCGTTCCGGGTACCGTTCTGGTTTTTTGTTTGGAACGGAACGTTCCGGTTTCGGTGCATTCCGGCGTTCCGTTCCGGTTTTATACTGTTCATATTTATTTAATTATATATATGAAAAAATTCAAGATAAATGAAATTTAAATTATACAATACAAACATAATCTCAAAATTAGAAACATCTTTAAAATTCCAAAATATTATGAAAGTAAAATAATCTAAAATAAAAGAAAAATACATCAAACATCTTCTACATCATTAATATAAAAATATTAGAATTTCTTATTATGCATCCCAAAAAAATAGTAAATACCATAGTAAGATAATTACAGAGAGAATAGTACTGAAAATCATATGTTCAAAAAGAAAAGAAAAAAACAGATTTTGAAAAAAAAATAAGTAAAATTCGGAACACAATATGATATAAATAAAAAATCATAAAATCGTAAGTAAAATATTTCTAAATACAATACAACATAATTATGACTATAAAACTTCATTAGTTAAGGTTCATATATAATTCAAAATAATTTAAAAATACATTACAAAACAATTTAAAAATAAAAAACAAAACAATTACTGATTTTCAAGAGTGATTCCATGATATATATATATATATATATATATATATAATTGTTATATTTTTTTATAAAATCAACACAACAATTTTATTTTTTTATAATATATATTTTTTATAATTTTTTTAATATATATATTTGTCCGAATGCTGGGACAAATTCAATTTGAATTTGTCCCATGTGGGAGTCCCACATCGGACAAATTCAGTCCAATCTCCCCACTTCTCCTTTATAAATACTTTTCACTCCACTCTCCGCTCCACTCTCCTCCTTAGTCCTTGTCCCACATCGATTAAACACAACTCCAATCTCAACTCTTCTCCATTAAATAATCTTCAGTCTCCAGACTCTCCACACTTCAGTTTCTTCATTCGAACGGAACGCCCGAAATAAAACCGGAGCGTTCCGGCCGGAATTTGGCCGGATTTTCTGGATCCCACCGGAATTCAACCCGGGACAAAAACGTCGTCGTTTTGTCCCGGATTTTGCACTGGAACGGAACGGAATGTATAACTCTGGTTTGACCATTTTACAATATTATTTTTTATAATTAGAGTGTTCAAATCAGCTTGTACATATTTAGTATAATAATTTATTAATATTTTTTTTGTAATAATTAGATTATGTCAATTTAAAACCATGTTTTAAATCATGAAAAGTTATGTATATATTTTTATATTTTCTAGAGAATCAATTGCATTACATCATGGAGTTACTATTATCAAGGTTGTCAATACCGTTCCGGTCGTCGTTCTGGTTTTTCTATTGGTATGGAACGTTTTCGGCATGCCGTTTCAGGATTGTACTGTTTATATATAATTATATATATATATATATATATATATATATATATATATATAAAAATTAAAATATTAATTTAACATGCATAATTAAAATTCAAGATAAATTAACTTTAAATTATACAATATAAACACAAAATCGAACAAACATAATCTCAAAATTAGAACACAATCACAAGTTAATCAAAATAAGAAGGATTTTAAGGCCGGAAAAGCACACCCGGAACGGTACCGAGACGTTCCGGCCGGAATTTGACCGGTATTTCTGAAACGGACTGGAATTAAAATCGAGACAAAAACGACGTTGTTTTGGCATGGAACGGTATTGACAACTCTGACTATTATACCAATATTCTCAATTTTTTGACCATCAATATAATTGTAATCACAATTTCTTTCCAATCTAATTGCTTTAATTATAGCCATTGACATGCTATGATGCTTAAATACTTGCCTTGCATCACATTAATATCGTATAATGGAAAGTGGTTTTGTCATCATTCTTCAAAGCCAATTATTTACATTTTTAATAACCTTATCAAACTCAATATATTCATTATTATCATATCTGATATCTAGATTTTGTATTATGAATTTAATTAATTATTTATTTATTTTCCAATAATTAAATTAATTTTCTTTTCTAAATAAGAGGTTATAAATTAAGTCATTAAATGATCTAATCTATAGTTAACTTTCATCTATTTTCTTTTTAAAAAATCCATCAAATCAAACACAACTTTAAACCAATATTGCATGATTGATCATGATTTTTTAATTAAAAATAAATAAAAATCTTAATTGTTTTCAAGATACTAACAAGCATAAAAATGAAAAGTTGCACCCACTAGAAAAATCCAAGGACCCCCACTAATAATAAAGTCATGATAAGTGGCATCTCAGCATTAATTTTATTCTGACCGACAGACAAGTCTGGCCTTCACCAAACGACAGTGCATTCACAACACAAGGACAAGGCCATACCTCTGTTCACAGTAAGAAAAAGTAAATGCATTATCCAAGCCACTTACAAAACACTATCTCTAAAATAACCCACTAAAGATAGGCAGGCAATGGCTGAAGTCGAAGCTTCTTTAAGCATATCACGGGACATGTATGCTATTTAAGTATTTTTTTTTAAAATATATTTAAATTTTGTAATTTGAATTAATTGTTTTATGGTATTTTTAAATTATTTTCATGGATTAATATTTTTTTTAAATATATTTAAATTTTGTAATTTGAATTAATTGTTTTATGGTATTTTAAAATTATTTTCATGGATTAATATCAAAAATAATTTAAAAAAAAATATTATTTTAATACATTTCTAAATAAAAAATTATTTAAAAAACAACTTCAATGATAATTAATTATTATGGTGGACTCTATTTTCTTGTATTAACGGGCTTTTCTGCTATTTTATTTTTACATTTGTTCTTTTATCGTAAAAGTGTTTTTTTTATTTATAAAAAAACAATAAATACTTTTTTAGTTTTATTGAATTACAATTAATGTTTATAATGTTTTAAAATAATTTTTATTTATTAATATTATTTTTATTTTTTAAAAAAAAATTATATAATTATCAGTTTAAATTAAAACTTATTGAAAATAAAGGTCAAAAATAGGTTACAACAATGTTAAAGGACCGATGACATGGATTTACAATGTGTATTTATAATATCTGAAAGCAAAAATAACCTTACAAAACATCTCTGTTAAACAACAAAAAAGCACGCCAATTTTAGTTTTTTGTATGGAATTGTCATAACCCAATTAAAGGGTTATTCCCTGAAATCTATCTAAAAATAAAAAATAAATAATAAAAATGAAGGTGTTGGTAGAAAAATCAATATGAAAATTTTGATGTTTTCGAGAGTCCGCTCATCTCTCTTTTGTGCCAAAAAAAGAGAAAATACAGATTCAAAGTTAAAGTAATTTATTATTGGATAAATTCTCTTTTGTGCCAAAAAAAAGAAAGAAAAAAAATGCAGATTCAAGGTTAAAGTAATTTATTATTGGATAAATATGCGTAAAAGTTAAGCCGAAAAACATAATTATATTTTTTATAGGCCGATTTGATTTAATCATGTGTCAATTTAGATTATCATTATGTTTATAAATTAATTTAGGGTCCAATTGAAGAATTTAATTAAGTGTAAGAATTTAATTATACTTTAAATTGGTCAAATTAATTTTAGCAAGGGCTTAATCAATGAAAAATCAAGCTCTTGAGCTTAATTAGAAATCCAGATCAAACAGGGGTGGGTTGTTCGGCCCAACCCAAAAAAGCAAAACAGGGTGTTGGCAGTCCAACCCCAAATGATGGGCCTCTCGGCCATTAGGGCTTGACAATCCATCCCACATAGAAAAAAAATACAAAATTTGCATTAAAAAAATATTTTTAAAAAAATTAATAAACAAAAAAATATGTTGTTTTCGTACATACAGGCGAATTCCAAGGATTTTCCAAGCATAGTTTTCATAAAAATATATATATATGTTGTATCTTACTGATGTTTTTAAAATGAAAATTGAATATCGTAATCAGTTTAAGATTATCCGTTGGAATTTGACCAAAATATCAAAATAATTTAACAATTATTTTGTTTTAGTTATCGCAGTGTAAAATTACATTGTAAAGTACACTCACAGATGGTTAAAATGAGGTTTTTCAAAAAGCATGTAAAATTCTTCTTAGTTAGTCTTTCAACTCCCAATGAGATAGAGACTTTTTTACGAAGAGAAATCTACTTCAAACCTTAGAAAAGACCAACACAGAATATTTAGCTTAGGAAAAAACAATCAAACAACAAATACAGCTTACCTTAGGTAGGGTGCACTAGGGGTGATGCGTCTTCCCCTTGCACAACAAGTTCTCTTATCCAAACTCTAGCAGACCATTAGGTTTTCTAGTGACCTTAATGTTAGGTGGTAACTCCCTAAGATTTATAGTTGTAAATTTTACGACTATAAAACACATCCTTTTCACCACGCGTTGTTCTCCCCTTTCAGGGATGGCGGAACACGAAGCGCGAAAAAAACATTGTTGCGACAAGAATCATGATGATTTTTCTTTTTTTTTTTAATAAATAAATAAATATTAGTAAAATAATTGATATTTTTGTGATATATCTTCTATAATTTTATAAAAACTAAAATAATTCATGTTTCATTATTAGATATATATTTTCTTACAAAACACTACATCTTATCAAAACAAATATTTTTAATCTTTTTTTTTTCAAAATCTTAACTAAATATATTTCATAAAATATATTTTATTGAACACCCACCGCGCAAGATCAACACCCACGGCGCAAGCTAGTGGTGCCGTGGAGGCTTTATTTTTACCGCACTACCGAAAAAAAATCATATATAATTCAAAAAGGAAAGAGAAAGGATAATAAATAAAAAGAATAGAGTGGAGGCATACACAACTCGCTAATTGAAGTGTCCTTTTCGAAGTCAGTTCAAGACAAGACAAAAGTGCGTGGATGCACTTGAGAGTGGAGTTGAAGTCTCTCTTTGAATTTATTAGGCTGCTTGACAACTGGATTCCTTGCTTTGGTTATTTCCTATATTTTGTATTATTTCGAGCATGTTTTCTTTTCATTTTTGAGATCCGAAAACAACTGACTTTTTGCTGTTTTTTTTAAATGTTTTGATGTAAAATTATTAAAAATATTTTTTAAGTTTTAATAATTTTTTAAATATTGAATACTTTATAAAAACAATTATTATTTCCAATACCAATTAGTCCTTTTAGAATACAGCCAATGATATTATTTCGCATTTTAGCTTAGCTAATGTAATTTTAAAAGATCCATTTGTTGCTTAAAGAGCTGTGCTATTTTCCTTTTTCCTTAGATTAAATTTTTTTAACAAAATTTAGAAGATTTTATTAAATCTAAAGCTTTTAGTGGAAGATATAACTTTGAATAGGAAAGTCCATCGCATTATAATTATAGTAGGTTCTATACAACCAATTATGAACTTAAGGAATCTTATGCAACTATATCATTAATATTAATGTTTATAACCAACTTTAAAAGGAAGGAATTATGCTCCTAGAGAAAAAGTGATAGTCATTATGAGACGGTTGGCTTGGCTGTATTTGGAGTTGAATCCATGAGACTTTAGATTGCTCAACAGACGTGAAAAATGCCAATAACCTTAAAGAATGTGGAGTTTATCTGCAAGATCAATAAGGCATAGGGGTATGGTTGCAAAATAAGCTATTCCCTCGCACAGCAGCAGCAACCCAGAGAAAGGGAGTCAGAAGGGAGTAAACGTATTTAATTTTCACAACCTTCCCAATATTCTTTGCTTTCATTCTTGGTTTCTACATTCTACGAGCCCCGAAAAAAGTAAAGTCACCTGCTTGTAAATGGGCTCACCTCACAAACCCTAGATATCTCACCACGCCAAGCAAACCCAGATTCAGCTGAGGGAACCCAGTTCAGCCATGGCCAAGTTCAACATTCCCACCTGCTTAACAGTGCTAACTTTCATGATTTCTCACTTGAAAACGATAAATGCCGGCTCAAGCTACTCCTTTTCCTTTGAAAGTTTTGATAAAAATCCAAACTTTCAGTCCAACATTGCTCTTTATGGTGATGCGAAGGTTGCTGGTAATGGCTCTTCTCTTCAACTCACTCGCTCAGTGAGTTCAAGTGCTGGACGAGTCATGTACAAGCAACCCATCAAGCTCGTTGAAGGTATTTCTGGAAATACGGTTTCTTTTTCCACTAATTTCTCATTCTTGATGTCACGTGATGGTGGAGATGGTTTGGCTTTTCCTTTTGGTTCCTGGTGGTTTTAATGTGAGGATGTTTGATAACAGCCCATTTGGGCTAAATTTAGGACCAGAGAAGAGCGGTCCTAAATTTGTTGCTGTTGAATTTGATACGAAGAGGGATGCTGAATATGGTGATTTGAATGATAACCATGTGGGAATTGACGTGGGTGCTTTTGTGTCAGTTAAAGTGAGAAATGTTTCGTCCAATGATATGGTTTTGAATAGTGGAAAAAGATTGCATTCTTGGATTGATTATGAAGCGGGTTCGAAAAGATTAGAGGTTAGGTTGAGTCAATCTGGTGACATGAAGCCAATTGATCCACTGCTCTCTTACCCACTTGACTTGTCAAATATGTGGAATGATGAGAGGGTGCTGATAGGCTTGAGCTCATCAAATGGAAATTCGTCTCAGACCTGCTTCCTCTATTCATGGAGCCTTAAGTTAAGGCATGTCCCACAATGGATGCATTCTGAGCCACTGGACCCTCGGGATTTTGCTAAACGTGCGAAACCAGTGCTAGCTCAGAAGAAGAGTGATTGTATTTTAAAAATGCTTGCTGCCATGATTTTTGGATCTGCTTGTGGAGCACTGGGGAGCATTCATGGTGTTATATCTTTGGACCATATTTGGCAACAGGCGCCCGATTGTGCCAGAAGAGTGTTCTGTACATCCTGGTGATTTTGAATTCAAGAAAGTCAAAGTAGTTGTAGATAAAGCCGTCCAAGATGGAAAGCATTAGGTACTGGAGCTTGGATCTGCTGGAGGCTTGTATTGTAAATTCCTCTTCTTTTATTTTCTTCTTTTGATACTTGTTTTAGCAGGTTTTGTTGTGTTGTTGTAACTGATGGATCCAATTGTAGCTTTTGCATATTGTCTAATTATGGGAGCACTGAAATTTAACATTGAAATGAAGAAATGTTGTGTAGATTAATTCATTTTGAGAAGGGTTTCACGTGCTTAATGTAGCCTCTATTGTATTAACAACCCTGTTTCTCTTTGGTTTATCCTGCATGTCTGCTGATCAAAAACTAGATTCATGTCTGTAGTCAACTTTCATATTATTTGTTGTTTTAACTCGCTGATTCATTTAGTTTCCCACATTTGATTTGCTTTATTTCCAAACTTTCAAATTGTGACGAAAGATCCGAGCGTTGTAGCGTAACAAAGCAAGCTATCAAATTCTTTAGCCACTTGCTGCTGCAGACATTTCCATAACTGTGATATTTCTGGCTGTTGGTGCTAGACTAGATTTATATACAAGGTGAAAAATTGGCATCCAAATACTTCTTTTCTGCCGATCATTTTTAATGAGTCAAAAGTGAAAATTGTGAATGTGACCTGATCTACAACTGTTGAGTGCTGTCGAGTTAAGATTTTCTCAAGGTAGCATTTTTATCTGTAGATACTGTATGAACCATTGCCAGATCTGTTTAGAGATTAAGGATTTGAACTCAGAGTTCATTGCATCTTTGCAAACAAACCTTCGATGCTTAGGTCTAATAAGATGGTTCAATAATAAAGCCTACCTCATCAAAGAGAACTTTGGGAGTACGGTATTTTATTACACCAACAAATAGAATCTTAGGTTTCAATAAGTTTGTTTATGGTCTGGTTCTACATGCATCGTGGTGGAGAAGATAGCTCTGAAAAAGGTTGATTAACGAAATTGTGAACATAAATAAAATCAGAGAAAACAAGCATCTGAAGAGGTTTTGAGAAGCAGTAGAGTCCATCTTTACTGTGCCCTTTTAGACAAGATGCTCCCTGGATAATCCTTAATAAAAAGAAAGGTTATAAAATTCGATGCAAACAAAACTATCCTAAGTAAATTTCTTAGACAAAGATAAGATTTTGGGTGATATGAGTAGATCTGGAATTGGAGGGTAAAGATAGTAGTGCCAATATCAGTTACATGCAAACTTGAACCATCACCAACTTGGATTTGATCATTACCCACAAACTATTCTCAACGAACATTCAAATTGTTAAAATTATTGGTCAAGTGATGAGTTGCTCCAGTGTCGTCAGCATGATTACTAGAAGACTGATTATGATTAGTGGAGAGATTGGCTTAAGGAATCTGGTGGTAAGAAATTTGGATCAAAATGCTTGAAACATCTGGATGTAACATGTCCTGGTTTCTCACACAATCAGCACCAAATATTGTGGGTTGTGGCAAGAATACATGAAAAGTGTTACTAGAACGCCCCTTGCCTTGTGGGAATCCACGTCACTATTACTAGAAAAAGTTTGTTGCTAGTAGGTAGTTCAATGGTAAAAACTTGAGATTAATAGATTTGTTTTTCTTGTGGTCTTAGGTTCAAGCTATGATGACCACTAAATGATTTTATGATCATTAACTTCAGGGCTCGTGGGATTAGTTAAGACATACACAAGCTGGTCCAGACATTCATGTTAATAAAAAAAAACTAATGTGCGAGCAACTCAAAGTTCAATGGAGGTAGTATAATGAGCGAGGAAGTGAGGTAGCCAAGGATTAAATTATCTTGAGTTTCCCAGGTATCAAATAAAGGACTGGTAGAAATAGTTTCATCAGCTAGATTTTTTTAGGTGGAGGTTTGAGAGTACCATAAACACAACCATAAACCTTTTGTCATTTCAAATATGAAAGCATAGTTGCCTTCCAGGTAAGAAATTTTTGTCGACTGAACTTTGGAAGTATTAAGAGATGGGGAGCGATTAAACATTAGGAGTTAGACAACCTTGAGGTTGAAAGTAGAGGAATTGAGAAGGTATAAAAGCGCTTTTTAAAAAAATTTAAATATTTTTATTTTAAATTAAAATTTTGATGTTTTTAGATGTGTTACTGTAAAGAAGTAAGTTTAAAAAATATAAAAAAAATAATATTTTGATACATTTCTGAACGAAAAAAAACACTTTTAAGAACATCCTCAACCACACAGTACACACTACAACTCAGATAATATATATTTTTAAGATTTGAAAAGTTCCTCCGGATCACGTTGCTTCTTTCACGCTGTTTGATATATAGTTAACAACATGATTCTTGGTGTTCATATATATCTTGCAACATTACCAATAGAGAATTGAGATGTTGATATGATATTTTTGGTTAACAACTTGATTTTGGCTTGATATTATCTGCAACATCAAACTCCTGCATTATTTTCAGGAGATTCAAATCCTTGAATAATCAACAGTTGCAAATGCAAATACAAATGCTGGTTCATTAGATGTATATTATGGCAATGGGGTTTTAGCTTTCAACCACTTGTGGGACAGACATTCTGCTGTTAATTTTGGGGGGAAAGCAGTGATAATAAATAATCACAATGCAAAAGCATGAAATTCATCTCTAATAAACTTGTATATAAGAGTACTTATTTGACAATCTTTGTTCCCTTGTCAAAATCCAAAAGAAAGAACCAAAAAATACAAACATTTATGCGTGTGTGTCAGAGAGACATCTCAATAAGAAGGCCTACTTCTGCCTGGAATCATCCATTCTGCTGCCAGAGACTGGCAACAGAACGTTGGCTTGCATTTCTTTCAACATCCGCTACCTCATTCACAACCCAATTCCAAACATTCTCATTCAACATGGTAACACAGAACATGATCACATGTCATGGAGTTCCTCCTCTTCATCCTCATAGTCCTCGCCAGCCGTGGCATCTTGGTACTGCTGATACTCGGACACCAAATCATTCATGTTGCTCTCTGCCTCTGTGAACTCCATCTCATCCATTCCCTTCCCCAGTGTACCAATGCAAGAAAGCCTTCCTCCTAAACATGGCAGTAAACTGCTCGCCAACACGACGGAACATTTCCTGAATTGATGTGGAGTTTCCGATGAATGTCGATGCCATTTTTAAGGCCTGTGGGAGGACTATCACAAACAGTTGATTTTACATTGTTTGGGATCCATTCAACAAAGTATGATGAGTGTTTGTTTTGAACATTCATCATCTGCTCATCCACTTCCTTGGTACTCATCTTGCCCCTGAACATGGCCGAGGCTGTCAGATACCGACCGTGGCGTGGGTCTGCTGCGCACATCATGTTCTTGGCATCCCACATTTGCTGGGTGAGCTCTGGGACGGACAAGGTGCTGTACTGCTGTGAACCACGTGAGGTCAGAGGAGCGAAACCCACCATGAAGAAATGTAGCCGAGGGAAAGGGATCAGATTCACAGCAAGCTTTCTCAGGTCAGAGTTAAGCTGTCCGGGAAATCTCAAGCAGCATGTGACCCCAGACATGGTAGCAGAGATCAAATGATTTAGATCACCAACTGAACCTCAAAGAAGCATTAAATCAAACATAAGGAAATAAAATAAAAAAAAATCCAGGACTAAGAATATATGAAAATTAAAATTCTTACAGCTTGGCGAGGTGAGTTTGAGGGTGCGGGAGCAGATGTTGTGGAGAGCTTCATTATCAAGGACCATGCATTCATCTGCATTTTCAACAAGCTGATGCACAGAAAGGGTTGCATTATAAGGCTCAACAACTGTATCAGAAACCTTAGGGGATGGAAAGACAGAGAACGTAAGCATCATCCGATCCGGGTATTCCTCTCTGATCTTCGATATCAGTAGAGTGCCCATACCAGATCCGGTCCCTCCTCCTAATGAATGGCACACCTGAAATCCTGCATGCAGATCCACATTGACATCACAACCAGAACAGAATTTACATTTCGAAAAAGAATAAAAAAAATACTAACCCTGTAAGCAATCACAATTCTCGGCTTCTTTCCGGACAACATCGAGGACAGAATCAATCAACTCAGCACCCTCGGTGTAATGGCCTTTAGCCCAGTTGTTTCCAGCACCAGATTGTCCGAAAACAAAATTATCAGGTCTGAAAATCTGACCATAAGGACCTGACCTGACACTGTCCATGGTACCAGGTTCAAGGTCCATTAGGACAGCCCTGGGGACAAACCTGCCACCACTTGCCTCATTGTAATAAACATTGATCCTTTCAAGCTGCTGCTCAGAATCTCCGTTGTATTTTCCTGTTGCATCAATCCCATGTTCTGCGCATACCACCTCCCAGAACTTTGAACCGATTTGATTGCCACATTGGCCTCCTTGGATGTGAAGAATTTCACGCATTTTGAAGATATTGAAACAAAAATAAGGAACAAAAAAAGCAAAAGGAAAGAGAGAATTTGAGAATGCAGGGACGGGGTGGGATTTTTATAGGGAATAATGGGTTTGGTCTTGAATTAGTGAAAATGACCTGTAATTTTTGTAGCGTTATTTAAGCTGGATCATGCCATTGCTATGTGTGGTATAATGGCTTTCTTTTCTTTTCTTTTCTTTTTGTGACAACAAGCAGAACAATTGATATCAACACATAAACATAAACTTAATCAAATATATATATATATATATATATATATATATATATATATATATATATATATGTATATATATATATATATGTATGTATGTATGTATGTATGTATGTATGTATGTATGTATGTATGTTCTTGAATCAATTCATCCTTGTATATTACAATTCAGTTCTAAGACTCTGTGCTTATTTGGTTGTTTGTTTTTAACTTTTATTATTCTTTTTTTTATATTTATTTTTTTATCTCACTTTTCTTTATTTTTTTTAAATTATTTCTGAGGATGTTACTCTTACGAGGATTTACATTACTATGTTATGATCTTTTCTAAATGAAAGACTACACTTGTTGGTATTGTTTTGCAAAAATAAAAACATTATTAATGTTGAAAAGTCTATATTTTTTATTTATTTTGACAAAACCATGATGAACATCTATTCTAATTCCTTTATTAATATCAAACAATAATATTTGAATAAAAACATTGTATCTTTCCGACCTATGATACTGTAATTTTATAACTCGCCATAATAATCAGTTTCAAACTCATTGGATATTGAAACTCTTTACAAAAACTTAACTATTATAGTTTTTTCAACCCTCACCATATTATTTACTATGAAAAACATATTCGTTAATGAAATACTCATTATAATACTTGACCTTTTTTTAGAAAAAAAAATAAAAATAGAAATTTTAATCTACCAATAATAGCACCCATATTGAATACCTAATTTGAGTTAACAACCATTGGTAGTCAAAGAAAAAACAAAGCTAAATATAAACTTAGGAGTCATGAATTGTTAAATAATTACAAGTGTCTTTAACTCATTGTAAATTATTCATCTTGTAATTGCTAAATATGAAATTCACTAACATTTCAATTTTAAGATAAAAATAATTGATAATGTTGCCTACAAAGAAAATATTTTATTTTATTCTATAATATAAGAGAAAATTATTTAATTGTATATTTTATTTATTGAATAAAAGGTGTCAATTCATCACAATTAAATAACATATTATAGTATACTTGTCTAAATTTAATGTTTTTCAAATATCTACTCCTTTTGCATTCTTTAGTAATGGTCATTTATGATGGAAAAATATTAACAAATTCTCACTCAAAGGCATTTCACCATCACCATCCTTTATTGGAATGATGATAGTTCTAGTTTTCAAGTGATTAATATATATTTTTAGAGAGCTTGGAAATTTCTTCAATAATATAAGCTGCGCATATCGAAGTATTAATATATATATATATATATATATATATATATTTTTAATAGTTTTTTAAGATTAAACAAGCATCTAAACACAAGTAATTATAAATGAATATTTGGATGTTTAAGAAAAAATAATGGAACATCACTAGGTATATATTATCCATAACATCTCAAATAAATACATTTATTTCTTTTGTACATTTTTTCCTCATACAATATGGTCCGTTGAGCCTCAAAATAAAGGAGAGAACATTATTTTAATTTTATGATTTACCTTAAGAGATTAATGAGATTCAACAAAGATTAAGAGGTAATATTTTGTATTTTAAATATAAAAAAGGCATTTATAAGCAAAAGGGATTTTGACAAAAAAAAATTCTCCTGGATATAAATTATTTTATTTTTCACAAACATTCATTTTTATCTTTATATGATTAAATAAAAGAGATAAAAAGTTAGTCACGCTTTCTAGTTTGTAACTAAAGATCTTCATAATACAAAAAAGGATATCTAAAAAATCAACGCCTTTTTAGTTTTTGAAGTGTTAGAAGATAATGTGGGGATCTGGGTGAATTGTATTGTACCGCGAGTCGAAATAACTAGTTCGTAGCTACGTGGAAGCTCGGCCTCCAACTTAAAATGCGTAGAATAGTTACAAGTGTGAAATGGTAAGCTCCCCTTCCCTTCTGCAATGGTGGACAAATACAGTCCACAAATGCTTTCTCAAATTCTCTCCACTAAATCATTCCAAACAGACTCTGACCCCCTTTCCCAAGCAAAATCATCCAATCCCAATCATGGGCACCGCTACTTTATAAGGGAGGGAAAGGAAACGTGATTTGCTAAACCCTACAAAAACTGCCACACCCTCCCCTGATCTTTATTTTCCAATAGTTTTAGCTTAGCTCCTTGAAATGGGAATGGTTCTTGGAAGGATTACTGTAGAAACTCCAAAATATGAAGTGATTCAATCCTCTAATGATTACGAAATCCGCAAGTATGCTTCATCAGTCCTTGCAGAAGTCAGATATGATCCATCTCAATTCGATGGGAACAGAGATGGTGGGTTCATGGTCCTGGCTAATTATATTGGCGCCTTGGGCAATCCACAGAACACCAAGCCTGAAAAGATAGCCATGACAGCTCCAGTTATAACTAAAACTGGCGGTGGAAGTGAAAAGATTGCCATGACAGCTCCTGTTGTGACTAAAGAGGGTGGTGGAGAGGGGAAGAAGATGGTGACAATGCAATTTGTGTTGCCTGCTAAGTATAACAAAGCAGAGGAGGCACCCGCGCCTGTGGATGAGAGGGTTGTGATAAAGGAAGAAGGCGAGAGGAAATATGGGGTGGTAAAGTTTGGAGGTGTGGCAACCGAGCAGGCGGTGGCAGAAAGAGTGGAGAAGCTGAAGAAGAGCTTGGAGAGAGATGGGCATAAAGGTGATTGGAGAATTTTTGCTGGCAAGGTATAATCCACCTTGGACTTTGCCTCCTTTGAGGACTAATGAGGTTATGATCCCAATTGAGTGAGTCCTAAGTTATGGTGGTTGTAAGGGTTCTACTGTCAAATGATACTAAGTCCCTACTGTTCGTGTTTTATAGGAAAAAGTTTTTCAGATTAGTAATGAATGTTGTTATCAATAAAACAAGTAGATTACTTTAATCTATTCGGATGTTTGTATTTGTGTTTTCTGCCGCTATGTCTAGCAGCAACCATTTGTCCGGGCAATTTCACTTTCTTTCTTTTTTTTTCCCCTGATGAATACATGTTATTCCTCAAACGATGTAGTCCTTTAAAGGGATGGATGATTCAAACTTAAAGGTTCCAGGCAAGATCGATCCTACTTGTCGGTGTCCATATTACAGCCAATCTGTTTCTTGAAAGCAGTGGTAATAATTTGTTTCTTGTATCTATTGCAATTGGATTGTAAGATAATGACCACTGCTAAGACTGTCATCATCCCCAGACAATGTCGACTCCTGATTCAAAAGAACTTTTATTTCATGCTATCTCCTTCAAGTGATCTTAAATGTAACACATTAGTTTAGCGATTTCACCGAGGTTAATGAATAGATAGTCAACGACAGCCAGAGATGAAAGATATAAAAGAGGTGAGAGGTAATTTACTACATAAACAGCTACTGTTCTGATGTACAGAAGAAAAAAGAAAAAGAAAAAACTCAGGGACTTGGGTGTGCACAGCACAACCCTCGAGTGGGAACGAACGAGACTGTCATACTTCGCTGTACAGACACAAGACACTTGCCAAGCTATGAACTGTTTCTTCCTCAACTCAACCATAGAACAGCTTCACTATGATAACGATGATGTTTAGAAGTATAAGCGGTAGTCTCATGAATTGGCAAGCATGTACGAGCCCAATAATCTGCCCCTTGAGTGAATTTCTTGTGCTTCCTTGGAGTTCTGACAGTGTCCATCCCCTTGGAGCAAGGAACCTATCTTCATTCAGTATGGCCATTGAATTTGCGAAAAGCAGAATCCCTTCCAGAAAAGCCCAAAAACCCATTATCTGCAAGATACCAAGGTTCATTTTCTAATTCCCAGGAAAAAAGACATTTTTAACTGCTATGATTACACAGGTTTATCCTGAATGCACTTGTGGGCACGAGAGACAAACATAAATTTGATTCGCAGCAATAGCATCAAACAAGTAAAGCACACAAAAAAGTATGATGAGTTTTATATCCTTTGCTTGTTTGCCGATGGCCAATTCACAGCGTCTAATACTCTGCAAATAGCACAATCATATGAGCGTAAAAGCATCTTCTTTTATTTGCATCCCCGAACCAACGCAATCTAAATTCACAGTTGACACTCTTAGCAGCTTCCTTCCCAAAAATCACATGCACACAATTCCACTCAAGATCATGTAAAATTTCAATCATCAACTTCAGAATAATACTAATTTACAACAAGATGGAACTAAAAGAAGAAGAAAAAACCCACCTTAATCAGAATTTCTGATAAATATCCCAACTTGATCAAATATTAGACGCTAGCATCTCATGGAGCTGATCTCATCGAAGCTAAAACAAGAAAACAAAAGGGGGGGGGCGAGATTGTCACCTTTTAACCCAAACGGCTCTTTCTTCCAGATAGTATTATCAACAAGATGATGAACACAGAGTAGAGGCTGAAAAAATGTTACCTTTTTATTTTTCTCTTCTTCGACAGACAACCCCACCAAGGAAATGACTTGGAATCTCAATTTTCATTAGTCGCCACACCAAAAAGCAGCCTCAGAAATAAATAAATAATTAAAATCCCCAACCTATTTTTGTTTCTCAATTAGGTCCCTATTAAATTAGTGAGTTCTTAATTAGATTCCTCTATTAGTTTTGTAGTTAGTAATATTATATTGGAAATTATTCACATGACTTCTCTTCCCTCGAATAAGAAGCAATAAATTTAATAAAGTTTATCCTTAAGGCAACTCTATTGAGATATTATCATTACATTAGAGACCCAGCCAAGACCAGAAAAACAAAACAAAAACGTTGAGAGTCTGATCTATTTTACCTCTAAAGGCTGGGGACTTGAGGAAAAAAACAAAAACCTTTTTGATCGCACGGTCTCCGATAATCTTGCTTGCATATCTGGTAACTAAACAAGCCGTTGGATAACGATCCGGAGAAATCAGTATGCCCGACCCGGCATAGTTCATTTACGACCCGATAGAATTTCGGAGACAAAAATGGATAAACCCTGAAAAAATAAAAAACAAAAGCATTGAGCCGCTAAACCCACCACCATGGCTTGTTTTCTTCTACTTCCACACTACAATCCTTCAACCCCACAATTTCCAAAACCCAAACCACCATCTTTTTTCCATAATAGTGCTAAGTACCCTCCATTAATCAAGGTAAACCCACCAAAAGCCTCTGCCACAAATGGGGCTGTTGACGCCCCAACTCCTTCTCGCCGTGGCCGGAAAAAGAAACCCCCTACAGCTCCCTCTTCATCTTCCACTACCGATACAGAAACTAAGAAGACCACCACCAAACGTCCAAAGAAAACTGAAGCTGAAAATGGGAGTGTTAGTGATACGGAACTGTTGGACGGTGAAGATTATGATGACGGGATTGATTTTCCTTACGAGTATCCACCGTTGGTTTGCTGTTTTGGTGCGGTGCAGAAGGAATTTGTACCTACAGTGAGGGTGCACGATAATCCGATGCACCAGGATATGTATTCGCAGTGGAAAATGTTGCAATGGGACCCACCTGAATTTGCGAGGGCTCCAGGTGGGCCAGTGTCCAATGTTGCAATAGCGCATGTGAGGCTTGGTGGGAGGGCGGCGGTTATGGGGAAAGTTGGGGATGATGAGTTGGGAGAGGAGTTGGTGTTGATGATGAATAAGGAGAGAGTGCAGACGCGGGCGGTGAAGTTTGATGATAACGTGAAAACGGCGTGTAGTCTTATGAAGGTTAAGTTTGGTGATGATGGGAAAATGAGGATGGAGATGGTTAAGGAGGCTGCTGAGGATTCATTGCATAGCTCTGAATTGAACCTCTCTGTGCTTAAAGAGGTAAAACTGATGCTAAAATTTTCTCTTCTTTGTTTCGATTTGTTCTGTTTTGCTGAGGTTTAGCTAGCTAAATGGATTCTTGATTGCCACTTCTTTGATATAATCGGAAAAATTTTCAACTTTTTGTATCGGAAGCAGTTGTGCACAAATGTGAATTGAATTAGATATGATTGTGTGTGTTTTTATAATGATTTGAGTAGCTCTGCCTCTGTGAGAGTTAGCGTATGTACAAAGATGTTACTAGCCTCCCTGTCCTGATAACTAGATGAATGAAGGATATTAGAAATGGATTGTGCAATGCTACCTTCTCATATAAGGTCTCCCTTTGTTCATGGAAAAAAAAACAGAGAAAAGAAAAGGAATTTGAATATGCCTGGTGGGAACTGAATTTGTGACTCGTCAACAAGTAATTTATTTTCTGATGTATCCAATGCAGGCGAGGATGTTCCATTTCAATTCGGAAGCCCTAACATCTCCTTCCCTGCAATCAACACTTTTTAAAGCAATTAGACTTTCTAAGAAGTTTGGAGGGCTTATATTTTATGATTTGAATTTGCCGCTTCCTTTGTGGAAATCACGCGATGAGACAAGGGGAGTTATCAAGAAAGCAATGAAGGAAGCGGATTTTATTGAGGTTTCACGAACAGAGCTGGAATTTCTCTTGGATGAAGAGTATTACGAGAGGAAAAGGAATTACAAGCCACAATACTATGCTGAAAGTTATGAGCAAACCAAGAATTGGCGAGACTGTTATCATTACACTCCTGAGGAAATTGCACCGTTGTGGCATGATGGACTTAAGCTTTTGTTTGTGACTGATGGAACACTTGAGATTCATTACTATAGCCCTAAGTTTGATGGTAAAGTGACTGGAACTGAAGATGTGCTAATAACCCCATTCACTTGTGATAGGACTGGATCCGGTGATGCTGTTGTGGCTGCTCTTATGAGAAAGCTTACTACTTGCCCTGAGATGTTTGAAGATCAAGATGTTTTGGAAAGACAGCTTCGTTTTGCAGTTGCAGCGGGAATTATATCGCAATGGACAATCGGTGCAGTAAGAGGTTTTCCAACTGAAAGTGCAACACAAAACCTGAAAGAACAGGTTTATGTACCTTCAATGTGGTAGGTTGTACGTCAAAGTATCTGTGGTTTGGCTTCACTTCAGGATTGTCTTCTCAAGGATTTGTCTCCAAAGAGAACGACTGAGACTTAGAAAGAACTCTTTGGTTAGAATCTGCTTCTTCTTCGTTACATACCTGAGGGGTACCATGATAAGAGGATGTTTGAGAATGTGCCAACTGTAGCAGAGGAATGCATTGTACACTATTATTCTGGTAAAGATCCCTCTTTCTCTGTGTTTAAAACAATCATTCTCTTCTGACAGTTAAGAATTTTTGAAGTGATATATAATTCAAAAAACTTGTTCATCAAATAGCTCTGTTCATCGCATGGAAAGTTACAACAGTTGCAACCACTTGACAAATTAATATCATATTATGAGTTTGTTGAAAATTACCATGTCCATCCAGTTGTTAGGTAGGCTCATTTCAGTGTTATGGAGCTGATGCGTTTTTAAACTATTCTTGCTTATTGAACTATTTGCAGGGTATATAGGATATGATTATATGAATATCATTATTAGTTAATGTTGTCTTTTAAAGAACTCTTCAGAGATTAAGGGTTTCTTATTACCTCCCAAGCTTAGCATGGAATGTGAACCTTGATGTCCACTTTGTCCTTGTTCTTTTTAGGGCATATAATAACTTCTAATGAAGGTTCCAAATTTTAGAGAGGCTCAAGCGAGCACTCTGAAAAATCTTGCTTATTAATAAGTAGACTGATATGGGAGAACAAAAGTTTGAAGAATATGAATTCACAACCCTCGTGTGAACAATATGATGGTATAGCTGAATATGAAGAATATTTTTATTTTATTTTTTTGTTTTTGTTTCAAATTATTTTTATATTGTTTTGATGTGTGGATATTAAAAACAAATTTTAAAAAAAAATATTTAAAAAAAAAATTCAAGAAAGAAATATTTTGGAAAGCACAACAAACAAGCTCTAAAATATAGTTGCACTATGGTGACATTTTGTTTTCAATCAGTTTTTTAAATCGCCTTTGGTATCAGTACTTTCTTAATTAACTTTAAGATTTTTCATTTTGATACCATTGATGAAAAGAATTTACATTTTAATTTTTAAAAAGCATTTATTTTAATTTATTAAAAATAGATTCGATAGGTACTTTTACTGAATAAGATCCACGTTAAAAAATAAAATAAAAATCCACTAAAGTACTTGATAAGATGTCATCATATAATAATAATAATAATAATAATAATAATAATAATAATAATAATAAATGATGGATGATGGATAAGAGTACTTCATTGAGAATTTGAAAAAAGTTGGTATACTAAAAAAAAATTATCTACTTATAAAATTGGTATACTGCTGAATATTTGAATGATTTTTGAAAAGTTTGTAATTTTTTATTTATATAATTATTCTCTTCTTAGAGGAGATAGATGAAAGAGTTTGTTTTTTTTTCATTTCAAAAGTGTTTTTTTGAAAAAATATAAATGTTTATTTTTTTTTATTTGCTTCAAATTAGTTTTTTTTTTATGTTTTCATATAGTTTTAAATTTTTAATGGTTTAATATTAAAAATATTTTTTTAAAATAATATATATTATTTTAATTTATTTTTCAAATAAAAATATTTTTTAAAAACAATCACTACCACAATATCAAAGAGGTTGAAATACGACAAACAAGTTCAAAATTAAAGTACAATTTGGTACTCCCAAAAAAATTATTTCTATTTGCAATCCCAATTCTCTTATCTCTTATCCTTGACCAATACCATCATCCAAGAGGTCAAAAATAGAGATATGTAATCCATTTATGAGATGATAATCTTAAATTTGAAAAATAAAAGGGGTTAAATTTCAAATAATAATTTAGTAATAGTAATAATAATTCAACATAATTTATTTTTATACCATACATGTACATATACATTCAGCTGTGGCAGGCACTCCTACAACATATACTCTAAGTAGTAGCTAGACAATTATCCTCTTATTGATTTAGTATTACATTCTATATAGACACACACACTAGCTATATTCCTCGCAACATCTCTAAGGCATGCATGAATTTGTAAAAAAACAAAAAAATATATATGTTTAAGAAGCAAACTCTACTCTACTAGCTAAAAAGGTTGAAATGAAGCACTTAAAAACCTAAAAAGGTTAATAATCAAAGCTTAGATAGAATTAGACAAGATGTTAATGATATATAATCCAAATTGACTTTTTTTCATATAGTGAAGAGGAACTCCCAAATAAAGACACACAAAACAAACAATAAGCAAAAAGAGTTGGTTTAAAAACATAAATAACAATCGTAAAGGAATATAAACACACAATCATTGATGCAAACATAAAAGGTAAGAGCTATAAGACCTACAAATAAAATAGAACTTGACCCAATGATTACCTTGAACCAAATAACCAAAGTTACTATATGAAAAACCCAACCCTTTTATTTAACAGAATCAAGAACTAAAAGTACAAGGAAGAACACCATAAAGATAATTATTTTTTTATAAGTTCTAAAGATTTCGATGAAGAAACCTTGCCACACACAAAATATTATTCTAAAATAATCCATGTCTTTTTAAGAAAAATTGAAGCTAAATAATTGTATTTATATTAGATAAAACATCTTGAACAAGGCTAGAAAAATGGGAAAAAAAAGTCTAAAAAATTAAATAAAAAACAACATAATCATAAATCAACTAGAAAAATAATAAAATTCTTGCACGATAGTTTTGGGCTTTATAGAAATCCAATTGCTACGCTATTTAAACCCTAAGTAAAATAAGGCCTTTAAAATCTTCTACAAGTACTTCAGTCTAATTCAATGGTTAGATCAAAAGTTATATTAATTCACTTAAAATTATATATTAGGAAAAATAACCTTAAAGCTATCTCTAATTTCCTAGAATAATAAAAAATGTTATTGTATAAGAAATCCTTGCAAAAAAAAATTTTTTTTGCCTACTGAATCTTGTTAGAAAGTGAGGAATACTTGAAAAACTAGGATTCCAAATATGATTAAATCATTAACGTATAAGAACTCATAAACTATAAGAAGATCTAGTATGACATATTTGTAACTTTTTAACCCAAACATCTTGATTTATCTCATAAAATATGTTAGTATAAAACAAAGCATTCATAAAAACACTCTATCTTACATAAAATCTCTAATACTTCTATGTTTCTCCCTCACAATCTTTTTTTCTTCTCACAAATGACTTTTCTTTTCTTTTCTTTTTCTCATATCAACCAACTCACCAGATACAAAGACCATAATGAACAATATTGATGCACCGTTATCATTCATATAATTATTCATCACCCTAAATATGGTGTTACATTACTCCATGAAGTAATTGAATAGCAACTCATAATCTTATTCACCAACTCAATGCCCTTGATTTTCTCCAATAAATCATATAAAATTTAGAATTTGACATCTTTGAATAACTAATAGGTTTGTTTATAATTGATTTTTGCTCCTTAGTAAGAGGTACTGACAAACTACATTCAATAACAACATTATTAAAATTAGAATCAATGATGTCATCTTCCTCAAGATATGAATTAAGTGGACTTTCATTAATTAAGTATCCATCTTAGATGAATTGATGTTTGATTTTGTTAAAGATTCAATGACATCTAAGTGTATTGTATCTTTTTGGCATTAGATTGTAGATCCCAAGTTAATAAATTATTTATTTGTTTCAAAATAATTTTTTTTGCCAAATTGATTTTCCTGAGAAGTAAGGAATCCTTTCAAAATAAAGATTCTACATATAATTAAAATTTTGTCATGTAAGGATCCACAATTCATATGGAAAACAATTTTTTATTTTACTTTTCTTGTTTACTAGCAAATTTTAACCCTGTTTCAAACACTTCTCTCGTATCTAAATGATTTACTAGGTTATCATACATGAATGAAAACATTGAGATATATCTAGTTTTTGTTCTTATAGAAGAACTACAACAAAATTCTGCTTTCATTAGTTACATGTGCCGATATATATATATTTAGTAGTCATCCTTTCCTATTTTTCTTTTAATTCATGACCTAAAATCAACCTTCTTTTTTCCCCTACATGACAGAGGTATATGTGCCCATAGATTGTGTTGTCCTATATTATTATTATTATTATTATTATTATTATTATTACTATTACTACTACTACTACTACTACTACTATTAGTATTATTACTATTACTATTACTATTACTATTATTAGTATTACTACTACTATTAGCATTATTAGTATTACTATTACCTATTATTATTACTACTACTATTACTATTATTATTATTATTACTATTACTACTATTACTATTATTAGTATTACTACTACTACTACTATTATTATTATTATTATTATGAATGAGTTTAGGGCGAAACAATAAGGATTGCTAAAGGCCTTCATGAAGAATTGTTGTATGAATATGGAGTTTTATCATTCTAAATGTGTCTGTAAACATATTTATTAAACCATGTTTTATTTGGAACTAGATTTCTTTATCCTATAAATACATATATATTAAAATAAACATAAAAAATAATTAATAAAATATTATTATTACTACTTGCACTCCATAAAAAATTTGACATACCTCAACATTGTCATCAACATAACGAATAATTTTATTTCATGAGTTATATTTATCACATCCAATTTACAACGATGCCTAATTTGACAACTGAATTTGATCGCCAAGGATAAATAAAAAAACTAATTTTGTATAAAGGAATGAAATAATCAATAAATGAAATATAATATGTAACTGGCAAAACTGCATGTGTGTGTGTGTGTGTGTGTAACTGCGATGATTCACCTAAGAATTATGCTCGACTTTATCTGCTTCCCTTAATTGCTCGTCCGATCCTCTGCCTAATGAAAAAGAAAAACTTCTTAACCCCTGCCGGCAGCTCCTACAATCCCCTGTCCGGGCAAAAGCTGCTCAGTGCAGACGTCCACGCAGCCACGTTTCAAGTAATGACGAATATCAAACAGGCCACTGCACGAGCTACAAATTCATGCTTAAACCCTGTCGATTCAATGCAGCCCCGTCACCTAGTTTTACTTTTTGGACAAGCTTAGGGCTCACAAATTTATCCTGGGAACTGTTGCATACACATCCAGGAAGAGGATTTGCATAAAAGTTCTCTTCCTCCTTAGGCAATGAGCCTGCCTGCCGCCGGTATGGTGCTCCAACCCTGTCTGAATGTAAGCTTTGAACCTGTGAAGAGAATTCCTCCCAGGATAAGGTGCCCTTGTCCAGCTGATCAATTAGCGCAACAAAATTTTGTCTGAAATCAAATGCATTCTATCATTAGATTGATTTAAAAAGACCAACTTCCAGCAAAGATGAAAATTCGACGGAAATGGAAGAGTGAGTTCGTGATCTTACTTGTCTGGATTTATAGTTTTTCGAAACCCTTCAAACCTCCGATGCCCCTGCACAGCTTTGGCCATATTTCCATCATAAGTGTATATAAAGACATCACTTTCAAGAGCCACAATGTAATCCAAGGCAGCAAGACGGTTTTGATACGGCGTGAAAGGTTCTAGCTCTTCCGCAGTTGCTAGATTAGAATGAGAAAACACATTTGGGAAATCCGCAAGGAATGGTGCCATGCTGTCACTTCCAAATATCGGCCCTGCAACTATATAGATAGTTGTAGAGGATGGATAGCCCATTGCCTTGAGAAAGGTAGCTGCTTCTCTTGGAGTCATCGGGCATCCACCTTGGAGCCGCCGTGCTTTACTATCAATCTCCTTCTCCTTCCAATGCGGAGTTTTATACCTCATATCCCTCAGCTCATCAGCCTCTTCCGCGGTCAGGTTGTGGCTGCAGCCGGTGAATGCGAGCATGTCTTTCTCATATCTGTTAGTCAACATTTGAGCTGGTAAGTTTGCTATTTTTATCCTTGTGAAATCGGATAGTGTGTTACAGTAAAGAGAAAGCTAATAGAGTCCTCAAAAGACGTGGCGTGATGGCAAAGGACTTGTATGCATAGCACGTCTCAAGTACAAGTCAGAGCGTGCACCTCTTGTACAAAAACTTAGAACAGCTGGGGTTTTACTTGCTCAACTAGACCCACAAAGTGTACTTTTCCGGGAAAGTGGGGTTTCCTCGAATAAAAAAAAACAAATGCTAGTAGAACCAGTAGATAAGTACCTTAAATGCAAAGCAACATAAGGCTCGCTGTTATTTCTTAGTCTATCAACCAATTCCATCCCAAGATCCACAATCTCCTTCGAATACCGGAGAGCTTCATAATTGGCACGGCATCTTAGCCTCTGGATGTGAGCTGCAAGGCCATTATTAGCCAGCCGTGAATCACTGTGGGTAAACCTTATAACTTTGTACTTCTTCAACAACGCAGCCATATCCTCTCTGTAGTATTTAGCCTGAAAATGAAGCGGTAGCTATGATCCCAATAGCAGAGGAGGTTTTATGGTAATACGAGGAAAAATACATATTTAGATTTCATACCTTTGACCATGAAACGGGTGCCCTTTCAAGGGGCTTCTTGCCTGCATAACGGGGTGGCAAATACTCAACTATATCAATATCGCCTTTTAATGCTTCCATAAAGTGCCTCCAGTCAAAAATGTCTTTAAAAGTGCTGAAAGGGATTGCAAAATTGCTTAGTTTCAACATCATAACCAGTTGAAATTTTGACCACTACACCAGTTAGAATTACAAAGAATGATACCTTGGATCCGTCCAAAACGATTCACGGTCAAGAGAAGGAAGAACAAGAGTTGCGTTCATTAACTTTGCAGCAGCAACCATATCACAAATCTGCACATCAATAAAAATCAACAAATCAGCATCAACTGGAATTGCTTTCTGTGATATCGAACTCAATTAGGGTGTCGTCGATACTGAAACTTACTCCTGTTCTCATTTGATTCAACCCACCATTCGCATGGACAAGAAGGTAACCATTTGTTTTCCTGGGTCCTAAATCAATTTAAAATTTTCAAAAAAATATTAGTCTAGAATCCATCAAGTGCCAATAAGGTTTTGATAGCGGAGCTAAAAACATACTTATTCGACTTCTTGCCGGAGCTATACACTTATAAAAGTTGTCGCTATTGGGTTTCATCCAAATGTTTGGAATCTGCTGCAAACAAGAATAAACAAACATTCATGATGATTGAAAAGACAGGGTGCTTCTTCATGCATTAGTACTTTGAAACAAAAATTCATGAGCACGCATATGTCACAACGGCCATGGAAAGACCAAGACAGGCCGGTGAAAAAAAACTAATAATCTGACTGATCATTCTAAAGCAGCCCATTTACATGCAGTATGCATATTTATTGGTCAAAGCCACCTCTACTAGAAAATTCAATGCTTCTCTGTTTGCCACCCATTTTCTTGAGTCCAAAAGATGCAACTCAACCCTGACAGAAAAATAAATAAATAGACAACAAAACTTCTAGATTCATACTCTGA
The DNA here is from genome assembly GCA_029228465.1 of Salix viminalis. NCBI lineage: Eukaryota > Viridiplantae > Streptophyta > Magnoliopsida > Malpighiales > Salicaceae > Salix > Salix viminalis. The sequence continues at coordinate 9,257,564 of CM055441.1, forward strand.
TTGTTAAATATAAATTTAAAGAGTTCATAGGTTCCAAAAAAAAACTTGGCACGATTAAAGATTCATTCAAGTTTAGAATAATATCCATAAATAAATAAATAAATAAAACACCAAGGATGTAAAGTTTCCTGTTCTTTTTTTTTTATCAGGAAACAAACAAACGGAAACGGAAGTGATAAAAAAAAAAAAAAAAAAAGACTTACAGAAGGAAGCTTGTCGAAAAGGGGTGTGGAAATGGAAGGGTGGTGGTCGATGATGGAACGTTGAGCCCTGACCCAGTCATCTTTAAAATGTCTGAAAAGAACTAATTTACTATTTTCATGGCTATTTTTCTCCATTCGACTCCAAAACAAAACCTTAAGAAAAACCGACAAAACCGCCATTAGCAATAAAACACCGAATATCTTTCGACCCATGTTCTTGCCGGATCTCAAACCATGTGAAATCGTAGCCGTCAAATCCTCCACCCCAAGCAACCACGCCTCCGGCACAAAAAAGAACAGCTTCCTACGAAGCAAAAGATACTTTATAACGGGGTGGTGGTGGCTATGGTTGTGATAATGATAATAAAGGTGGCCCCCCCCAGAAGTGGAAGAGCCGTTAAGACTGTCTTCTTCGTCAGAGAACTCGTGATTATAATCAGAGAAGATAGAGGTTCTGTCAGAGGGGACGACATCAACGCGTCGTCTAGTTGTAGTGGGACCCGAGGGGTTCCTTGGGCTGGCATTGGCGGAAGAGTTACCGGTGGGACCACCGGACGACAGGGTGGTCATGAGTGGCAAAATGTTTGAGAGATCGGAGAGTTGCTTTTATGTCGTTGTTGTTTCTGGTGGTGTGGGACGCCTGCGTGCCTGGTTTCTGGCTGGGATGGAAGGGAGGGAGGGAGATAGGCCGTAATGCAAGGAGCAGTAGAGGTGTGGAATGGTTTTTCTGGTTTTCGATTTATATTATTCCTCTCTCTCTCTCTCTCTCTCTCTCTCTCACACACACACACACACAAACACGCTCACTGCTCTGATTCATTTGACTTTTCCATGATATAGGATTAATTAAATGTGTAGTTTACCAAATTGACCTTTTAGATTTTATTTTTTCCAGTAAATTCATATTAATAACAAACTTGACCTGCAACAATATCTTCTTAAAATTAGTTTAAATTTCAAAGACTTCAAATTTGAATGTCTTTTTGTTAAAGCAATTGGATGATTATCATTTATAAATATTTTATAGAATTGTATCAGCTAAAAATATATATTTTCAGCTAATAAATTAAATTTAAAGATCGACTATAAAATACTTTACACGGGTAAAATATTTTATTTTAAAAAATATAAAATAATATTTTTGAGAAAACAATAACAAAGTTTAGTTTTCTATCATGCAATTAACTAATAATGGGCAACCCTTATACCATATAGCATGTTAGTGAAGCTATCTTAGCAAATAATCTTGTCTATTTTTTAAGCTATTAATAATTGAACCACATTTTATTCTATTTTATTTTATAAATATTAAAATGTGGTTGATTAAAGATAAAATAATATGTGACTAATTGTTGAAGCAATTAGTAATTGTACCACATGTACACACATGTGGTTCAAGTACTAATTGCTTCAACAATTAGCCAAGATTATTTGATATTAAGTTATTGTTTTGGAGTGGAGTACGATTGTTTTTTAAAGTGTTTTTTATTCATAAACACATTAAAATTATATTGTTTTTTAAAATATTTTTGATATCAGCACATGAAAATTATCTAAAACCATAAAAAAAACTAATTTAAATTTTTTTTTTCAAAAATATTTTTGAAATGCAATATGTAACCAAACCTAACTATATATAGTTGAACCGCATTTTAATATATATGGCCTTTGATTCCAAGTGAGGTAAAAGAGAAAGGAGGTTAATAATGACACATTACCAAAACAATACCGTATTGACCGTCACGTTCTTTCATAAATTTACAGAAAAAAAAAGCATATAAGGAAAACTCATTATGACTAAAAAGTCCATATTAGTTAACGAAAGATGAATAATTTCTATTTTTAATTTTTTAATAAACAATTGATGATGATATACCTCTGCACCTCCATACTTTATATCCGTTATATTTCACCTTTAATTGTCAAGCCGACGAGACATTTACTCATCGCTGCCGCCATGGTGGGACCCTTCATAATCCTAACTACTAAGTTGACCAATATCTAATTTAGTCTGCATTAACTTAATTCTTTTAAATAATAGGGTGAGCCTAATAATTATGGTGATAATAGGTTTTTTAATAAAGAAACTCTTAGTATAGGGTTCGAGTCTAGGCAAATTATACTGGTGTTCTCTTGTGTATTGTATATGTGCTGCTATTATGGTGCATAATGTTTTTTTTAAATAGTTTTTATTTTTTTTTTTATTCTTGTTATTTTTTCAATTATAATTTCTTATATATTTTTTTATTTTGGTTTTATTGTTTTGATTTGTAATTTTTTTTCTTGATGCTTTCTGTTAAAACAAATTTGGCTTTCTTATCAATTCATCATTCAATTAATTCTTTTGTTATTTTATTTTCAATCTGACACTCATTTTTTAATTATTATTGTTTTGTTAAGGTTTCTTTTCAATTCAAATTAACCCTCCCAATTAAAAAATTCTTGCTTGCCCTCTGATTTTGTTTTTCACTCTTCGATCATTTTATGTGATTTATTTTTTTTCTAGTTTCATATTTTGACATTTTATTTGCTAGAAATTCAATTTCATGAGATCTTATCACTCCCGTGTTAGTTTTTTTTAAAAAAGAATTGTTAGTTTTGTGACTTTTAATTTAATTTTTATGAATTTATTCCGTTCTCATAATTTAAATCATAAGTTCAGCATGTCTTTTTAGAACATGTACTTTTTTTAAAACAAATAATATTTTATTTTATTTTTCAAGATATTATTATAATTCATCTATATCATTTTGTTTTTGTTTTATACAAATGAAACTTTATTTGTTTTTAAAAATATTTCTTATGTGTTTAACCTTGCATAATATTATTTTGCAAGGTGTGAGTTTATTTGGTAAGTTTTATTTGTGATTGTCTTTTAGATCACAAGTTTTTTATGATGTAAATCTATATCTTACCAATGTCTATTTGGGAGTGTGGTTGGAGTTTTTTTCAGAAAAATATTTGTTGTTCAAAAATGTATTAAAATGATATTTTTTTATTTAAAAAAAAACCATTTTTGACATTACACATAAAAATAATCTAAAAACACCAAAAATAATTAATTTAAAAATAAAAAAATAATATTTTTCAAAAAAACAGGAGTTCAGTGAAAATAATTAAGTGAATGTATTGTTTTATATGACTGAATATAATGATGAAACAAAGATAATTATTAATTTATTTAATTAAATATTTGCATACACTTTTCAATTAAAAAAGAAAAGAAAAGAATAAACCATAGGCACTGACAAAGACCATCATTGATGCCATCACGTTGAGCGGGTGATTCCTGCGTTGGAATGCATTATGAGATGGTCGGGATTTTCCTAATTTTTGTCTATGAAACGTTGCCAAACTGACCAATAAAAATCCGGGCAACAAAGCGAAAATCAACGCGGAAATTTGCAAGCTTGCACGTTGTGTCCTTTTGTGCTTCCTTCCTTTCAAGTGTTTGGTTTTTTAGTTTGGCGTCATCTAGAAATAAAAGTACATATTGGAGTTTGCGTGTCTGTCTTTTCTTCAATTTCGGACCCAAATTCAGATTAGATACTTTTAATTTCATTCATGTTTCGCTTCTCAATAATTATAATATTATCAACTAAATATTTTATTTATTTATTTCAAATTATTTCGATATCTACACAATATTTATATATATTTAAATAAATTATTTCAAATTATTCTTTTTTTTTCAAAGAATGAGAAAATCAAATCTTATTTTTCAGTGGTATTTGGCAAGCATAAGGAATTTGTTCATGGTGGTGGGGCAAGCACAAACGAGTAGTCAAAATTGGAAGAAATGGATGAAGAGCAGAAAGACACGTGCCCTAGCTCTTGTGCATGACTTAGTCAAAATACACCTGATGTATTTGAATATTAGACACTACTGCAACTTTAACGACCACGCGAAAATGCTTATTATAAATAAATAAATATGGGTAATTACAAATTAAATATATTTTTTATTCAAACACAAGCAATTAAATATCCTTTTCAATTTAACTTTTTCCTTACAAGTACTTTTGTCAAAGCTTTCTTTACTCCTTTTGAACCGTAATCGCTGCACACCTAACTCTTTTGAAAAAAAAATAAATTGAAAGACCTCACAATAAATAAATTTATTTAAGAGGTTTTTTGATACCGTTTTTTTAAATATTTTATATTTATAAATATATCAAAATAATTATTTTTTTTAATTTTTTTTTAAAATTATTTTTGACATCAATAAATTAAAATAACTTTAAAACACTAAAAAACAATATTTTAAAAAAAAATAAAAAATTAAAATGTAATTTTCCTTTACAAGTACTTTTGTCAAAGCTTTCTTTACTCCTTTTGAACCGTAATCGCTGCACACCTAACTCTTTTGAAAAAAAAATTGAGAGACCTCACAATAAATAAATTTATTTAAGAGGTTTTTTGATACCGTTTTTTAAAATATTTTATATTTATAAATATATCAAAATAATTATTTATTATTATTTTTTAAATTATGTTTGACATCAATAAATTAAAATAACTTTAAAACACTAAAAAACAATATTTTAAAAAAATTAAAAAATTAAAATGTAATTTTCCCCATATATTTCTTTTTAGTGATGGATGACATACTTTAATCTAGTCCTTTGATATTGTGATCATGATTATTTTTTAAAATTTATTTTTAACATCAACAATGGTTCAAAAAATATTTAAAAAATTAAGTTTGTATGCAAAATAAAATCAAATTATTGACAAATAATGTTCAAAACACAATATTAGAAGTGTAGTAATCCAATTACAAAGTCTGGTAGATAAGGATCTAGACCAGAGGTTTGTTAGATACAAAAGGATTATTATTATGATTTTGGAAATTTGACTCTCTTTTTTCTTGAACAGACCAAATCAAGAGCACATTTTTGTGAAAACTATGATGTGTTTTTGAGCTTCCTGTTATAGATAAGAATGGTAGAACTAATTTCCGATTTTTGCTTTAGTTAAAACCATACTTTAAAAGAAGTACAAGGCACATGAAAGGTTAAGCTGATAGAGTGGATATTAAAAATAAAATTCATCAAATAATAAAGAAAAAATCCCATAAAATGGTCAAACACATTTGAATGGAAGGAAGCAGCGTATGCCACACATTTCCAGCAAATTATAAGGGTTCTTTATAGCTGGAATTCCAGCTCTTCTTTCTTTGGACATCGGTGCCACTGCTTTAACGTTAACCGCGTGGAGCACCACCTTTTCTTCTCATCTTTGCCGTCCACGCTCCCATGCATGCATAGACACATACTCTCTCATACACACACACACACACACACACAGCCATCTAGCCGTAAACCATATTTTTTTCAATGCAAACAAATATACTAAGAGTATGAGATATTAAGATTGTGATATTTTTTTTTATTACACGATAAATGTGGGTTAAATAATCAATTTGTACATAAATTTTATAAAACACAACTTTATAATAAAATATATGAATTTTAAATCAATATAATTTTATCTGTTTAGCAACTTTTAAATTGTCCCAAGGAATAAAAAAACAAAATATTTTTACAAAAAAGTAAACAAGAAAACAATAAAACAAACAGTCACTAAAATTATCCTTTTTATTAGGCAAACAAAGAAACCATCAAATTATATCTAAAAATAGAAAAAAACTTTAACAAAAGGGCAAATAAAAACAAAAAACAAACTAAAAATAAATATAATGAGCATAAAAAAATCATATGATCCAAAAAATAAATAAAAATACAGAAAACACTAAAAAAAAGAACAAAGGAAAAAAGAAATTACCAGTATAAATTGAAAATTTCAGAACTTAATCAAATAAAAATAAAACCTCAACAAAAAATAAAATGAAAAAAAAAGAATAAATACATAAATATGAACAAAAAATAAACATTGTCCAAGAAGAAATGAAAAAAAAATAAAGGAATTAATAGTAAATAAAAAATTAAGAGAATAAGTGACAAAATAACAAATAAAATATATAATTAATTCCAATTAAAGGACAAAACTACAACAAATCAAAAATATTGAGACCAAAAAATAATAAAGGGAATTTTATTGGCGATTCTAAGGGTAAAACAATAATTTTACTGTTGAAATCCATAGTAAGCAATGTACACTAAAACCTCGATGCCTTTTATACACACACACACACACAAACATCACTTACCCGCGCTTCGTCGCGATTGAAACCATATTTTTTTCAAAATAAAATTTTTTTTATTAATTGTGTGATATTTTTTTATTATATAAATTTGGATAAAATAATAAATCCATGCAGAATTACTGTGGAGTGCAAGTTTCCTATAAAATATATGAATTTTAAATCGATATAAATTTATCTGTTAGTAGGTTTCAATGAAATCACCAGCATAAAATTATTATCATCATTAAACAAGCAAGAAGATTCGGATACATGAATTACCAAATTCACTATATTAGAATTAATTTATTTTATAATCCAATTTAAATTAAACACAACAAACAAAATATAAAGTGTGAAAACACCTGCAATAACCAAATAACAAACATAAGTAGTTCATTTTCTATCTACAAAAAGAAGAAAACATAATTGAAAATCCATCCTTACGTTATCATCATTATCATGACTCTAAGAGTTAAAATTATTATCCACATTATTATCCAAACAATTAAAATCATTAAATTGCCCAGAAAATAAAAAAAAACTATTTTTACAAAAAAATAAAATAAAAAATTAATCACTAAAATTATCATTATTATTGTGCAAACAATGAAAACATAAAATCATCCGATCCAAAAAACAAATAAAAATAACATAAAACACCAAAAAAAAGAACAAATGGAAAAAGGGAGAAATATTAACTTTTAAAATTATCACCAATATTAATTAAAATTTAAAGACTAAACCAAATAAAAATAAAACTCCAATAAAAAATAAAACAACAAAAATTAAAAGCATAGATGCATAAATCCGGCTAAAAAATAAACATTGTCCAAGAAGGATCGAAAAAGTCAAAGGAATTCATACAAAATAAAAAAGTTAAATGAATAAGGGCTGAAATAAAAAATTAAAATATATAATTAATTTCAATCAAGGGACAAAATTGAAACAAATAAAAACTTTAAAACCGAAACAAATAAAGGGATTTAGAAAAAAATTACAGTGTAATTTTGTTAAACAATTACAAGAGTAAGAATCAAAATGAAAAGTAACATTTATGACCAATTTCAATTGGAAGACAAAATATAAATAAATTAAAACCTGCACATGAAAAAAATTAAAGGAACAAAAAACACAAACCAAAAACTAAAAAAGAATAAAGACTGAAATGAAAATCAGCATATATGATTAGTTTTAATCGAAGGACAAAATTGATGACTTGTTTTAAGGAAAAAAACATTTTATTTATCTATGATATTTAAAATTTAAATTGGGATAGAATACAATAAAAAGAATATCAATCGAAATACTATATAATTTGAGGTATGGAATATAAATTGTTTTTAATTCCAGAGGTGTCAATCTTTAAGGGATGCTAGTACACTTTAGTAGTTATTGATGGCCCTGAATTCTTATTCTTTATTCAAAATGAATCCCACACTTTACATGTGTACACATTCAGTCCTTTTATACTTACAATTTGGTATACTAAGTTTGTAAACTAACTAACTGCACCCTAACTAAATGCTAACTAACACAAAATAGACTTAATAGACTCAACAAACCTTCCCTTGATTTGATTACACTAATCAGTTTACAAAGTAAGTATTCCACATACACTCAGTTGATCTCTCAATCTCTCAAATGTATCAAGCTTTAAAGGCTTGGTCATGATATCTGCAATCTGCTATTGAGAACTACAATATTTTAGTTCCACTACTCCATTCTTAGCTAGATCACGCAGGAAATGATACCTGATGCTTATGTGTTTGCTCTTTCCATGCATAACCGGATTCTTGGACAGTTTGATTGTAGAGCAGCTTATCACAATAAATCACACATCCTTTCTGACTCTATTTTAGATAACTAAGAACTCTAAGCATCCATATTGCTTGACACCCACATTGTGCTGCTGAGATGAACTCCGCTTTAGTTGTTGACAAAGTAACTATAGCCTGTTTTTTTGAACTCCAGGCTACTGCCCTTGAACTCATTTTAAACACATAGCCTGATGTACTTTTTTTGTCTATCATCCAAGTCTCCAACATAATCAATATCTGAGTACCCAATCAGTCCAACATCTTCAATTTTCTTCTTATAGTATATTCTCAACTCAGTAGTTCCCCTTAGGTACCTCAACACCCTCTTTATTGCTGTCATATGCAGTTCAGTAGGCTTCTCCATATATCTGCTCATCAAGCTCATTACATACATTAAATCTGGTCTAGAAACTGTTAGATACATCAGACTCCCAATGATTTGCTTGTACTGGGTCGAGTCAGTTCTTATTCCTCCTTCATCTTTTGTCAATTTGAACCGAGGAACCATTGGTGTCTTGGTAGGATTGCTGTTTTCCATCCCAAATCTTCTCAAAACCTCTTGAGCATATTTTCTTTGAGTGATAAAGATTCCACCACTGGTTTGAAGAACTTCAACACCTAGGAAGAACTTCATTCTTCCTAAGTCTATCATTTCAAACTCCCTCTTCATCGATGCCTTGAATTCATTAATCAAGGACTCATTGTTACTTGTAAAAATCAGGTCATCAACATATATACTCACTATGAGTACATTTCCCTCACTGCACATTTTGTAAACAAAAGTGTGTTCACTAGGGCACTTGTCAAATCCTTCTTTGACAAAGTAGGCTTCTATTCTGCTGTACCATGCCCTTGGCGCCTGCTTCAACCCATACAGTGCTTTCCTGAGCTTGAGTACCTTATCTTCTTCCCCTTTCTTTACAAACCCTTTTGGTTGTTCAATGAATACATTCTCCTCTAATTCGCCATGCAAGAATGCACTCTTTACATCCAGTTGGTACACATTCTAGTTATGATGAGCAGCCATTGCCAGAATCAGCCTAATAGTATCCCATCTTGCAACAAGAGCAAAGGACTTATGTGTAGTCAATGCCATGTTTCTAGGGCATACCCCAAAGCAACTAGCCTTGCTTTTGTGTTTATCTATTTAAGCAACTTTCAGCCAGCTTAAGTTTCTTTTTTTTTATCATATTTTTTCACTTATATATTTTTCTTATAACCAGGATCTTCGAGCCAGCTTAAGTGCATCACCGCCACTCCCCGGACCAAATTTGTTTTTTGATAATCGGGGTGTCTAGGCTAGCGTGGACGCACCATGACTAATCCCCACACCAATTTAGTATTATTTTTTTTTATTTTTTTTCCTTATATTGTTTTTTTGTTCACTTATACATTGTTTTTATGACTGGGGTCTCCGGTCCAGCTTAAGCACACCATGACTAATTCTTGAATGATTTAAAAAAAAATGGATTGCTACAGTGCTTTTATGCTTATACTTTTTTTTTTCACTTATATATTTTTTTTTATGACCGATGTCTTCAGGTCAACTTAAGCTCTATTTTTTTTGTTTGTTTTTTTTCCACTTATTTTTTTTTATAACCGGGGTCTCTAGGTTAGCTTAATGCACCATAACTAATACTCGGACCTTTTTTTTATAATCGGGGTGTCTAGGTCAACTGATGCGCACCATGAGCTCTTTAAGTACGCATATACCCCCTATAAGACAAAATCCAAAGAGTTGGTTATAGGGGTGTATTGGTAATTTACCAATTATATTTTCTATCGCAGTGTTATGAGCGCGTCTTCGGGCTCGATGTCAATTTCAGAGTTCATGCACATTTTGGATAGTGTGTGCGGCATCATAGAACCTCTAAAAATGTATATTACTTTTTTATATATTCATTTTATTATGTAAAATGTGTTTAAAATAATATCATGGTATTAGAGGTATTTTCAATTTCTTTAATTTCGTGCATAGTACAATAATCATAATACCCTCAAATAAGACAAAAACCAAGAATTGTCAGTGGGGGTGTCCCAGTAATTTTACTTTTTTAGCGCACAATAAAATAACTTTTGTAGCCTCAAATAAGACAAACGGAAGAGTTACTTACAGTGATGTTTCAAACATTTCACGTTTAACTATACATTCTTAAGAAAGAGTTTCACTCTCATTTTATACCACCAAAGCTAAACTTACTATGTTTTTTAACGCGAGTTGCATTTAATACAAATAAAAATAATAATAAAAATTAAAAATCTAAACTAAGAGCAAAGGTGTATAGATATAAACAAAAAATTTAAAATTATCTTAGAAGGACCGAAAAAATTAAGAGATCGAAACAAAACTAAAATATAAAAGAATAAAAACCAAAATACAACATATAAAAAATTATATGTGTTAAAACTAGAAGAAAAAAAATTAATCCCTGTAGTGAAGCGTGGGTTTATGACTCGTAAGTACTATGGCGTGTGGACCATGCAGCACTTGACTTGGTTTGACGGAGATTATCCGGTGTGAATGCGAGGTGGGTGGTGGCATTACGCCGCGCATTTGAGTGCCATAAACTCGTTGAAATGAGGCAATAAAGGTCTCATGGCGAGGTGGGTGGTGCCACCACGCCCCTCATTTGGGCTCCATAAAAGTAGTTGAAATTAAACAATGAGGGCTCGTCTCCTCCGTGAGCTTCACCAACCCCAACATTACAATTTAAATAGCTAGTTCCGACACAAGTTTCTTGAAAAATAAAATAAAATAAAATCAAAAGCTACCCAACAAATGACAGGTTCACGTTTATGGAGAAGCAAATCACTTCTTCTTCTCGATGGCACACTCAACTCAGTGCAATCATGAACAGCAGGAAGATTGGTGATGGCCAAGTGCACTGGCATACCCAAAAAGCTAAAAGCGGTGGCAACAGCAAATAGAAGCATCTAGAGTGGATCGTAGTCGGGACATGCTTAGAAGTATCCTGTGACTTAAGATTGATGTTCATATTGTCTTATATACAACTTGTTTGTACTAAAAGCACTTTTAATATTCTAACTTACCAAAACACTCTACAAACTCAGGTTCCCATTTGTAGTTTCTTCCTTCCGGCCCCACAAGGAAGGGAGAAAATTGGGTGTTCGTCAGGTTGTCTCTCTCTACGCTCTGCTGCATATGAACAGACACACATATATGTGTATCGATGCTGCTATCTTTCTGCTATAACCACAGCAGAACTGAAGAGTTATAAAACTCCCTCTCTCGGTAATCCAAAACTTTTCTCATATTTTAAACACCTCTTTCTTGAATTATCTTCATTTTTTTTTTACTATAATAAGGTCCACTACCTGCTGCTCTATATTATATTGTTATGCAGTGAAGTTATCCTGTAACTCAATTGTTTTATTTAATAATGCCATGGATCTTCGTTTTGAGTAATATTCACAGTTGTTTTCACTAACCAAATTATTTTTTTTTGGTGAAGGATGCAAATTGAGTGAAGGCAATGGACATTTTTTCGAGAGGGTATTGCGGGATATGGCTGCAAATGGCATCCATTTGGTTCGTAGCTGTGTTGATGCAGAATTTTAGAGGGAGTTTATCATCTTCCAATTACTTGATTGGGACTCGGAAGCTATGACATAACAGGGCCTGCAGCCGATGTCAACATGATGGGGTATGCAAATACGGAACAGATTGCCTCTGGTGTTCACTTCAGGTTGCGAGCTCGTGCCTTCATCGTGGCTGAACCCTCGGGGGAGCCGTGCTGTATATGTGAACCTTGATGCTTGTATGGGATCGCAGATTGTTACTATTAAAGTTCTTGAGAGATTGAAAGCAAGGTAGATTCTTGATAATGCCTTTTCATCTACTTTTTTTTTAATTTTGAATTACTAAAATGCTTGTAAAATAGACAGCACCGACACCAATGCATATTCATTGTCTTTTTTGGTAAGAAATGGTGGTTAGGGGAGAGGTTTTTGGTTTGTTTGATTAGAGTTTTGATGTGAGTGGAGGTGGGCACTAGCCCTCTCGATGAGCCATCTTTGAGGTTGCTCCCATTGCTAGAGCTGTGTGGACAGATATGATATCATCTCTTTTTTCTTTCTAGGTATGGAGGGCTTTATACAGAGCAGAATGTTGCCATTAGTGGTATCCACACCCATGCCGGGCCTGGAGGCTATCTGCAATATGTTGTATATATTGTGACTTCGCTTGGGTTCGTTCGCCAGTCTTTTGATGTTATTGTTGATGGTATTGAGAAAAGCATCATACAAGCTCATGAAAATCTTCGGCCAGGGTCAATTTTTGTAAATAAAGGTTAGTAAGATGGATGGCTTAAATACTCTTTGTTGCATTGCTGGTTGACCAGAGCTGCTTCTAGTTCTTTATTGATTTTCTTGCCATCCAAATCTATATTTAGTAGCTCAATGTCATCTCTAGCAGAAAGGAAGAAATTGAAATACCAGAAGATGATGATAAGTTTAAGAAACTCTGTTTTTTCACTTTCTCGGAAAGCAGACACTGAATATTGTACTGAAGTTTGTGTCACTTTTTTTTCTTCTTCCAGAGGCCTATAGCTCTTGCATCTCATTTTTTTCTTACCAGCCTTCCACTATGGATTGTCTCAAAATGTTGTTCACTTCCATATAGTATCTATGGATTTGCCAAGTTTTTCTTAAATAGAGTAGTTAGAAGAAGCAAACATGAGATTTTGGAAAGGCATTTGTGGAATGGACATATTTTCCAAACAGGGAGAACATAATTAGTGGTTACTCCCTTGAAAAGCTGGATCACCATAGAGTAGCCACGAGATGTAGAATGGGAGGACTATATTTTTATTTGCATATGGAAAGGATGGCATATTGTCTATTTTCTACAGTTTGAACATCCCACCATATTAACCTCTGCGTCAGGTTAAGTAAGAGTTGTAGGGTTAAAAGTTGACTGGCCAACCATGTCGCATTCCATTCCTGTTCTTTGTTGTTGCTTGATATGTTCTTGCTGGATTCCAATAATACAGTATATGATATTTTAATGGTTGTCTTGCAGGAGAGCTGTTAGATGCTGGTGTAAATCGCAGTCCTAGTGCTTATCTTAACAATCCTGCAGAAGAGCGGAATAAATATAAGTATGATGTGGATAAAGAAATGACCCTGATAAAGTTTGTGGATGATGAGTGGGGTGCAATAGGTAGTTTTAACTGGTTTGCAACTCATGGAACTTCAATGAGCCGTACAAACTCACTAGTAAGTGGTGATAACAAAGGAGCTGCTGCGCGATTTATGGAGGACTGGTTTGAGAAAAAAGTCCATGCTGAAAATTTGGATAGCCAACACGCTAATAAATCTGGAACTGCTAAAATCCCTCGAAGAGTCTCAAGCATAGTTCCTAACATCAATGAGAACCGTAAGTTGACATCTTTTGTCAAATTGTGTTAAATGTATACTGTTAAATTCGTGTATGAGGCAGCTACATTTTATCACGCAGTTCCATTGTTGTTATGTCTTGGTGGCATTTACATCTCAAGGAAGATAAACTGAAACTAATTCTATTTAGCTCGTGGTCTTAATTTATCTGAAAATGGGGAAAAACTTAAGGGCATGTAACTAGGCCAAATCACTTTGCAAATTTTATACCAACCTTATACTGGCCAAGTGTGTTGTGCTTTGACTTTGAAATGTAGATATTCTGCTCCACATCTCCAATGCAGGTCAACGAAATGGTAGTTTGAGTAAACTGCCACATAGATTCATAGTTGCAGACATTTCACATGATTTTATATTTTTGTAGCAAATAGAAATTTACGTGTACATGGTAAATAATATTTTTGAAACAGGTAAGGAGTGGATGGAAGTTGCCGCCTCCTTCAAATCTTCTCAGGGAGAACCTGCTACGAGGTTTTCAAGTGTTGCAAAACGGGTCAGAAACTCTTTGAGGCTGGCTAACAGGCCCCGATTTGTATCCGCGTTCTGTCAAACTAATTGCGGTGATGTAAGTCCCAATGTTCTTGGTGCATTCTGCATTGACACTGGACTGCCTTGTGATTTCAATCATAGTACCTGCAACGGGAAGAATGAACTATGCTATGGCAGGGGGCCAGGGTATGTACTATAGTGGCCTCTGTCTCTCTTCTTTACCATTTTTTGAACAATATTTTGACGTTTGTTACCATTTTGGATTTAACCGTTCTCCATGTTTATTTTGCAGTTATCCAGATGAATTTGAGAGTACAAGAATCATTGGAGAAAGACAATTCAAAAAAGCTATCGAATTGTTCAACAAAGCAACTGAGCAGCTGAAAGGGAAGGTTGGGTACCGACATGCTTATGTGAATTTCTCAAATCTTGACGTTGCACAAGGCAATGACGTGGTGAAGACATGTCCTGCAGCCATGGGCTTTGCTTTTGCTGCTGGAACCACCGATGGACCTGGAGCTTTTGATTTCAAGCAAGGAGATGACAAGGCCAGTATAAAGAATATTCTGTTTTATCCAGTATCTATATTGTTTGAAAAGGGAATTCCTTAATGGCAATTGTGTCTTTTGTTTGACTTGGAACTCTTTCAGGGCAATGCCTTCTGGAGGTTGGTGAGGAACTTTCTGAAAACACCAAATCAGGAACAAGTCAATTGTCAGCATCCAAAGCCTATTCTTCTTGACACTGGTGAAATGGAAAGGCCGTATGCCTGGGCAGTGAGTATCTAATTTGATTAACAATCATTATATATTGGAAGGAAGCCACTTTAGCATTACTGTATGAGAGTTTTGCTAGTTAAGCAAGTCAAAAGCTTATGCATTTCCTACGGTAATTTCTCTGAATCTGTAAAATAGGGAACACCAAGTCCAAAATGGTAAGACTTGATTCTATAAGAAACAGAAATACAACTTAGATCTGTTCCTAGAAGAAGAAGCACAGACTGTACGCACTGTCTCTTTTACCCTACTGGACATACCTTTGAAGTGTTACATACACTTCGCAGAATGAATGGAAACATGTACCATTTAATGAAAAAATTGAAACATTGAGTGTGTTTTTCTTAAGAGAAAAAGTGCTATCTTGTGAGTGGATTCCTCCTTCGTGTTTAGATGTTTTATGGTGCTGGGATGTGCTTCATGGTAATCTCTTTGGAGCATTGACATCCTGATTGGTGGAGATAGAATCATAACCATGGTGCTGTGCTGCATATCCACAACTCAAGCATGTAGCGGGCTGAGTTTAGCATATTTCCTGGAAATCCCACTTATCAAATCAATATTTGGCTGCATGTAAATAAGGCATGCTAGATTTCTTCAGCATATATCTAGGAGGTTCTTTGGAGAACAAGTACCTGGTGTGATATTTGGCCTTCTTATTCCTTTGTCATGGTTTCATACATTATGTGATTAAAAACTGTTGAGGTTCTAGTTTGATGCTTTTAGGTGTTTATAAAGCATTTTGATTACTTCTGAAACAGTTTTATTTTCCTAGCATTTATGTACAGAAAATGGACTAATTGTTGTTCCCATGGTTCTATTTTTATGCAGCCCGCAATACTTCCAGTTCAAATCTTGCGGATAGGACAACTTGTCATTCTCAGTGTACCTGGAGGTAGAAACGTCTCTTTTTTTTCCCAGAGCAAATCGTTAGATACTAATAAATCATACATACAGAGATGGCATTCAATACAGTAACATGATGGAGTGACATCATGCACTGACACAGCACCATGCATCACTTTACTCATCTGTTTGTTAGGCCTTTTTTTGCATGTAAAACCTTTTCTTTCTTATCTTTTAGCTTCTAGCAAGGTACTCTTCCTTAACTCCATCTAATATCCTTTTAGTAAGTAGCCTGTGGAGCTAGAGATAAATTTGGGAGATGAAGATTTTATTGACACTAGGTGCGCTGGTAAATGGCTAGTCATCTGTGTAAAGCTGCAAAGACTGAAGAGTATTTTGCATCATCATATCAAGAATCCACATCAACAACTCACATGTTTTCTATTTCGTTTTCATCTCAAACTCAGTGTCTTGTCTTTCTACTGCTATTTTTCCATGCAGAGTTCACAACCATGGCTGGCCGGCGCCTTCGTGATGCTGTGAAGACGGTTCTCACTTCAGGAGCTAGCAAGGAGTTTGGGAGCAATGTTCATATTGTCATTTCTGGTCTGACAAATACGTATTCACAGTATGTGACCACCTTTGAGGAGTATGAAGTGCAAAGATATGAGGTATGTCATTCATTTCCCGTTTTTCATAATCTCGTTCCAGACTAGGTTAATCACTGACTGGGGTTTAGATTTTGCCAGTACAAGTTGCTTCATACTTGGACTCGATCTAATATAATGGTATGATGTTTCCATTATCAGAAATGTGGGGTGGTTTTGATAAGATGAAGTTAGTTGCCAAAATTTATTCACCCTCTTATCCGAGTCATTGCTTTGAGATTTCAGATGTAAGAAATTATGAAAATAAGTAGTTCAATTCTTGACAGTCATGTCTGTGCTACTTTGTTTGCCAGGGGGCCTCCACTCTTTATGGCCCACACACGCTCAGCGCCTACATCCAGGAGTTCAGGAAACTAGGTGCAGCTCTCATCAGTGGCCGACCTGTGGAACCAGGTCCACAACCCCCAGATCTCCTTGACGAGCAAATTAGTTTATTAACTCCAGTTGTCTTAGATTCAACCCCTTCTGGTGCAAAGTTTGGAAAGGTTAAAAGTGACGTCGCTTTAAACTCCACCTTCAAAAGGGGTGACATGGTTACGGTCACATTCTGGTCTGCTTGCCCAAGGAATGACCTCCTGACCGAGGGCACGTTTGCTCTGGTTGAGATTCTGCAGGAGCAGAAGACATGGGTTCCAGCATACGATGACGATGACTTCTGCCTGCGGTTTATCTGGTCTCGGCCTTCTAAACTGAGTCCTCAGAGTTACGCCACCATAGAATGGAGAATTCCGCAGTCAGCAGTCTCTGGTGTGTACAGGATAACGCATTTTGGTGCTGCGAAGGCACTCCTCGGCTCAATCAGCCATTTCACAGGCTCTTCGAGTGCGTTTGTAGTAGCATAAGGAGGGCAACGTAGTTAATGCTCTTTGTCGTTCATTCTATCATAAGAGGCGTATAATACGACATCCAACACAGCCACTGTCGTAGAACTTGAAGGATGAAAATCCATGCCAAGAAATGGAAACGAAAAAGAAAAACATTCCAATGACATAGTTGTATGAGAAAATAGCAGTCCGTAGAGCAGAACAGAGATCTCTGCTGTTTTTTCCAGTCTTTCTCGTTCTTTGGGAATTTAACATGGCAAAACATTTTCTGCTTTTTCAATGCTCGGGTTCAGGGTGAGTTATTACATTATATTTCAAATGAGTATAGAAATTAGCGTGCATGCAAATTTTAGTGCCTGGGAAAAGAAAACAAACACAAGGGACAACAAATCTTCAATTTTAATAAAATTATACAATCTCTAATATGCAATGTAAATTGTAAACCCCTTGGTTTGATCTTTTCTGAGTTTGTGATATATTAAAATTTGACAAATAAATAAATAAATAAATGAATAATGAGAATATATCAAATTTAAAATAGACAACTTGGTTAATAGAAAACACTAATCACCGCTAGCTCCTTTATAAAATTTCTCCTAATGTAAAAAAGATATTAGGATAACTATAACTTGAATTATCTAAGTTAATTTCACTAATTTAATATCTTCGACTTTTGAAACTTGCAAGAGTTTTTTCCTCCCTCGTATAAGATTAAAATAACCTTGCAAAAACAGAACAAGAACTACAAAGCTCAAAGGCTGATAACTTAGGTAATATCTCATATTGTAGTAATAATTGCTTTTTTAAGTGTTTTTGTTTTGGATATATTCCAAAATAATTTTTTTTTATCTCTTAAAATTTATTTTTGACATGACCACATCAAAACAATAAAAAATAAATAAATAAATAGTTTGGAGGGAAAAATATTTTATTTGAAAGGTGTGGTCATGTCGCAATAACAAATGGTACCTTGATGTCAAAAGATAAAAAAAAAAAAAATTAAAAAAAAACTCAAGTCAACCTGAGTTTATTCGGCTAACATGTGATCTGCGTTATGGAATCATGATAAAAAAAATATTTTAAAAGAACCTATAAAAAGGATTAAAGTTATATCAATTTTTTTTTTAAAGGTGTAAAAAAACCGTGAGTGAATTCAGATTAGCCAGAAAAACCCACGAATCGTGACAACCACACATAAAAGATATTAAAAAATAACCACAAAACTCAAGATCTAATAACCTAATATCAAATAAAAAATTGAAGAAAAAAACTGATGAAAAAAAATCAAGTTAATCCAAGTTAACTTAATAAACCCGTGACATAAGATTAATTTTTTTTTAAAAAAAAAAAACCTAGAAAAAAAAACACCAAAGGTAAATAAGTAAAACACTCATAAAAAACTAAAGTTAATTCGGCTTAACTTCAGTATTTTGCGACCCAAGATAATCCGATAGAAATGAAAGCAAAAAACACAACAAAGATTAGAGCATATACCAAATTGCCCCTATAGTCATTACAATGTGTATTTGAAATGTAAAAGCATTAATCCCAATGAATCATGTAATAATTAATAGACTTTTATAAAAAGACCATTTTACGCTCATGCCATTGATTTGTTTTGAAAGGAAAAATGGTAATTATTCTACGTGCACAATGGATTCTCCATGCATTTTTAGTTTGGGGACTTTATCAAGATAAAAAAAAATGGTCAGTGGCCCAATTGATATACTCCTATAGATTGGTGACTTCTTTTAAAATTTTCTAAAAACATATTAAGAAATCCAATAATAATTAAACAAAAAAGAAAACTATACATTAGTAATTAGTAAAAGAGCTAAAAGAGCTCGGCCAGTCATTGTGCACGCACACTCATGTGCACCGTGGGATCAGCCATTTTCACTCTTGCTTCAGCAGCATATGTGCACCTGTGCACAAAGATGCTTTTTATAATTTCTATGGTGGAAATGACAAAGGAGTGCCTTTGGCCGAGCGGTTGTCGCGCGCGCTGCCAACATAGGCGCACACGAGTTCGACCCGCCTTGGCACCAAATCTGTTTTTTTGTTTTTTGTTTTTTTTCTATACACAAGTCTTCTTCATGTATTTTTTATGGTGAAATTGACAAATGAGTACCTTTGGCCGAGCGGTTGTCCGCGCGCTGCCAACATAGGCGCGCGCGAGTTCGAAACCGCCTGGGCACCAAATCTGTTTTTTTTTTAAAGGTTTATTTTGTTAAAAAAAAGGGATTGTTTATTTTTTTTTCAAATCCGATTTGTTTTTTTTTTTAACAAAAAACCCCGTTTTTTTAACAGCAAAAAAAATGGTTGTTTTTTTTTTTTAACAAATCTGCTTTGGTTTTTTTTAGGAATTGTTTTTTTTTAAATAATTGGTTGTTTTTTTCTTTTTTACAAAAAACAAGAATTTTTTTTATAACTGAAGTGTCCAGACCAACTTACGCGCACCACGACTAATTTCTGGATCCACTTTTTTTTTGATTTTTTTTCTCTATTTTGTTTTGCCACTTATATATTTGTTTTTCTTAATCGAGGTGTTCAGGTCAGCTTACGCGCACCACGATTGTTTCTTCCCAAGTATATATTTTTTTTCCTAGCCAACTGAGCGCGCAACGAATAATCCCTGGGCTCATTTTTTCATAATATTTTTTCCTATTTGTTTTTCCTACTTATACATTTTTTTTATATATAATTAGGGTGTCCGGATTAGCTTACACACACTATGACTATTATTATTTTATAGAATACCTAAAGGAGATCGCAATTCCAAAAAGTTATGAATATATATATTTTAAGACGTTGATATGAAATAAATAGCAAAATATATAATTAGTCTAACATATTTATCAGAGAAAAAATTACAACTAATTATTCACCCTTTTTTTTCTATACACAGGTCTTCTTGATGTATTTTTTATGGTGAAATTGACAAATGAGTACCTTTGGCCGAGCGGTTGTTCGCGTGTTGCCAACATAGGCAGGCGCGAGTTCGAACCGCCTAGGCACCAAATCTGTTTTTTTTTTTAAACTGTTTTTTTGTAAAAAAAAAAGGTTGTTTTTTTTTTAAAAAAAAAGGGGTTTTTTTTTGTTAAAAAAAAGGGGTTTTTTTTTGTTAAAAAAAAGGGATTGTTTTTTTTTTTTCAAATCCGATTTTTTTTAAAAAAAAAAAACTGATTGTTTTTTTTTCAAATCCGATTTTTTTTTAAAAAAAAAAACTGTTTTTTTTTTTTAAAAAAAAACCCGTTTTTTTAACAAAAAAAAAGGGTGGTTGTTTTTTTTTTTAACAAATCTGATTTGGTTTTTTTTAGGAACTGTTTTTTTTATATATAAAAAACGGTTTTTTTTTTAAAATAATTGGTTGTTTTTTTTTTCTTTTTTACAAAAAACAAGAATTTTGTTTATAACTGAAGTGTCTAAGACAGCTTACGCACACCATGAATATTCTCCGGAACCACTTTTTTAACATGTTTTTTCTTTTTTTTCCCCTTATATTTTTTTTATAACTGTGGTGTACGATCATCTTACGGGCACCACGACTATTATTTTATAGAATAACTAAAGGAGATTATAATTTCAGACATTAATAATAAACATAAAATATTTTTTATCAATTATCATTTTACTAATTAAATATTAAAATAACAAAATACAACACGTATAAAATCAATCAATTTCTAACATAAATAAAATAACTCAGCGCATCGCGCGGGCAAATTCACTCGTAGATCTCCTATGACTAAAGATATTGCTCATTACTCCTTGCTGAGTTGGTTTGCCATTTTAAAAAGCCATGAAAGTCATCGAGGATAAATTGCCATTTATTATTTTATTTTAATAATTAAATCACCATGTGCTCCTTTCATGAGATTCAGGGATTATCTCTTACTCTATCCATTCAACCTCATTAAAATATTATGCAATCATTTTACCCCTTTTTGACTAACACAATATAGCCATTAAATATTATGCAATTTATTTTAAAGTGTATCAATAATACAGTGAGATATTTAAAGTTGTTTAAGATTTATACGATGATTACTTGAAAATTAAACAGTTTAATTGTTTAATATCTAACAGGAATCCGTAAGAATTACCAATAAAAAATTCTCATAAACAACCATGATATTCTATTTAATTGGTTATAAACCATGATGGTTTATTGTCTATTTAATAAACAATATTTTTAGTGTTCATCAAACAATAAAATATGATTATGGCCGCAATGATTTAGTAATTGTAATTGGAAAACCTTCATGGGAAGACGTAAAACGATTGTTGTTGTTTATTTATTTATTTATTTTCTGGAAAATAACAAAAGGAGTTTAAACAGAACAGAATTTCCATAGTGGGAAGGCTGAGGGCAGGTAGCAAGATGAGGGATGACGAGGAAGAGCATACAGGAGGGGCAAAGATAAAAAAAGTCCCAATCCAATTGCACAACCTCTGGTATTCTCTGCTCCCTTTCCCCAAAATTCTTATTCTCCTTCCATATATATATATAGCCAGTTAGCCCTTTTCTTTTTTCCTTTCACGGTCCTCGTTATCATCTGTCTCTTGCTCCATCCTGCTAAACCATAACGAAGATGGTGGCCGATTCGAAAGGCAAATCCGATATCTCCTTCGCCGGGACTTTTGCTGCCAGTGCTTTCGCCGCTTGTTTTGCTGAGGTAAGTATACTGTTCCAATGAATTAGTTCCCGTTTCTTTGTATGGTTGGTCATGTTTTTGTTTTCTTGATTTGATCATGTTTTATGCCTTGAAATAATTTGATGTATGGCCTAATCTAATCTTTTTAAGGAAGTAATAGGTCCCGAATAAAACTTTTGATGATGTTTCTAGTGAAAGCACATCTTTGTCCTTTTGACACCCCTGTTTTAGTTACTGTTATGAAATACGAAAAAAAACACGAATACAACTTCAACATGAACACATTTACTTATAGAGACGGAGAATTATGAAAAAGTAAGACAAATATAAACAAGAGAGAGGAGTAAGAAAATGTCAGTCGGACAAAAATCCAGCCAAATTACCGAACAAGATCACCATCAAATAAAAACTTTCTTTAACACCTAATTTGGACAATTTTATCACCGAATCTGGGACATACATGAATTTGAAGTTCTATATCTAAAAAAATAATAATTGTGTTGATTAAAAATGTTTTTTTTTAATGCTAAGTTTGTGTTTATAATGCTCAGTTGAGTGTTTAAAAGTGTTTTATAATATACAAAACTTACTTTAATATTTTTATAAAATCACATTTTTTTTTCATTTTTTTTTAATCTAGTTTCTTTATATTATCATTCCCAGTAATTAATTTAACTTGTTAGTTGAAAATTAAATGGTATTGGGAAGTCATTCTCATGCAGATTGTATCTTGAAGTATACTGTTTCTATGCTTTATCTGTTAAATTAAATTGTTGGAATTGCCGTTTTTTTATTTATTATTCCACGCAAGTAATTACTAAGTGTTAAGATTCAGAAAAGAGAATTGATTAAGGCTAACTATCCATTAATGTAGATATGCACAATTCCATTGGACACTGCAAAAGTTAGGCTGCAGTTACAAAAGTCAGCTGTTGCAGGAGATGGAATGGCCATGCCAAAATACAAGGGCATGTTGGGCACAGTTTCTACCATTGCAAGGGAAGAAGGTTTGGCAGCACTTTGGAAAGGAATTGTACCCGGATTGCATCGGCAATGCGTGTATGGAGGGTTACGAATTGGGTTATATGAACCTGTGGGTTTCTAAATGGTCTTTCATTGTGAAGTAGTTATTTAATTAATTTTATGTTCTGTTTGGTTTCTGATTACTGTGACATTTGAAAATGCGTGGTTGTCAGGTTAAGAACTTGTATGTGGGCAGTGACTTTGTTGGAGATGTTCCTTTGACAAAGAAGATTCTTGCTGCACTTACTACCGGTGTGCTTCATTTGCCAGTGTTTTGGAATAACTAGAAAGAAAAATTTATCCACCAATACGTTCATTCTTGATTCTGGTACAATTGCCAGAGGCCTGCTTTGTTTCTGTGTTGTTGATGTAATTGTCTCATCAATCAGGTGCCATTGGAATCACTGTGGCCAATCCAACTGATCTTGTGAAAGTTAGACTTCAGGCTGAAGGGAAACTACCAGCTGGTGTACCAAGGCGCTATTCTGGAGCTTTGAATGCGTACTCCACGATTTTGAGACAGGTTGTGTATCTAATCTGAGGATAAAGAGAATTTTAAAACTTAACCTTTTTATTAGTCAGTCTGTTTTTATTTGGTTTCCTAATATCCAGGAAGGAGTTGGGGCACTCTGGACTGGGATTGGACCCAATATAGCAAGAAATGCTATTATAAATGCTGCTGAACTGGCCAGCTATGATCAAGTGAAGGAGGTGAACTCGACTTGCAACAATTTGATGCCTCTCTCTCTCTCTCTCTCTCTCTCTCTAAATTGCATAGAATATGTTGTACCGTATCTAATTTTACAATTCAATGCAGACAATTTTGAAAATTCCTGGATTCACAGACAATGTTGTCACTCATCTTTTTGCTGGTCTGGGGGCGGGTTTTTTTGCTGTTTGCATCGGTTCCCCGGTTGATGTGGTAAACCATCTGTATCTCTATAAATTTTCTAGGGTTTCATAAGATAGCCTATGCAATTTGTGCTCATATCATATCTCGCTCAAAATTAACCAGCATCTACGATGCAATTAGTAGCTTTTGCTGATAAACTGGTCTGCTCTCTGTTCATTAAGTGATTTCCTGTCAAGTATTTCAGCTGGATAGCTCCTTTTAATGCCTATTGTTTTTTAAATTTATTTTTGCAGGTGAAGTCAAGAATGATGGGGGATTCTACTTACAAAAACACACTTGACTGTTTCATCAAGACCTTGAAGAATGATGTATGCTTACCTTTCAACTTTTTACTTTCTCTCTTAGAAAGGAAAGCTATTTCTCTAGCCATTTACATAATAATAACTTGACTATAGTTATAGCATAAAGTAAATGCTAGTACTTTTTGTTTGATATTATTGCATTTTAGATTCCATTAAATCGAAAACAATAACATTTATGTTTTTAGTAACGCAAAGACGCTAAAAGCTTGGTAATAATCATTAACTGTTTGTCAGCAGCATATAGGAAAAGCTGTTGAAAATCATGATGACATGGCCATAACATATCTGTTCTATAGATACCTTAATCAAAAACAATTGTTAATTGATCACCTGTCGGATGTCCATGTATTACTTGATGAAAGAAATTCGGCAAACTAAGCATTATTCTGCCTTTAACTTCAAGGAGAAGTATTGTTTTGTATGGATATTCGAAGCTATTTATTTTATGTTTTCAGCATTTCTACACGATAATTCGGCAAAGTATATTTTATCATGGAGAACTTATAGAATCTGATGTTATTTTCAGGGGCCACTTGCCTTCTACAAGGGCTTTATTCCAAATTTTGGAAGGCTGGGATCTTGGAATGTGATAATGTTTCTAACTTTAGAGCAGGTACAAATTGTTTAAATTCTTCTACAAGGGCTTTATTCCGTTTTTTTCCCCGTGTCTTCAAGCATGCTAGTCAATTGTTTAACTAATTTCAGAAGGAACACATTTGGTCATTTGTTTACTAATTACTTTTCGTGGCCCAAACTTTACTTTTCTTAATACTTGTCAGGCTAAGAAATTTGTCAGAAGCTTAGAATCATCCCGAGCTTGAACATGATGGAAAAGGATAAAGTGCGTGGAGATGATGGAAGTAGTCCCGAGAACAATAAGTTCCTTGTCATTTCTCTTACTTAGATGAGGAGTCCTGCAAGGGAAATTATAGAAACTCAAAATGTTTTGAAATAATTTGATTGATGATTTATTTGGGTACTCAATTATTTTCACTTATTCATTTACCTTCATGGATACTAATCATTTTGCTTAGTGGATTGAACTTGGGTTGCTCACAGACTGAACTTGTTACCGTTATTTTTTGTAGCATCGGAGATAGAACTTTAGTTTTTTTATTCATTTTTTCCAACCTTATTGCTCTTAAGCTAGTTTGGATTTGAGGCTTAGTTGTTCCTGTTTCTCTGCCATGCCCCTTCCATGGTCTTTCCTGGCACCCTTTCTCCATTTTTTTTTCGTAGTCCCTTCCGTGGTCTTCAACTTGGTAGTATCCTTTCCTGTGATAAATAGGGTTTGATCGCAGTCTTCTCCAAAGCAATCTCTCTCCTGTCCAAGCAAAGAGAACTTATTGCCACCAGCAAGTGATGTGGCCCAGTGGTTGAAGAGGTGCCCCCTCCTGAGTTCCCAGTGGGAGTGGGAGTGGGAGTGGGAGTTGGAGGAGTCCTCCTCTCTTGTTCCTGGGTCCATCCTTGCGCGGTATGCCTGTCACCCCTGCGGTGCCTTATATGCTCACTGAGCTTGCAGGATGTTCAGTGGGTCCGGGGAATAGTCGAGGTGCGTGTAAGCTGATCCGGACACCCCGGTCATAAAAAAAAAAAAGAACTTATTTGCCTTGGATTCAGAATAGAAAGCGTAAACATATCCTTTATCTGCAAGCTCTTTACAAATTTATGTTTGCTCCTTGAACTTTGCAATTTGTGTGCCCTATGGTGTTTCCATCCAGACCCTGTTGACTTCTCCCGTTACAGTTTGAATTGAGGGAAAATTAGTGCTCAAGTGTTGCAAATATAAGAGGGTGATAGAAGGATATTTTTTCTTATATATATATATATATATATAGTGGATTTAGCCTATATATACCTCTGAAAGTAATAGGTCTTAGTGTATAATTTTAGCCAATGTAAAGAATGGGAAAAATTAGAACTATAAAAAAAGTGGACAAAGTGCCAGACGTGGCTATGATGTACATATGTGGTGAAGCAAAAGTTAAGCACTTGATTAGCGAAAGAGATGAACGTGTGTGTGTACACCTTGGCATTTGACTGTTGAACACTTAATGGCAAGGCATTCTTTAGTTTGGTTCTTAAAATCTCAATGTTTTAGGATCTTTTTATTGTTATTTTTTTTATTTTTTAACAGATATTGAATTTCATAATTTATTTTCTATAAAATTATTACAATTTCATGATATATATTATAAATTTTACAAGTTAGCCATGTCAACAAGAATTATCGTGCCATTAGAAGAAGAAAAAAATGGTGTGACAACAGCACCACCCGATTAGATTTCCCTTAATTCATTTTGTAATTGAAGAAGCTGGCAAAGTTTTGATGGAAGGATATTAGGTAAGACAATATATAAAGAAATGCATGTAAATTTAACAAATGCATATGTTCCCAGCATGAAATTTATGCTACGCAACCGTAATTTGATGAATGCCTTACCAAGTTTTTCTTTGAATTCTCATTTAAAATCCAACCAATCTTATGATGGTCAACCGAGTTACCGATTACATCAAATTTACCTGAACAATTGTCTGCTACCCGCCGATCCACTTCCTATTCATAATTGTTGACTTTCCTTATTTACTTAGGATCTGTATAGAGATTTGGTTGGCACAATTATAGAGATTGTTTTCTATAATTGATGACAGAAATTGATGACATGATTGTTTTCTAGTTTACACAATTATTTCTTATATAAATTTAGAGTGTAATACGAGATGAATAACAACAACAAATCTTTCAAGTTTTTGCAACATCACTTCTTGTTTATATTCACTGCTTGTTCATATTCTGATTTGATATCAGAGCCAATGGCTGAAAAGATGACATTTGTTGCATTCATTGTTGTTCAGTCTGAGACCTCCAACTTCAATTTTGGAGTAGTGCTAGATGAACACAACTATGAACTTTGGGGCACCTCTTGTTGAGATGCATGTTGCAGGTAGGAGGAAAATTGGTTACCTACGTGGATATGTGAAGGGATCTTGAGGAAAGATGACCCTAAAGTATGATGATTGGTTCTCTGAAGACCAGCGAGTCAAAAGTTGGTTGCTCTCAACCATGAAGCCAGAGTTGATGAAGTGTCACATTTGGTTGCCGACTGCAGCAACAATATGATGTACACTAAAAAGCTGCATTTATGGATGAGAAGAATGGAGTGAAGATTTATACTCTAAACCAAAAGGCATTTCATCTCCACCAGAAATGGACGACCTATATCTATCTTCTTTGGGGAATTGTATGACATCTTTTCATGAATTGGATCACTACAATATAATAGCCATGATTTGTGAAAAAGATGTCAAGATATACAAGGAACTTCAAGAACAGCAGCATGTATACATCTTTCTTGGTGGGCTTGATGATGAGTTTGAACAAATTCATGGTGAGATTCTTCACAAGGATCCTCTTCCTGGTCTCCAGACTTCTTATGCTTATGTCCATCGAGAGTATGACAAAAATATTGCCATGAAAAATGAAGTAAACCATATTGAAGCCATGGTTGCTCGAAATCACATACCCTAGCATCATGGAGAATGATTTGGAAGTGACCGCATGTCACAAAATAAATGTGCTCATTGTGGGCATCCTGGGCATTCAAAACAGAAGTATTATGAACTGATTGGCTATCTAGAGGGATGGGATAAAACACGGGACCCTCATCATGGTAAATCACGGGCATCCATGGCTGAAACAAAGAACTCTTACAAATCTAGAAAGGAGGAGCTGAAATCTTGTAGCTGACCATGCAACTGATGATCACGGTATTGCCTTGATTATAGCTTCCGGTCATGAAGTTAAGGCCTTATCAACTTGTAATTTCTGTTTTGAAATAGTGATTGGGTGATTGAATCGGGAGCTACCTCCCATATGACTAATAATTCCAATTGTCTACAATTCATACATAAATCCTCTCAAATAAATGTTACTACTGCTGATGGAGGTACTGCCCCAATTATTGGGGAAGGCCCCGTCGAACTTACCAATAATCTTCACCTAGATACTGTTCTTGTGGTGCCATCGGTTGACTTTAATCTCCTCTCTGTTTGCTCAAATAACCATTGCTTTGTCATGTCCTGTTATTTTTTGCCTCAATTAATGTAACTTTCAGGATATTCGGACCGGGAGGATGATTGGCTCTAGCATTAGATGAGGAAAGCTCTACTATTTGGTCTTGTCATCTGAAAGTTCTTGTCTCCTAACTAGAACTCTGTTGCGTGATAGGTCTCAGATGAAATAATCTAAGCATGTTGATGATATTTGACTTTGGCACCGATGGTTAGGTCATGCATCATTTGGTTACTTGAAAAAGTTATTTCCCAAATTGTTTATTACAGTTGATGATTCTTCATTTAAGTGTGATATTTATGAATTGACCCTTAGTTATCGAGTATTTTTGTCCCCCTAGTATGATTAAAAGTTGTGCCTTTTATAATAATCCATTATGATATTTGGGAACCTTCAAAAATTTTTACTCTTGGAGGGGCTCATGGTTTGTAATATTTATTGATGATTGTACTCGCATGACGTGGGTTACTTTGATGAAAAACAAAGAAAAGTGAAGTCTGTTTGATTTTCTAAAAAAATTCACAAGATGGTTACTCTGCAATATGGTGCTCATATCCAAGTACTACGAAGTGATAATGGTCATGAGTATGTGAACTCTGAACTATCATTTTTTCTGACTACTCATGGAATTATTCACCAGACCACCTGTCCATATACACCTTAGCAGAATGGCGTGGCCAAGCATAAGAACCACCACTTGTTTAATGTAGTTCGAGCTTCGTCTTCAAAGCTCATACACCTATTTCCTATTGGGGTGAAGCTCTTTTATCTGCCACTTATTTGATCAACCAAGTGCCTTCTTGTGATATTAATTTTCAGATTTTGTACTAGTTGTTATCTACCTTGATTAATGCCCTTTCCACCATTACTTTGTTCCCTTGTGTTTTTTTATTGTATGGCGTACGTCCATCTCTATAAACACCAATGTAGTAAGTTGGAGCCTTTTGCCGCTCGATGTGTGTTTGTTGGCTACGGATCCTCACCAAAAAGGGTATCGTTGTTATCACCCTCGACATGCCATATGTTTACCACCATGGATGTGTAGTTTCATGAATCATCTATGTATTTTTCAACACATGAATTTCAGGGGGAGAGTAGTAGTCATACCAAAATTCATAATTTGGTTTATAAAGATATAGCCCTGCCATATGAGGTTCATCATAAGAAATACAATGATAAATTGGCTTTAGAATCTCCACACGGGACTAGAGAAAGAGCCAATGCCTAGTGAATTGATAGAGGCACCATATAATATACAATCTGAGACTATACATGATCAATTGATCAATCATCATATGGGGGGCAAGTACCGATTGAGTCGAGTGTTTCTCTATGTAGTGATGGCAGGTCCAACAACATGACATCTTTGAGTAATGTTTGAGCCAATCAGCTCCATCTTCGGATCTCCTTGAGATTGGAAAACTCCCTCTACGAGCAAAGTTCAATACCCTTTAAATAATTATGTGTCCACTAAATAATTGTCAAAATCAAATAAGTCATTTGTATGTCAATTATCCAATGTATCTATTTCCTAATAGTGTGCAGGAAGCTAAGACCAATCCCAAGTGGCAAGAAGCTATGGATGAGGAATCGTGTTCATTAAAAGCAAATAATACTTGGAGAATAGTCGACTTACCCGCTGGGAAGAAACCTGTAGGATGCAAATAGGGTCTACACTATCAAGTATTTTGATGGCTCAATTGATAGGTACAAGGCAAAGTTGGTAGCAAGAGATACACACATAAATATGACATTGACTACACAGATACATTTGCACTAGTAGCAAAAGATCAACATTGTTTCGAGTCTTGTTGTCTCTAGCAACAAACCTTGAATGGACATTACACCAATTGGATGTGAAGAATGTATTTTTACATGGAGCATTGAATGAAGAGATTTATATGAGTCTTCCACCATGATATCAAGTTCTAGAGCACAAGAAAAACCAAAGTATATTGATTACAAAAATCATTATACGGTTTCAAACAATCACCTAGAGCATGGTTCAGAAGACTTGCTCAAGTTATGATAAAGTTTGGCTATAAACAGAGCAATATTGATCACACTTTGTTCATTAAGAGAAGGGGGTAATCTAACAATTATTGTCGTATATGTTGATAATATGATAATCACCGGAAATGATGAATCTAAAAGGGTGGCTCTCCAAAGATATTTGTCCACGAAAATTTGAAATGAAAGACCTCGACACCCTCAAGTATTTCTTGGGGATTGAAGTATCCAAGAGTAAAGAATGTATTTTCTTATCTCAAAGAAAATATACACTTGATTTATTGAAAGACACGGGAATGGAAGCTTGTCAACCGATTGAAACACCTTTAGAGGAAGGGTTGAATCTTGGAGTAACACCCAACCAAGCACTTACAGATAAAGGTAGATATAAACGTCTAGTTGGTCGATTGTTATATTTAGCACATACTCAACCAGACTTGGCACATATCCTTGGAGTTGTTAGTCAATTCATGCACAATCCTGAAGAACAACACAAGAATGAAGTCATGAGAATACTAAGGTATCTCAGGGGAGTCTTAGGGAAAGGACTATTATTTAAGAAAAATAATCATCACAATATTGAAGGGTATACAAATTGGGCAAGGTCAAGAGATGATTGACGGTCAACATCATGCTACTTTATATTCGTTGGCGGGAATCTAGTTACATGGAAAAGTAAGAAGTAACATGTAGTTGCTAGATCCAGTGTAGAAGCAGAATATTGAGGGATGGCACTAGGAATTTGTGAGGTGTGTGGATCAGACATTTGTTAAATGACCTTGGTTTTACAAATTGTTAGTCATTAAAGCTATTTTGTGACAATCAAGTTGCACATGCAATAGAACACAATCCAGTTTCAGCATGATCGGACAAAACATGTTGAAATTGATCGGTTCTTCATCAAGGAAAAAATTGATGACAAAAATGATTGAATACCACATATCATGACTGAAAATCAGATTACAGATATCCTAACAAAAGTTGTATCAAAATGTATTTTTGAAAGGTTCTTGTCAAAGTTGGGAATGTGCAACATTTACTCACCAACTTGAGAGGGAGTGTTGACTTTCCTTATTTACTTAGGATCTATATAGAGATTTGTTGGCACAATTATAGAGATTGTTTCTTACAATTGATGATAGAAATTGATGATAGAATTGTTTCCTAGTTTACACAATTATTTAGGGTGTACTACGAGATGAATAACAACAGTAAATCTTCAAGTTTTTGAAACATCAATGCTTGTTCTTGTTCATATTCACTGCTTGTTCATATTTTGATTATAATAATTAATACTATATCATCGACTCGCGCAATGATATGGGTTAAATCAAATTTTTAATATAAAGAATGTCTAAGTATTCTTAACTTGTTTTGTAGTAATTTGTTTTTAAAATAATATAGAAGTTAATTTGATGAGACTCGATTGACTTAACGAGTCCATATAAAATTTAGATAACTTGTAAGAATATAATTTAACTAATAAAAATTTTTAGGACAATATCTTTGTTTTCAAGTATTGAGATAACAACATATTAGATTGATCTAGGTTAATTTAGGGTTAACTTTTTCAAATTCACAACCTGATTCATGAGACCATGATAATCTTATATAAAGAAAATCAAAACAAATTATGAAGCTCAATTCCTAATTAATCAGTATTCATGAATCAATTTTGGTATTCATTCCCATTATCAAGTTGTCATAAAGACTTGATTTTTTTTATTCTTGGTGGAAAGGTGAAGTGATGTTTGTTTCACAATCTTAATGATTAAAAGGTTCAAGCTTTGACTTTAGAGTTTTAAGGGAAAGAAAAAGTTTGTAAAGCATTCATAAAGCTTGTTTTGCATATGGAAGTGTTTGTCTATCGATCTAGATTACCCGACTTTGATAAATAAAAAAAGAGGGCTTTTCATTTGAAGCTTGTTTAGTGTAATGTCAGGCTTTCTACTTTTGGTTAAGAAGAAAAAAGGTATTTCTACGCTCAAAAGATGGTTAAAGATTTCAGGGCTAAGAATCACTACTACTAGCTTCCAAACTTCCTGTGGGCCATGGATTTTAGGAACTTAAAAAATTGACTTGCAAAATAGTTTGTCATGCCCCCTAGTGTTTATTTAAGGCTTTTTCATTTTTTGTTTTGTTTTAAGAGCTATCATCATATTCTACTATTTTATTTGGTATGCTCAAACTTTTCATTATTTTGTTAAATGATAATAAGAAAAACAAAAAACAATAAATATAATTGAATAATTCAAGAAAATAAAAATATTAGATAGGGTTGCACAAAAAAAAGGTTTGCTAATATCATAAACACTATTATAATCTTATATGAAAACCAAATAAAAACTAAATAATATTTTATTTTATTTTTATAATTAATGGATTTTTGAGTAATGATTTTGATGTTATTAATGGATTTTTTGAGTAATGATTCACGTCATTTTTTTATTTACTTTTATATTATTGGTGGATCATTCAATTAAATTTTTTTTTATGTTATTGTCTGTGGTGGTATTATTTGAATTTAATTAATTTGAAATATATTTTGATTTTAAATTTATTTTCCAATTTATTATTTTGAACAAAAATTAAATTATTAGTGACAGAATTACAGACGAAAATATTTGTCGGTATTTCCAGATGGTTCGACAGTAATTACTCAATTTATCACTATCACTGATGGAATAACCGATATAATATATCGAGAGAATCACTAATATAATAAACCGACAAAATCACCAACAAGAAATATCGATGAAATAACCAATGGAAAAGACCGACGAATATTTTGTTTATAATTCCGTCGGTATATATAATTCAGAGGTAATTATCAATACCGACAAGGTTATTACCAATGGAAGGTTTTTGTCCATGTAATTGACGGGAAAACTTACTGATGAAAATTGCATGAAATTCGATCTAGCATTTATAATATCATATAAATAATCTTAAACAATATTTTATTAAAAAACATTTATAATTAATTGATTTTAACTAATTCAGTTAAAATTGAACACCCATTAGATTATTGAGCATGCCTCACATGTATTTAACTTTTCTATTTTAATTAATTTATGTTTAAACCAATGGAAAAAAAGAAGATAAAAGTTTGGCATAACAAAAGAAAAGGCCCCACACGTAGATTTGTAAGGCCAAACCGGCGAATCTAGTTTTTTATTATTTGCTTCGTCCTGTCCTATCGTAAATATTAATAGTAAAAGACTGGATAGTAAATTCTGTAAAATAAATTTTGAGTTTAAATTAGAATATGTATTTTTTATAAGAATCTAGAATCTAGAATCTAAAATAAAGTTTACTTGAATCCAAAAACAAAAAAGAATAAATCAGTTATCTTCCATCTTTGTTTTGAGAAAAAAAGGAAGATAAATAACATGTTTATTGAGGCAGAGAACGTGCAGTCCATTTGCCTTGTTTTCAACCATATGGTGTCTATAAAATAAAATAAAATCAAATCGAGTCCTTTATTTTCCTCAAAAAGTCTGACTTTATAATGATTAAGGTTGTAAAGTTAGAGTATTAAATTCAGCTCCTCCTCTCTTTTATTAATAACTACCCACCAAAATATGTCTTCATGGATAATATTCATAAGTATCTCTTCCTTCCTTTTCTTTTCTCCTTAATTGCTTTTTAGTAATTAACATATTTATTTTCTTCTAATTTTTACTTGTTATTGTTTTTTTTTTCCTCTTAGCTTCACCACAACAAATTTAAGGTAAGATTTCTCTCTTTTTCTTTTTTATTGAGTGTTTTTAATGGTATTGAAGTTATTCCATTAATTTTATTTTATTTTTGTTATTAATGGGTCTGGTGTGAGCTTATTGCATTATTTTTAATTTCATTTATTGTGTTAATTCATTATTAAATAATGATTTTTATGTTATTTATTTATTTATTTTGTGTTAATTCACATTTATATTATTGATGAATCATTTGATTATGATTTTTAAATTTATTTTCCAATTTATATTTTTGAAAAATTTAAATTACTAGTGACAAAATTATTGTTGTAATATCTGTCGATATTTTACATAAAGTTCATTAGTAATTACTCAAATTCTACTATCACCAATGGAATATACTGACTGAATAACCAGCGGCATCACCGGTAGAATATACAGAAAATGATTTGAAACTGCATCTTTCTTTCGTGAAAAGCTAGTCAAAAGATTAAAAAAATACACTGTCAAGACAATTATTATACATGAAAATAGTATGAGAGCATCGAGTTATGCTCTTGCAAATGATATCTTTTCAAAAGAAACTTGAAAATTTTTTTTGTTTAACGAGAAAGGGTTGCTATTAATATGGCCTTGTCTTGTATCAATGGCTGAAATTGAAGCTTGTGATGCAAACCCGAGCTGGAAGGAAAGGGAGGTTCGTTTATCAACAAGCCATGCACAGAAGAACCACAGAGTACTATTTGCCATCAAATTTTGGGTCTAATAACTTACGATAGGGATTTTTCATGTTAGAAGAAAACTGAAGTAGCTTTTTATCAATGTGGTAAGATGTTGGATGCATCATGTGTTACAGAAAGGCTAAGTATGGTTTTCATAGTTTAGTTCTACTTTCTACTCCAAGAAAGAACAAGAGTAAACCCTAGAAGAAAACACGGCCTGCAGAAATGTTTTTCCTCTGTGAAGCCGATAGAAGGTGGTTGTAAAGTTAATGCGAACACAGAAAATAAATATTAAAAAAAAGGGAGAATGTATTAAAGTATTGTAGCCTGAGTGCAAAAAAGCATACTGCTTTCTGGGATATACAGGGTCTCTTTTGCTCCTATTGATGCCGAGAAACTCCGGCTAGGAATGAAAGCACAAAGAGGAAAGAAATTTTTTCAAAAGAGGACCAAAACAAAAAAGAGCAATCTCCCACAACAAAAGCTCATAGATCATGGTGCCCACCCTAAGCACTCCCCGGCGCCTCACCTCACAAAACATGACAAATCCCATAAGAAAAATGATAATCAACTTAGTTTCTGCCTCTCCAAAATCCATTTCCGGACTCTGCCAGTACACTCAGCATCAAATTTCAGATACAATTGGTGTGATTTCTTGAACACCATCTCTGCATATCTGTCAAGATAATCTTCATATCTCTCATAGAGTGCTGGAATAGTCAGAACGATCAGAAGGCCTGTCATAAAAATGTGTTGATTTAGAGATGACCGCGGAAAAAAAAGAGATACGAGAACATGAAGAATGCATACTTTTCAAATTGGCCCAAGTCATTTATTTTTAACTTTCAATTTGATTCAGAAATTAGCAACATATTTGAAGAAGGGATGAGAACTTACTGGCGTATCCCAGGGTAAGAAAATCAGTTAAGACACCGACAACAGATATCAGCAACAGGTATGCAGCTACCTTCAAGAACAACTTTGTATCCTTACCCAAGGCAATGTCCTGGGAAATTGAGAGCAAAGCATTCACGCGAGTGCGGATCAAAGAAGCAACTTCAGTAACCGTTTCTTCAGACAGATGCAACCGTGGTAAAGGCGGAGGAGGTCTGGTCAATGGGAAAAAATCCAATTAAAGCATCAAGTTTTCTAAACCTGGAAAATTAAATCTAGGAAACTCACTGTTACTCAATAGAAAAACTGATAGTCCCCATTCTCCTTTTAATTAAAAAAAATATACAGGATGATTTAGGAGAACTTCACCTGTAAATGTTAAAGAGGGATCCGGATGCAGAATTATCATGATTTTGTTGGTTGTATAGAAAAAAAATGGTTAGTGCCATTATTTCATTTTGGGGGGTGAATTTATTACAGATGTGTTAATTTGCTGAAATGAATTGCAGAACTAACTGCAGCTTCTAAAGAGAATCACACTCAAAGGCCAGCATTAATCCAGGAACAGCAAAGGCATTGCCCTCGAAAGTATTTCTGCAAGATCATCATACATATGCCATTTTGTTAGGAGAAAAACAACTCCTGATCGGTTTCATCAGACATGCTTTCTGCTATTGACAAAGAGAAACATGTACGCGGGCGACTAATTCTATAGTCAATTTATGAGTTAACATCCGACATAAAAAGATTTATAGCCATCCATCCACTAGACTGATGCCAACCTTGGCAATGACTGAAACATCACCTACTAGGCCTAGTTCTTTCATCGCTTAGAGTGAATCCTAAGATCTCTTGTCACTTAACTGGACATCAGAGAAACGACATTGTAAAAGAGCTCAAGGAAA
Organism: Salix viminalis; assembly: GCA_029228465.1. Classification (NCBI taxonomy): domain Eukaryota; kingdom Viridiplantae; phylum Streptophyta; class Magnoliopsida; order Malpighiales; family Salicaceae; genus Salix; species Salix viminalis. The sequence goes on from CM055441.1 coordinate 9,293,950, forward strand.
AAGTCTGAAAAAAATGTTTTAATGCATACTAAATACCACATTATTTGCAATTGATCTCCTTGAATTGTTGAATATTCAAATCGGTCAGAATTAAGTGGCACCATATAACCTTTAATCATGCTTAAGAATCAAGATTTGATTGGAAAGGTACCGATTGAGAATTGCAGCAGATTTGGCCCAAAGAAACAGAATGACTGCAAGGAGGAGGAGAACACTAGAAACAAGTGATAGAAGAGTGTAACCGGATCTCTCAAACACCACCCAAGACGATAGAGCAGCTAAAAGTACCCCAATTGTAATATTCATTTGCCTCCACAGTATCACATCTGCCACTGTTAAACAAAAGATAATCGAAGTAAAACTGCTGACAAAAAAATTATAACACCCATTAAAGCAAAGAAGTATATCTATAATCCTTCAGTACAAAGATAAGAAAACAAAACAAGAAAAGGGCTTCACAAAATTAAATAGCTGAAAACAAATACAAAGCCTATCCACTTCTCCCAGTGGAATCAAGTCCAGTTAATGCTAGGAATTGATGATGCAGATATGAATCATCATCATCGACAAAGGATCAAATAGTCACTTACCAAAACCTCCTCCAAAGATCTCATGAACAGTTCTTTGTCTGTTAAACAATCGACTGGATGAACCCATTTAGATAGAATCCGGCTTCAGATCTCTAAACACCAAAAGAAAGAAAGAAAACAAAAACAGGTTTCTTTGAGATGATCTCCGAAAAAGAGAAAAATAGAAGGTCCTCTCAGCCTTTTTATATACTGTTAGAACATTTCTTTTGTATTGTATTGTATTGCTCATTCAGGTGACCAGGGAGGTTCCATCTAATGGAGGACCAGTATGTCTGATGTATCATCGAAGACTGTCAAAAGATGTGGGTGGTGGCCTCAGCATCCAGCCTAAAAGCGTCAGACCGCCCCTAGCTTTTCTGTCTTGTCAGCTCTTTCGTTTTTTCTCTTCCACGTATCTACGGGTATTTTATTAAACTATCATAATGTATTAAGAAACAACACATACAAAGAAAAGTATTCGAAAAATAATATATTTTCAACTCAATCCTTTTGATGGGTTTAGCATTTCATTTGTTTCATGATAACAACCAAACCTAAAATTATATAAAACAAAGTTTAAACCACTATGAACAAAACCACTATTATCTAAGCGATGTGAATCTCTTAATCACATAATTAAACAGCTCACACGCAAATGATTTAAATTTTAAAAAGCCAAGTAAATCAGGTTTGATATAAGTGTGATGTAAAAATAATTTGTATCTAGACATCAATATTATTGGATTCAAACCCCTACCCCACGATTAGCAATTCGCTAGCAAGAAGTATGAATTGATGTCACGAAATCAGCTAAACTTCGATAAATCATTTTCAGTCCTTTAAAGAACCAAAAAGAGAGGATTCTCACCTCACAAGCACACAAAGTTGCAATCGTAATCTAAATATCATTAAACAAAAAAACATGATTTGAAACTTAGATTATATGTGTAACCCTAGAATACTCAAAAAATATGGACTTGTATAAAGTCCACTTACTATCAGACTCAAATCTCTAAGAGTCTAAGCTCAATTGATGTTCATTAACTCTAAAACACAAATACGAATTTAAAATAAAAACTTCAAGTTGTTGCCACATATAAATAAAATTAAAACAACTTTGATTTGGTCTTCAATGTTGCTAACTTTTAGTCTCCTTCCTAAACTCTAAGAATCATTAAATAATTTTTCTAGCTTTAGGAAACAAATTTGACAACGCATTTGTTTCCTTTGTAGACTAGAAAAAAAATTAATGATAAAGAAACCTCCTTTATTTAGGAAGTAATCTAAAAGAATTTTCAATGTTTCCTTAGAAAATTAATATGCTAACTTGGATCCCATGTAATACTAGGAAAAATAAGCTCAAATTACAGCTAACTTGGGGCCTAGCACATCAATCGTCTTTAGAACTTGGATGAGACTCTTTCTTGACTTGGATTAGATGAATTAGAGACTACCATTTAAGCTTCATAATCATCATTTGTCTCTTTAGGTCCATCTTACTAAATATGTGTTGAACTAGCTCATTCAATGCTTATTTAAGTTTGTTTTCTCTAACTCTTGTAATAGGCTCATTTGGCACCACCAATGGGTCAATAGCATGTCTAGGAGTGGTGTATGGCTGATCCTCATCATCCCCTCTCTCTTTAAAAAAAAACAACGCTCGAATTTTCATCATTTACATCAAATAAAGTAAGAAGAACTTACATCATACTCATATGGAAAATTAACTTTATATGCATTGTCATTTATCCTCCTTGCGGATGTAGCTTGAATTTTCTTTGGGATGAAAAATGCTCTTTACATATATACACCTAAATTCAATCACTAGGCTGAAATACAACTTGTCTGTGCCTCTTATTGGCTTTGTTTGCATACATATGGTTTCTATGTTCAATATGTTGTCGTACGCTCTCATGAAGTGTCTTCACCATCTATTTTTATGGTTTCCATCCAAAGTAACTCCTTCATCAATAAGTAAAGGAATCAAATCTATGTGAGTTAAAGGGTTAAATTTATAAACGATCTCAAATGGTGAAAAATCAATAGTAAAATGCATGTTACGATTATATGTAAACTCTATGAATGATAAACAGTCTTCCCAATTCTTTAAGTTTTTTAAAATGACAACACGCAAAAATTGTGTTAAGGTCTTATGAACTGCTTTGGTTTAGGGATGACATATGATTAAAAATAACAACTTAGTATTTAATTTTCCCTTTAACACCTTCTAAAAGTAACTAAAGAACTTAACAACTCTATAAAAAAATAATGCTTCTAAGGACCCCATAAAACTATACTCTCTCTCTAAAGAATAAATTATCAATATTAGTTGCATCATCAATTTTATAACTATGTATATGAAATGTATCATCTTCAAAAACCTATCTACAACTACAAGGATCATGATCTAAATGTATTACAAACTTCTTAGATCAAAGGTAATGTTGTCATGTCTTTAACGCTCTCATCAAAGCATAAAGCTCCTTGTCACACGTAGGGTAGTTCAATGTCACCCCATTAAGTTTTTCACTAAAATATGCAATGGTTCTCTTATCTTACATTAACAAAGACCTTATACTTATACTTGAAACATCACATTCAACTTTCAAAAGCTTTGGTAAAGTCTGGCAAAGCTAAAACAGACACATAACATAGTTTATATTTCAATAAATTAAAAGTTTTATCATGTGCTTCATAACATTTAAATTCAACTAGCTTTTTTATAAATGCAGTTAAAGGTACTATAATAGTACTAAAATCGTTTACAAACTGTCTATAAAAACTAGCAAGTCCATGAAAACTCCATACCTCCATCATGAACTTAGGTGTAGGCCAATCCCAAATAGCATTAACCTTCTCTTTATCCATATTGACACCTTGTGCAGTTATTACATATCCAAGAAACACAATTGTCTTCATGCAAAAGATGCATTTATTAAGATTGGCATATAATTTGTATTATGCATACCTTAAGTACATCATGTAAATGATCAAGATGCTTTATTCAAGGTTTTACACGTAAAATATGATTCATTAACCTCATAAGCATATTAGGTGTATTTGTAAGTCCAAACGGTATGACTAATCATTCATACAAACCAAGGTTGTCAATACCGTTTCAGTTGTTGTTTCGTTTTTTCTATTGGTATGAAATGTTTTGGTTTTAAAGCGTTTCGGCGTGCCGTTTCAGGGTTGTACTGTTCATATATAATTAATTAATTATATATATGAAAAAACTTAAAATATATATATATATATATAATTTTTATTTTTTATAAAATCAAAATTGACAAAAATTTTATTTTTTTATAATATATATTTTTTAATTTTTATTGTTTTTATTTTTGTATTTTCAATACATCTCATAAACAATAGTGTGTATATATATATATAATAGTGTGTGTGTGTGTGTGTGTGTGTGTGTGTGTGTGTATAATATTGTGAACCGAATATATATATATACACTGAACTGAATTCGGTTCACAATATTATATATATTCATTTCAGTGTGTGTGTGTATCTATAAAGTCACAATTCAGTGTCACTTCACATTACTTTTTGGTTGGTGGGCGGGAGAGGCACAAAGTCACAATTCAATGTCACATCACATCACCTTTTGGCTTTTGGCTGGTGGGCGGGAGAGGCGCGCGGGAATGAATTTTTTTTCTTAACCGAAACGGCACACCCGGAGTGATTCCGGGGTGTTTCGGCCGGTATTTGGCTGTTATTTCCAATACAGGCCGGCATTTAAAATAAGACAAAAACCATGTCGTTTTGTCTCTTTTTTTGCCTGATACGAAATATTTTGGCCGAAACAAAACGATATCAATAACCCTGATACAAACCATTGTTTAGTCTTAAACACTATTTTAATATTCATCATCTTTTCTCATCCTAATCTAATGGTATCTATTTTTTAAAATCAATTTTAAAAAATATACATGATTCATGCAACATGTCATCAAGCCTGGGAATGAGATGTTTATATTTTACTGTTATGTTAATAATAACTCGACAGTCAACGCATATCCTCTAAATTCCATCTTTCTTAGGAACAAGTAAAACAGGCATGTCACAAAGGGCTCATACTCTCATGAATGATAGCTCTCCATCATCATCCCATCTACTTGTTTTTTAAGCTCCCTCGCCTCCTTTACGGGATGTCTCTATAAGTTTGGCCAATTAGGATCAAAGCTTCAGGAACAAGGTCAATATGATGTTTTATGAGAGCAAACTTTACAAGTAAATTATGAAGCTTGGTAATGAAAAAGTCTTCCAAGAGTATCTGAAGTGGTATGGTCTCTCTAGATAATTTTATAGAAATTATTGTGGTATAATGTTAAAAAGAATGTGAATATATATATTGCATTGTTCAGTCTTCTCATATTGTAGATAGCCTTGATTCTCTTTATTTTGGAGGTAGTTTACTATGTATGTTTTAGTATTTGGTTTATCTAATATTTGAAATCATTGGGATGTAAATCTTTCGGGATTGTAATGAATATAAAAGTCATATACCATTTTTTTTATAATTAAATCTCTTTTATGTATGTTTTAAAATTCTAATGAACATGTAGACAACTTTTATAATATGTTTAGTTTCTTATGACATTACGTATGAAAAGAAAATATTCTTGCCATTGTTAATTGAATGGAAAATGGATAGGCTATAAGTAGAAATGGATGAAATGATGAGTAATTGAATTGTGGTAAAGATAGTTGGATCATAAATATGTATGAACAATTGTGTTTTTGGTTTATGTCAACATTTGGAAAGGTCAATTTACAGAGACTTTGTTGAATTTTATGGTAGCTATGATAATAATAAGATTAAATTTTTATAAGGATAGTTAGGGATAATGATGAAAAAATCATTATCAATTTTTCTACGAATACGACATGAATTTAATTGAGGGTGTGACATAAATGCCCTCACAAAACAACACACAAAAATTAGTAATTAACTTATATATATAACAAACTTATTACATTTATTTTACCTATAAAAGTAATAAACATCCTCCAACTTGCTTTGATTTTCCAAGATAGCTTGACATAGCAAGCTATGTGAAACATGCAAGAACACCTAAAACCCAACTACATAATGGAATAGATAAGGAACAAGCACACATGCTTCCCACTGAGATCAGTGAAAAGTATGTTGTCAAACATGTGAAGTATGAACACTCTAGTATAACTGCATAATAAAACATCAAATGCAAATTGAAATATAGACATATGAATATGTTAATTGAATTGTTATTATACATTAAAATACTATTGTAGGATCTCATCCTCATAATTATCTAGTAATTCATTAAAAAAAATTTCCATTTAATCGATAAAATGTCTCCCCCTTGAACATTTCACGAGAGGACTCTCGTCTGAATGCATGGTTGCATAATGTGATCTTGTGTTTGAATACATATGATAGTAATTGCTCACTCATCTAAAAGCAAGTCAATCATAATAGCAATATACTAAAATGTAGGTGTCATCTCCTCAACATGAATGTGAAATGTAAAAGTCTCTAATCTCCATCTCTCAATGAGCATCATGAGAAAGTCATAATCCATATTTATGTGTTGAAGTATGTAATGTAATAAAAATAAGGGTCATGAGAAAGTCATGATCCATATTGATGTGTTGAAGAATGTAATGTAATAAAAACAAGGTCAATGGTAGCTCTATCATTTAACATATATGCATGTTTCATTAGTCAATATAACTATCCATCTAACTTCTTTTTTGACACATGGCTTATAAGGGGTATGAACTTAAAGAGTATCATCATCAACATTAAAAAGTATTATTGTATGATTTTTTAATCTAAGTATGTTGGTGTCTAGCTCCAACTGAAAAATATGAGGTCATAATTTCCTTTGTGCAATATTGTCATGTACATCATCTTGTCTTTTAACAAAATAAGCATTAGTCCTAGAAAGTATCAATTGGAGGCAAAGAAGCACCTTTTAAAACATTGTTATATTAGTGACCCCTTACATGATAAAGTGTCCATCTTTCTTTCGGTTCCTGCTCAAGCCATTATTTTCATTCTGGATGACGATTACCTATATCACCAAACCTTTCATATAGATGGGTGTCATCCATACTAATAATTTGTCTGCGAGTAGTAATTATAGCAGACTTTTTGGAGGAAAATGAGATTAACAAGTGCCACTGGCCAGAAAATAAGGAAAATTTTTATGAGTATTATTTTTTAAAATTGTTTCTTGTTCATAAATATATTAAAATAATATTGTTTCTTAAAAGTTATTTTTATATATAAAAACACCAAAAAGTAATTAATCTAAAACAAAAAATATATTAAATATAAAAATTTCACTGATCAACAGGGTAGCCGGTAACCATAATTGACGAGGAATTTGACATTTCAATGTTTCTTCCGTAAAAAATAACCCTTGGTTCACATATTCTCATAGTGGCACTATCCAACCACAAAAAAGTTAGACGGGCCAACCTCCCAAGAATCACACGAGTTTTGGAAAAAGAAAACAATAAACCACAACAAGTGCCTGCTAGAAAACAAAAGGTGAAATATGCAACCATATAGCTGCTGCTAGGTAGTTTTCTTATCGATAGATAAGTTTTAGCAGTAGAAGTTTAAAAGTGAGAGAAAAAAGTAAAACGGGAGTATGTGCTGCACAAATAGGATGACCTGCCAAGGATGTGTTCTAGCCACCCTCCCTGACATGGTTTCTTGTTGCTCAACTAACAGAAAATAAATGCAAAAGAATATTTCTTATTGAGCCTTTCTGTCTTAGCTATCTTTGTTGTCATCTTTGGTATCTTCTTTATCTTTGTGGGGGCTGCCGGTTTCCACCCTGCTCGTGGATTGGGAAGGTTACATCAGGCTGGCAGCTATTGCGGCGTTCAAGTCCTGGTCTTCCTGTTGAGTGGAGCTGATTCTCTGAGGAGACTGTGTTTTGTTGCAGGATTTAGTAATCCTCTCAGCATCTTCAGGAGACAGCCACTGCCCATAACCATTGGAAGCTTCTGAGGAAGCGATGGGAAACTCTTTCGGGAAGTTTCCTCTCACCAGGAAAATGCTCCAGCCAGAGTTTTTAAGAGAATCCAGATAGGCTGCAAGGTAAAACTTGGATAAGTGTTGTGGAGCTGCATAGAGGCTGTCAAAGTTATACCATTCCCCGTTCACTTTCCTAATGCAGAACCAATGATCATGCAAATGACAAATAAATGCATTTTCTAGATCAGGGTCAATCTGTGCATGCTCAGCAACTGGACTATCAGACGCAATGACCTGCAAGTCCCACACCTCTAAAGCCTTTTGTAAAACCTGCAAACAAGAATTCTCACAGTGAGTTGATTTTCCATAGACATGCCTAGAAATAGTCTCCAGAAAAACAAAAAAGGAAAAACTAATACTTTATATGCATTTAGGGTAACCTGATTGCATTATCTCTTAAACAAGAGACTGGTCTGTGGTTCAAAGGTTAGTCCATTCATATGATTACAAAAATTGATGCATGGTTAATAATAAAAAAAAATCAATGGTAAAATAGAAATAGAGAAAAAGAGTGGAATTTACAACCGGAGCATGCCAGTTCTATAATTTCCAGAGGAATCTCATGTAAGGAATAAAAATTGAATGTTAACTGCACATGATGTACGGATGCTTACACAGATGGCATGGTTGGAAAATAAGAATTAGTGCCTGACAGAATGATAAAACCTACAACGAAACTATACATGCCCATGTTCCCGATTAATCTCCACTCTGTAATGGGTATCCATCCTCATCTAAATCCCCCATCACAGAACCAGTTGTCAAGTGTCTTTCATCTATTTATACTGTTAAGAACACAGACAAACTTTGAGAGGGTATTGTGCCCACAAAATTTATCCATTAAAATGCCCTCCAGGCACCATTTCATACTATTCACCGGTCCATAGGTACCAGAAATATGTTCTTGGTACAAGGTTCAGGGATGGGATATGCACTTTGATTAATTTACAATGTGTAGGGGGTAGGCTTAGATGGTATGTTAGTTTGAATCATGGTATACTTGGAACACCTTTTCAGTTTGTTGACAGCACAAACATTATGGTCTAATAGTGTACAGGAAGAAAACATCAAACACAAATGCAGTTTTCATTTCTAATAATGATAGAATAGAAAGAGCATTAGCTTAAAACAAAATCAGACCAATAATACAATATAAAGAAGTTGAGCCAGATTGTATTAAAAAACCAGACCTGTGTGGGGAGAAATATTGGCCAAAGTAAAACTGATGAAACAGACTTATCCTTTCCTCGAAGGCCCAGACTTCATGTGCTCTTAGGTTTATTTTACAACATCACATTTATCTTAAAACTTTCTTCCACAGAAGTCAAGCATGTTTCTTTGTTTCTAGCTGCTGGCCAAAATATTTTTCACTATTTTCTCTTCTTTCTTTGTGGTCTGTCCCTCTCAGTTATTTGAGAAAAATCAATCAAGCTCCGAGTTTTGTTCTCATTTTTTTTTCCCATTTATACAGATTTCAGTTCCCAGAAAATGGGTTCCCCACTTTCACAATCCACATCACGAAACACCTTAATCTAGTGCATAATCATGTTTATTATTACAGATTTAAAAAACATCACATGCTAAACCATATATCTATGCCAAAAACTATACCATCTCTCCATCCCCCACCTCAAGCCACACATGCTCTATAAAAGCATCCAACCACCTCCATAAATCAAACACCTACGTTTAAAGGTTTTCCCTTCCAAGATGAGTAGCCTATCCACCCATGCATCCCAATATTTCACCATTACTAGCTAAATGTTCAAAGCATCAGCCTAAATCCTGACTTTCATTATCCCAAGAAACATACTTTGCTAACTGATAAACTAAATGATTCATTATCCCCACATACATCTCTCAAAATGTCTCGAGCTTTCGATTGCATAGAAAATAACACAAACTTAGCATTACCTCCTTTCTCCCTTACCCAGTTCTGGTAACCCCACTCAACACAAAGTCACTGCTAGAATTTAAAAATCTTCACAGTTACAACACAGTACTAATCAAGCGTATTCCTAAACTCTAAGCCATAATAACAAATCCTGCCTCAACTTTCACTAACTTTAACTCCAAAACAAAACAACTTAGAAAAACATTTCCATTTTAACCTTAAAATTAACTTTCTTAATTCTTGCATCAGTTCATTAACTAATCAGAACTGATAATTAATTCATTCTTGGAAAATAAAACACTTGAAACAATCAATAATAAGGCTTTAAGACACAACAAACAAAATGAAAAGCATGTAGGAATAGCGACGCACCTGGATACTAAAATCACCGTCTAAGGAGACATTATGAGACTCGGCGGAGAGAAAATCACCGGAAGCAGCGGCGGAGACGGTGCCCTGCATCACCTGGCGCTCTATGGTATCTAGATCGGAAGCAAGCGCCGCCAAATCGAATTCTGAAAAGAATGGTCCTTGTAACACCGTGTTAACACAATGTACGGCGCATAGCTTTGCCTCTTGTACCTCGTGGTACAGCATCCCTCCATTGCTCATTCCTTCCATGTGATTGATCCAATTTCGCCAAATTAAAACCCTAGATTTCTCCTTTGTTTCTTATTTATATTTTTTGATTGTCAATTGCGGTTATATTAACTTTTTTTTGCGATTTTTCGGTGGGGGAGAATCATATCTACTTGCCTTGGAAATCAGATAAGTGCTACTGACACGTGCAAAAGGACTGCCATACACGTGTAACAAATATGGCAGCGTGGAACTTGTATTTGCTGGGAGCTGCCTTCCTTTCTTTGTCTGAGAATTTATGGTAAGAGAACTGGTGAGGTCAAGGAATAATTACATTATTAGAACATTAACTTTATATTTTTCTCAATCGAGTATGAGGATTTGTTTTCCCTTTTAGAACACTAACTTTATTAAAACTTTCAATCAAGTACTTTCATTCCATTAATTGCTCCATTTTCTACTTAGATACCCTTTGACATTTACCAACTAAGTATTGCAATGCTGGTGTATCTACTTTTTATTTTTCTCAATCAAGTATTTGAACTTTGTTTTTTTTCACTTTGATACCAGCTTTTTCGCTCGTCCCAATAGAGTAAAATATTTGTTAATTGTTACTTTTTACATGATTTCCATTTTCTTTTTTAATAATTTTGATTAATCATAGAGTAGAATTTAACATCATGCATAAAATTGTTAAGTTACCATTAATTAAAATGATTTTCTTTCTAAAATGTTAATTTTAATTTAGAATATGTTTATTTATTAAACATGATATTATTTTATAGGATACTCTTAATAAAACAAACCACGCACTGAGAAAATGATGGTAATTACTACATTGACAAAAATATATTGTAAAGTTGGTGTACTGGAAGAAGTACTGAGAGCTTGCAAGTTGTATTTTGCTCTTTGAATGGTTTTCAATTTCTTTTGTAATATTAAAAAAAAACAATTCAAAGTATGGAAAAAATCATAACAGTAACAAAGAGCTCTACATCCTCCGTCAATACTAACGGTACAAAATAGCATCAGCATCACTTTCTTCGGCAAATAATTATCAATGCTGGTTTTCCTCCGCCCATGATGAAGCCTCAGACGAGCAAGTCGTAATGATTCTTACCGCTGTAGAGTAGCCTCACAGCTTTCCTTGGCTTTCCCTTCCAAGAGCCCTTCTGGAACTCAGCTCCGTACTCTGCTATGGGAATAAAGCCAGAGCCCCTTCCACTGTTGGCGTGCTGCATGGCATGCAAAATCTTGAATTTCATTCTAACTGGATGTAAAAATCTTATCACTTTCTCATTGCTAAAAAAGGTGCAACTTTTTCACCGAATGAATTCTGGCAGAAATGCTGCAACATAGCAAGATGAGCACATTCATAGATTCAATGACTGCAATAACATTGTCAAATGATCATAAAATCGACCTAATTTAGCATATGCCAAACACAGCACCTACTAAGCAAAGCCATTCTTGTCAGATAATGACATTGGTGTAATGACATTGGTCTCTGTTAGAGAATAATATAAATCATATTCTAGGGCCTCACCTATAAGCTTAAGCTTTTAAGTGAGATGGTTCCATAACATGGTATCAGAGCCTTGTTGACCCTAGCGGTCACGAGTTCGAATCTCACCAACCCCATTCTATTTGATAAAAATCAAGCACAAGGTAGAGTGAGCCTGTGTGCAAGTTTCAAACTCAAAGGGCTTTCACTTGAGGGGGTGTGTTAGAGAATAATATAAATCATATTCTGGGGCCTCACCTATAAGCTTAAGCTTTTAGGTGAGATGGTTCCTTAACAGTCTCACTCATCCTCTGCTGCTATAAGACCCAAAATGCTAGAGGCACCCTGACTATATCCCTCGTTTGCATGCACCAAAAACCAAGAAACAAAATCATTTTTTTCGTGAATTTCATCTCTTTCTTGGCTATATACCATAACTATATCCCTCATTTCCATGCACCAAAAAACAAGAAACCAATTCATTTTTCAGGGGAATTTTATATATTTCTTGGCTGTATGACATAACAATGTTATTATAATTGTGGATAAAGCAAAAGGTTAAGCACCTATATAGCATAACTTACAAGAGCATATTGCATGGCATGATCGTGGAAAGAAAAAACTTACCTCATGCTCTGGTATGTAAACAATGATTGGCTGATTACACAATCTTGACAGCACCTAATTCAGTAGTGATGATCATTCATTAGTAAAATATCAGAAAACTTGGATACAAACAATCACACAGGTGAAGGCAGAAAACTCGTACAAAAAACACCCAGAGCAAAATCAGTAACACATTATACTTCATAACAGCTAAAACGATTCAAGCGTGGTATTCTAATTTCTAAAGCTGCTAACTGAAGCTTGAAATGGCAGTTCTTCTCTGCCTCTCACCCAATATAAAATGCAAATGCAGTATATAAAAGAAAAAAAGAGGGTAGGGATGTGTTCATATTAATTTCATAAGAAGAAAAACAAAACTCAAACATATCCATTACAATTCATAAATTGGGCATCACCTAGAGTCTAGTAGCAACATATCAATTTCTCAAGTTCATTCCATTACACGGATGGTGATCAGTAATTTTACTGATGTAAAGGCACTTTGATGCTCCAAATAGATATCCTTAGGAACTCTTTGAAAACAACTCAATCTGGATCGCTACCAAGTCAACTAAAAATACATATCAACTCTGTATGTTCATGAGCAGAGATCTCTGGACAATTGCAAACACAATCAGCAACAAAACAAGTGGTGCCATGAGAATAAAGGCGTAAAAGAATGCATCAAAAGGATCACTAACCAGTAGCTCTGACTCGCCTCCCCAAAAATCAGGTCGCTGAATGCGTTGGCAGTAACTATAGAAAGACATCGACAGATGTACATTGAATTCCCATTCACAAAAGTACGCTAAAGCATCCATCAGAAAATCAATGATAACTGTACTGTTTCAACACTCACCGTTTCAAAGACTCGTCAACCGTGATCGCAATAACTGCCTCTTCGTACTGTTTGCGTTCTTCATTACTATCACATATAACCTCTTTCACAGCCATTCGTAGTTCATCTGCAGTTTTTATAGCGGGAAAATATAAGCTTCTGTCACTATTTAAAGCGGAAAAATCTTATCAATATCTACAATAAAACACAAGATAAGAGAATCCCATGATAAAACCAAGGCAAGATAGCTTGCCAGGAAAGAAAAACGAATTCACAGCTCTTCCTTATCCTATTGAGATCAAGAAAATAAAATATCACATCAACTATACCTGCATTATTTCTCTCTTCACGTGGATTAAGAGAGATGCCCTTGTTGAAAGCCATTCCTTTGACCTGATTTCCATCGGACAGAGTTAGTTTAAAGGCTAACAAAAAGAGAAGCAACGTTGTGTCACCTCATCAGTTAGTACCAGAGAACGAAATAGACAACGCCCATCTCCGGTAACTTTCTGAACTGAATAATGCTCTACTTTTTTCATCGAATGCGAACCCCTGCCTCGAAAGAAAAAAAAAAGGTTTAGTCTTCAAGGACTATAAATGCAATAAAAAAAGAAAGAACGAGGAAGAAGCCTTACAGTGAAGGCCCGATTCTAGCGAAGAAGCGATGGGTGGTGGCAGGGAAGAAAGACGGTTGAAATGAGTGAGGTTTGCAGGTGGAAATTGAAGGAAGTGGGGAAGAGACGAGCTCAAAATGGGCAAACCCATGTTTAAGCTGCTCTAATATATGCTCTGCAAATCAATCATTTGTTCATACGGAGTTAGGAATGGAATTTATGTTCTATCTATCTGTATGGTTGTTGAGTTGAGAGAGTGAAAATGAAATTAAAAAAAATCTTTATAAATTCTTGAGAGTGAAAAAGAGATGATGGAATGAATACCGTTTGTGGACTTCTCCGCCATGAAATTGAAAGATACGAAAACAAAGCTGGGGAAAAGATGGAGAGCAGACAACGATTCTTAAGCAAACGAAGCAAGCACACAGCGCAAGATGACGAGGCGAGCACGCGGGCGAGTTTTTAACACGCCGTCGTTTCTAAATGTTAGTTATTTTTTTTTATTTATAATGTACCCTAATTTTTCAACATTCCGTTGTAGTCTAGTTGGTCAGGATACTCGGCTCTCACCCGAGAGACCCGGGTTCAAGTCCCGGCAACGGAACTTTTTTATGGCACCAGAGAACTTCCATGATTCCATCTGCTGATTCCGTTACTATTATAAATTAAGGAATGAAAACAGTGATTTTGTTATATTTATATAAGTATAGCAGCCATTTATCTGAGTTTCGTGACTCCAACCATATTTTTTCCGATATTAAAAGTACCAGATTTTTTTTATTATACTACAAATTTGGCCTAAATAGTAAATTTATGTAGAATTTTTGTGGTGGCATAAGTTTTAAATAAAATATATAAATTTTAAATTGATATAAATTTACTTATTCAATAAGTTTCAACGAACCATCATAAAAGTAATTATCGCCATTAAAAAAATACAAGAAAGATTTCAATACATGAATTATCAAATTTACTGAAATATAATCTAATTTAAACTGAACACAATAACAAAAAAAAATATAAATTGTGTAAACAATAAAAATAAGTTGTTGATTTTCTACCCATAAAAAGAAAAAAACATCATTGAAAAGTCATCGTTATGTTACCATTATTATCAAAACTATAACAGTTAAAATTATTATCACCATTATTGCTCAAACAATTAAAATCATTAAATTATCCCAAAGAATAAAAAAAAACAATTTTTTTTACAAAAAAAAAGAAAACAAAAAAAACAATAACAAAACAATTACTAAAATTATTAGTATTATTGGGCAAACAATGAAACCATAAAATTATCTTGAAGAATTAAAAAAACACTTTAACATAAGAGCAAACAAAAACAACATAAAAATAAGAAAAAAAAACTGAAATAAATATTAGGAGCATAAAAAAATCATTTAATCCAAAGAACCAAGGTTATTAAAATCATTTTTGACACGACACAAAAATCGTAATATTAAACTTGAATTGTAAAATCGAATCTTAAAATTGTAAGTAAAAATATTTTAGTATAAAAATTGTAAAACCATAAGTAAAATATTTAAAAATACAATACAATACAATTATGTTCATCAAACTTCATTGGTTAAGGTTCATACATAATTTAAAAGAACTTTAAAATACAATACAAAACAATTATGCTCATATAATTTTCATTAGGAAAAAAACTAATAAATTTAAAATAAACACTCTGCTAGCGTGCCATGTGAACTAAGACCAATTTCATTGTCTTTCATCTTCCTCATTATTTCTAAGACATTCATCAATATCATTATTATCGAAAGAATTATTACTACTTTTTGATACCAACATTGACTTGCTACTACTAGCTCCAACTCAAATATTAGTATTGTGAACAATAATTAACTTCAAACTTCTTGAATTATATGAATTGACATCATTCTAAATCTTCAATAACATGAGTACTCATTTCAACATCATCAAAAGTTTCTTCATCACTTTCGCCTTTTTTTTTGTTTTGCACTATCAATAACATCAAGTAAATCCATGTTTCATGAATCACCATGTTCTTCTCCTTTTGTGATTCAATCATCATCAAAGAGATCATCTATACCTTCATCAAAATCATTAACTTTCTTTTTTGACTTGGTTCATTCAATTTCAAATTATACATCACAAATACCAAGTCATTTTTATTATTTCTATTACAAATGATTTCTTCATTTCATATGAACCTAATTTTTCAAAACAAATTAAAAAAAAACATTTTTTTTCAAAGTAAAAATAAAAATAAAATCATTTTTTTAAAAAAAATATTTTTGAAACACAATGTGAAACATGGAGTTACTTGTGATAAACAATTGACGAGATGGGGATAACAAGTGTTAACTGGTAAAAAAGAGTTGAAATTGGGTTAACGAGCCATTGGCATGCGCTTCGCCACAATGATATTTTTTTTGCCTCGTTTCAACATATCGTGTTCATTTTTTTTTGTATTTTGGTTTTTATTCTTTTATTTTTCTGATTTAATTTCAATCCCTTTATTTTTTTTCACTTTTTTTCTGGAATAATACTTAATTTTTTGTTTGTATTTATGTATCTATACTCTTAGTTTTGAATTTAAATTGTTTTTTTTGTAATTTATCCTTATATTAAATTTGACTCCCGTTAAAAAATAGTGTAAGTTCAGTTTTTGTGGCATTAAATGTGAGTAAAACTCTGTCTTATGCATGTATAATGAATCTTATGTTGTTGGTGATTTGTTGTCTTTGTGTTTTTTTGCATTTGTTTTATTTATCTGTGGTATGATATATTTTTAGTTTAAAATTATTTTTATTTATAAAAAAATTAAATTATTTTTTTAATTTTTATGATGTATCATATTATTATATTAAAAGTATTTCAGTACATTGAGATTAATTGATTAAATGAATGTGAGATATTTTCAAAACAATAGTTCATTATATATATATATATATATATATATATATATATATATATATATATATATATATATATATATATATATATATAATGCATTAATTTTAAACAAATATCAAAATCTTTAAGTATTTTTAAGAGAAAACCTTAAAAATAATTGTTCTCATTATTTTAAATAATTAATCCATAATAAAGTGAATATATAAAAAAAACTAAATAATTGAAAGGTTTATAGACTGCTTATTTCTCTCAGATATATAGCATCATGATAAAAATCTAGGACCATTAACATTTTATTACATGTTAAAAAATTTGGTTCTGTTTGCGATGAAATGCAAGGTAAGTCGCTCGTATATCTTTTTATTATAGATAATTTACCCTAATTTTTCGACTTGGTTTGTCTATGTGTAGCTTCATATATTTTTTGTTTACTTGATATTAGATCTGAAATATCAAATATCAACAAAGTACAAAAGTTAATTGTAACAAAAACAACATCAATTGATGAATTATATTTGATTATTATTCATATTGTTATTATCATGATTGTTAAATTGTCACAATTATTATAGTTGTCATTATAAATATTATTGTAAATAATTAATATTCTAATGATTAGTGACAATACTATCATTGTCTCCATCATTATCGTCATAAAAAAAAAAATTAAATTATGCTTTTATTTTTTCAGATTTATTATTCATATTATTATATTAAAAGTATTTTAGAATACTGAGATTAAATTAATGTGATATTTTTCCAAAAAACCTTATTTCATCTATATGTGTATATATATATATATATATATATATATTAAATTGTTAATATTAAATCAAACATCAGAAATATATAATTAGCCTTATATATATTTTTTTTAAAAAAAATACCTCTAAAATAATCATTATCATTATTTTTAATGTCTTTTCCATAATTAAATGAATATTTAAAAAAGTAAATAATTAAAAGTTTTGTAGAGTGATTATTTGGCTCAGATATATTACATCATAAAAAAAATCTAAGACCATTAATATTTTTAACATGTTAAAACATTTGGTTCTGGTTACAGCGAAATGCAGGGGAAATGGCTAGTATATTTTTTCACTATAGATAATTTAGCCCAATTTTCCACCCATTTTATCTATGTGTGATGTTATATAGTTTTTGTTTACGTGATATTAGATCTAAAATATCGTACATAAAAAAGTAAAAGTCATTTTTTTAACAAAAATAACATTGACTGATGAATTATTTTGATTACTATTCTTATTGTTATTATCATGATTGTTAAATTATCATAATTATAATAGTTGTTATTATAATCAATTATTGTAAACAATTAATATTCTAATTATTACTGACAATACCATTGTTGTCATCATCATTATTATTATAAAAAAATCAATTATTTTTTATTTTTTAAGATTTATTTTTTATATTATTATATTAAGGGAGTGTTTGACATTGTGTTTCAAAAGTGCTTTTGAAAAAAAAATGAATTTTTATTTTTGTTTAAATTTAAATTAAATTTTTTAGGTGTTTTTAGATCATTTTCATATGCTGATGTCAAAAATAATCTTTAAAAAATAATAAAAAAGTCATTTTGATGCATTTCTGAATGAAAAAACTTTCAAAAGCAACTACAACCACAATACCAAATAAGCACTAAAGTATCTGAAAACACTAAGATTAAATTAATTTGAGTTTTGTTTTTTTAAAAAATCATTTTTATATACATATTTTCAAGCGTAAATATTAAAAAAAATATCAAAATTTATAATTAGCCTAACATATATTTTTTTTCACTATAGATAATTTGACCTAATTTTTCCACAAGTTTTGTTCATGTGTAAATGTTTTGTTTACGTGATATTAGATTTGAAATATCATACATAAAAATAGTCGCAAAAGTCAATTTTTAACAAAAACAACATAAAAAACATCAAGAAATAAAATAAGTCAAAAATAAAAATAAATATGATTAGCTTAAAAAAACATATTTGACTTGAAGAATAAATAAAAATAATTAAAAAAACAAATAAAAAAATATCAATTTTTAAATAATTACAAACACAGATTAAAATTTAAGAACTAAATTAAAAAAAAAACCATACAGCCTCAAAATAGAAAATATTAAAAATTAAAAACAAAAAACTAAGAGTATATATAAAAATAAACATGGATAAAAATAGGGTCTATTTCCGAAATATTTATTAAAAAAATTAAAAAAAATTCTAAGTCTCAGGACCAAAATGAAAACAAAATATATGATTAATTTCAATCGAATGACAAAATTGAAAAAAATCAAACTTCTATACCAAAAATATTGAGGGATTTAAAAAAAATCCTAAAATTAAAAGAATAAGGACCGAAATGAAACTAAAATATATAATCAATTTTATTGAAGGACACAATTGAAACAAATCAAAACTTATATAACATAAATTAATATCATACCAAACAATAAAAAGATTAGGACTGACATGAACAAAATATAAATAACAGGGATTGCCGTGTAGTTGAGCATGCAGGATAGAGAAAAAGGAGAAAAAAATTCAACCGATCACCGTCACGTCTCCAGCCACCTTTGGAACGCCACACGCCACACCATGAAGAAGATGACATGATGGCGCATCCGAAAAGACATTGGATGAACATTTTTAACCGTTGTATGACTCCACATACGTCGACCGAAGTGGACATGATGGCGCATCTGAAAAGACATTGGATGAACATTTTTAACCGTTGTATGACTCCACATACGTCGACCGAAGTGGACGTGAGCTCAGAAACTGATAATGCATCTGGCGACGCGCACACAATACCCCTGGCATAAAATAGATATATTTATATTTAAATATTGTTGAAAAATATGAAATGCCTGAAATACACCCGCAGACAACTTCTGTGTTTTGTCTTAGTTTAAGGTAAAAGATTTTATTTTACTGTGCAATAAAAATGTGAATTTATAGTGACACCCCCAACGACAACTCTTAGTTTTTATTTTATTTGAGAGTATTATGGTTTTGTCTTATTTAGAGGTAAAAGATTTATTTTCATTGTGCAATGAAAATGTGAATTTACAGTGACACCCTAACAACAACTCTTATTTTTTATTTTATTGAAAAAGTATTATGGTTATTTTACTGTGTAAAGAAAAGTAATAAATCAAAAAAATACCTTTGAGTTAAAAGCTAAACATTATTGTGCACTGAGAGGGTAAAATAAAATTTTTTATTATTACAATCTATAATAATATGTCTATTTCTACAATAATTTGTTAACAGTAAAACAACGATCTTAGTTAATAATAATAAAATTTAAATTAAATCAGAAGGTAGCCTTGCGTTTCCCTTAAATAATATTTCAGAGGGACTTCTGGTTATCACATGAAACGAGGCTCGAAAACCAAATCGTAGTTGGAGTCGAGTCTTGACATGGATCATCATCGAAGTCATCGCGAGCCAGGACCAATCACACGTGCAATCAAGCATCGCACGAACCAGGCAAGAAAGGCCGAAGCCCTTTTTAACGGTCACACCGAAAAAAGCTGGCTCATTATAAACACAGCAACAATAAAGGTTAAAGCTTAACTTAGCCCCTGTAATTTAGAGAGCTAACAGATTTGTCCGTCTACTTTCAGAAAATATATATTAAATCCATTTATTTTCATTCAATTATAGTTTATTAACTTTATCATTTTTATTCTCACTTCCAATTTATTTTTTTGAAAAACTAAAAAATGAGAAGAAAAATATATAAGGTGGGGAAATTTGATAATAAAGAAGGACTAAACTCCATGAAGTTACTAGCAAGCATGATTTATGATGCTGATAAAATTTAAATTATAGTTTTGGATTTCAACCAATATCACAATATAACTTTGATAAAATTAATTAAATAATATTTTTTTATTGATCCTAGCTTGAAATAAATAATTCATTGAATTTGTAAGATAATATATTTTAAAAAAATACATAGGTCCTACTACAAATTAATAACTCATCAAATCTATAAGATAGTGTATTTAAAAAGAATACATAGGTCCTACTACATATTAATATTTTCATACATTATATTGATTTAATTAAGAGATCTTTGTAAAATATAACTCTAGTGTTACTTTTTTCTTCTTCTTGAAATTGATGTCCCTTTTAACAAATAATAATAATAATAATAATGATGATGATGATGATGATGGTGGTGGTGGTGGTGGTGGTGGAGGAAAATCAAGTCTTCAAGGGACTATATATTGAACTCCTGAGGATACAGGGGACTGAGATGTACGTGTCCCTCTCTTAACATAAGAAGTATCGAACAGAAAACAAATACCCTTCTTCGCTTCCCTACCCTTCTCTCTTGACGATCTCTACGATGTTTCCCTCATTTTCCTTCGCTTTAAATAAATATTAATCCCTTCCCTCGCTTTTGTTTGCTAGACAACCCTCCCCCTTCCTTCTCCTTAGATCATCCTCCCTCCCCTCCCCTCTCCTCTCCTCTCCACGGAGATCTCACTGGTAACTTCACCTTTTGATCCTCTTTTTTTTTGTGTTAAAAATGGAGAATTAATGTATTTTATTTTTCTTTTACTTTTATTTTTGTGTTTTTAGTCCAAAACTAACACCACTACTGCTGCTTAATTACTTGTCCATAAAGGAGAGAAAAATTAACGAGGGACTGACATTTATTTTTTAATTTTTCCCACAGTATTTCATAGATAAAATCGAGTTTGCGTCAGGGATAAATTTGGAAATTTGAAGATCTACTGGGTGTGAGGGTTTTGTTATGGCTTCTTCTCTATCGAATTCGGCAGCTGCATTTACTGGAGCGACAGCTTCGGATCTTCTGCGTAGCTCGAGGAGCTGTGGTGTTAGTGGCATTCCGTTAAGAACCCTAGGAAACGCGCGATTCAGTGTGAGAACGGGGGATTTATCGGTAGTTGCGAAGGTCAGGAAAGTTAAGAAGCATGAATATCCATGGCCTGAGGATCCGGATCCGAATGTGAAGGGCGGGGTTTTAACTCATTTATCGCATTTTAAGCCTCATAAAGAGAAGCCTAAACCGGTTACTTTGGGCTTTCGAGAAACCACTTGTTGCTCTCGAAAAGAAGATCATCGATGTAATTTGCTTTTGCCCTTTCGTGTTAGTTTGACTTTCAAGTCGAGTGTATTTTTATTTTTTTTAAAAAAAAACTGGTTGGTTGAAATATTAGTGCATTTTTTGTTCTGTTGCAGGTGCGGAAGATGGCGAATGAAACTGGTTTGGACTTCAGCGATCAGATTGCATTGTTAGAGAGTAAATACCAACAGGTTTGCAAATGCGGATTAGTTGAATTTGATACGATTGTTTGCAATCTTCTTTTATGTTCTAGTGCAGTGATTGTGAAAATTGTTGAATTGAAACCTCGATTTTGAAGTTTTGTATCATTTGTCTGGTCATAATATCCTGTTAAACATCACGGCTGTTGATGACTGGTAATAGTTTTGGATTTTATCAATGTGGTTTGAACGTTTCTGATATGCATTTTTCTCTCTCTAAATATTTTTGTACCTATGTTCTGCTACTCTCTGAGTAGATACGGTTGCAAGAGTAGTGGATTTGGAAAATTGAACTGAAATTGAAAGTGATAAACTGTCAAAATTCATTTGGATGAGCCAATCCATTTGAAACCAGACAGTTTCCCCATTAGGATATGATTCTGTTATTAGGGAAAGACATGTGAAATAGTGTATATCTAATGTATTTTTGCCATTTTTAGAACCTCTTTCCGAATCCAGAAAATGCACAATTTATATCTATCTTAATGCTGTTTAGGGTCTAAGGCTTTAGGCCTGGGCTCCATCATTAATGGATTCTGTTGCTTGGAGTATTTTCATGTTTTTTTACTATTGATTTCAGGCTCTAAAGGACTTGTATACGCATCTGACTCCTATACAACGTGTGAATATTGCACGCCATCCGAACAGGCCAACATTCCTTGATCACATATTTGGAATTACTGAAAAGGTCCGCTACTCATAAGCTCATCTAACTTTTAGATTCTCCTAAATGCATATGTTCTTCATTCTGATATTTGTGTTCAATTGGTGGATGCTATGGAGCTATCTTAGTGAATATTTGTGTATCGTTAAATATCCAGTTTGTAGAGCTTCATGGAGATCGAGCAGGATATGATGATCCTGCTATTGTTACTGGTATAGGCACAATAGATGGTAGAAGATACATGTTCATTGGTCACCAAAAGGGAAGAAACACTAAAGAGAACATTATGCGTAACTTTGGGATGCCTACTCCTCATGGGTATGTTCAGTTATATATATACTTTGAAACGAGATATTGATTTCTCTCTCCCCCCCTACATTATGTAATCCACTTGCAGAGTTGGGTATTTAGTATATCATGGACTGATAAATGTCTTTTTTAACAGCTATCGGAAGGCTTTACGCATGATGTATTATGCGGATCACCATGGCTTCCCCATTGTTACTTTTATCGATACTCCTGGAGCATTTGCAGATCTTAAATCTGAGGAACTAGGCCAAGTACGTGGATAATTCTACTGCAAAGCTTTCAAGCCTTTCTTTAAATGCAGTTCAACTAATTTGTTTGCTATTCATGTGCACAGGGAGAAGCCATTGCTCATAATTTGAGGACCATGTTTGGCCTGAAGGTTCCCATTGTATCTATTGTTATTGGGGAAGGTGGTTCTGGCGGTGCTCTGGCCATTGGCTGTGCTAATAAATTGTTAATGCTTGAAAACGCAGTTTTCTATGTGGCCAGGTACTTTAATGTTTTAGTTATTTATTTATTCTCTCTCCATTTATTCCAGAATCCTAATGTTTGTGCACATTTACTTTTGGACATTTGCTAGGCGTGCTTGTTGAAAAGCCGGGACTCATATTATCAGCTGTAGAATTTATCACTCCTGTCAATAAACTCTTTATAGAGGAAAAGTATTTAGGAAAATATGTTTGGATAACTCCCTATGGCTTTGAGTGCTATTTTAGGAATATGGTGGTACCGAGGTCTGGTTGCTCTTGAGGTTTGGTGGTCTTTCCTGACTGAATTACTTAGCTCTGTTGCTGATTTTGAATAGTCAATTTGGAGGATATAACAATTTGTTGTGGCAATGAGCACATACAACCATCAGTGAGATGGCTCTCTATTTTAGTGTAGTTCTTACATGTCATGATTCTCCTGTTGACTGGGAATAGAAATTGTCTGGTTACACAAACTTGTAATTTTTTGGCCTGGGTATGGAAATGTGTTCATCAACAATGTTATTTTCTTTCAAGGGTCAAACTTTGCAATGCATCAACTGGTCTCCATGTTCTTTCCCTTTTATAAGGATATGATGTTTTTTGCTCCATGTTTTTATTTTTCACACAAATATGCTGATTGATTTTACATTTCCTAACATTTGTGAAACTTATTTTGTGTTAAAGTCCTGAAGCATGTGCAGCAATTTTATGGAAGACTGCCAAAGCTGCTCCAAAGGTTTATAGTCTCTTCTCACTTTTGGACTTTTCCTGCATTTGGATATTTTATTGATTATTGATTATTGATTATTGATTATGGACCTCATTTTCCCCTTTCTCCTGCAGGCAGCTGAGAAGCTTAGAATCACTGGTCCTGAGTTGTGCAAGCTGCAAATTGCAGATGGAATCATACCTGTAATTATCTTCTTTCTAAACTTTTCCTTTAGAAACCATGATAAAATGCATGTTCTACAAACATCAAAGGTTGCCTCGGTAGGGGAGTGGTTGGTTGGGTGAATCTGGGCTGCTATGCTTGTATTTATAAAGGAGTTCTTATTGAAATTTAGTTCAGATTCATGATACTGAGAAGTGCTATTTGATAAATTGCCAAATATCTCACTGCTTTTCTCTGCATCTCCTTTCTAGACATTGTTACCTTGATGAATAACAGATGCTTAACTTTTTTTCTTGTTAAAAAAAAAAACAGGAGCCACTAGGTGGAGCACATGCGGATCCATCATGGACCTCCCAACAGATAAAGAAAGCAATTAACGAATCTATGGATGTGAGTGCCACTTACAATGCCTCCTTACAAACCAAATTCTAATATTGCATCCTAAAATTAATCTTGTCTTCAACAGGAGCTCAATAAAATGGACACAGAAGCTTTGCTAAAACATCGAATGCTTAAGTTTCGAAAAATCGGTGGGTTTCAAGAAGGAGTCCCAGTCGATCCTATAAGAAAAGTCAACATGAAGAAGAAAGAAGAACCCATTGTGAGAAAGACTTCGGTTCTGGAATTGGAGGATCAGGTTGAAACACTGAAAGAACAAATTTCAAAGGCCAAGGAGTCATCTAGCAAGCCTACAGAGCTGGCTTTAAATGAGATGATAGAGAAACTAAAAGAGGAGATTGATCTTGAATATTCTGAAGCTGTTGAAGCAATTGACTTAAAGGATAGGTTATCAAATTTGCGGGAAGAATGTGCAAAAGCAAATTCACAGGACCAACTCATGCATCCAGTTCTGATGGACAAGATCGAAAAGCTTCATGATGAATTTAACAAGGGCCTGCCAACTGCTCCTAATTATGCGAGCCTGAAGTACAAGCTAGACATGTTGAAGGAGTTTTCTAAAGCCAAATACACCTTGGAGAAGAAGAGCAAGGGTGAGGAGCTGAAACTGGATATCAATAAGAAAATTAAAGAGGTCATGGATCGGCCTGAAATTAAGGAGAAGATGCAAGCACTAAAGGCTGAAGTTCAAAAGTCAGGGGGCTTCTACTGCTGCAGATTTAGATGAAGGCACAAAGGAGAGCATATCAAAGATGAAGAAAGAGATGCAGTTGGAATTGGTGAAAGTCCTCAAGTCCATGGATTTGGATGTTGAGATTGTATCGGCAAAGAAACTCATTGACGATGACTTGAAGGGAAAGGTAGAAAGCTTGAGGGAGGAAACTAACAAGAAAATTGAAAATCTGATGAACTCATCAGATCTTAAAAAAACTATCCAGTTACTGAAGTTGGAGGTAGCCAAGGCAGGGAAAACACCCAATGTCGCATCAAAAAATAAAATTGAGGCTTTGGAACAACAAATAAGGCAGAAGCTTGCCACTGCTATTCACTCCTCAGAAATAAAAGAGAAGCATGAAAAGCTGCTGACAGAGATCACCCTGGAATCCAATGGAGGATCAAATGGAAGTTTGAAAAATGATGATCTAAAGGAAGGGACTCCAAAAAACGATGAATCCAGGGTAGAAATAAATTTGGGTGCAAATCGCAGCTTTACTTAGAGTGAGTTCTTTGATTCTTATTTCTCCTTCTCTGATGGATAAAGTAGACATACATCTAGCGTTCTAATCTATTCTGTGTTTTGTTTGAGGGTACATCCAATTTGCTAAGATATATAATCTTCTTAAGCCACCCTGTGGGCTCAGTTCCATTTGCATTAGGCAGCCTGCCTCCCCTCTAAGACTACGGGATTGCAATGTTTACTTAAATTCCATCGAGTTCATGTAGTGAATAAGCTTACTATGCATTGCTTGCGCTGAAGGCAGTAAATTTATATATCTAATTTGAACAAAACGGATAGGTGTTTCTCATGATTATTTATTGAGTCATTTCATATCAATCTCTGTTTCCAGGTATGCAACTGGTGAAGATGGCATTGAAAGAAGTTTTTCATTAAAGCATCATGCTCTTCTATCCGAAGATATTCAAACCCGGGCCTGTCGACCTCACGGAGACTGCATTATTGTTGTCCTCTCTGGCTACAGTGCCCAAGGTTTTTGTTCCATGTGAAAACAAGAGTCCACAACATTATCTTTATTAGCTGAAACATTTTCCATTCCAATTAGGTTTATATTAATTTGTGCTTTCACTGCCTTTTCAATTTTATTTTCTCAAAGTTTGAGTAGAATGTGTGTCTAAGACAATTTTTGTATAAATTATGTGAGTGCCAGAGGAAGCTACAGTCTCCCAGGTTGCAGTAATAAACACAAGTCTGTTGACTCAAATGAACGTTCTGTTTTCAACTCAAGAAGCTCGTTTTATTTAACACTTGTATGTTTTTATTGAATTTCAAATAGTTGTAAATTTCGTTTCGATCAGCCTGAAACAGCCAAAAACGATTTGTATCAATTAAAAAAACGATGTTAAAAAAAATGAAGATAAAACAGCATGTGTTGTTTCTATCTCAATTTAAATTCTGTTCTATTATGAATATTATCATCCAAAACGTTTCAAAATTATTTCGGCTGTTTCAAGCGAACTAATCTGAGCAAACAGGACAACACGCAATTCAGTGTCATGGTCAGGAATATTACTTCTTTGCATTTGATTCTTAACCGGAAGAAACACAACCAGCCGTTACAATTCCATCGATTCAAACTAAAAACAAAACAAGATGGGGGAATGGCTTCAGCACAGAAAAGGGATCACTGCTCTCCTGCTCCTCGGATAATCCTCTTTAAACTTCTCCAGGTACCATCTGTGATTGGCACGTGCCCTGGGCACCAGGTTAGCACATGTGTACAGTAAGAAAACCAAACCCGGACCAAGACCAGGTCATCAATGCCCACCCGATCCACTCCACGATCTCCCCGAAGTAGTTGGGGCAGCTCACCAACTCAAACCACCCTCCTCTTGGCACCTTATACCCGCCACCTTCCCTCTTCAACCCCAGCAAAACCCGATCGGCCCACATGTTGATCCTCATGCCCCACACAAACACCACCAACCCGCCAAAAAACTTCCACCAGAACAGCCCCCCGTCATAATCACTCTTGTAATGAGACACCCACCTAGCCTGCAAGTACGCGTTCAGCAGATTAAACCCAAATGCCATAACGGCCACGCTCACCGGGAAGCCACTGGTGGGTTTGGAGTTCCGGTAAATCCGAAGTGGGTAGATGCAAGTGCGGTGGAAGTAGTGGAGGAGGTAGGGGGACATGAGAATGAGAGCTTTGGGATTGGCGGAGTGTTGGCCAGAGGGGAAGAGGAGGAGCGTGAGCCAAAGAGCGGGGCTTTCCATGAGGAGCCAGGCCAAAGGCGGAGAGATTGTAGGACCCCACCCTGGGCGGTGGTGCTTCCCATATGGGGCTTGAAGAAATTTGAGGGAAATGAAAGTAGGGGGTCCTATGAGGTACAAGGATAGGAGACTGTAGTGAAAGAGGTTCTGATCTAATAGCGCCATTGTTGTTTGTGTGGTGGTTTGGTGAAGGTGATGACAGACTGAGAGTGATGATGCATCTAAAGCTAGGGCATTTTTATAGAATACTTTTTTTGTATAAAAAAGTTATCAGATTCAAAGTAAAAAATATAATTTATTCCACACCCTGAATTAACTCGCTTTATTCTCTATGTTTTAAAATCTATAACTTAGAAATCACCTAGCATGACTCATGAAAAGTAATTTTTAATTTTGATTTGTAATTAAAAGACTATTTTTATAAATAGATTTTTAGACAAACTGGCTCAAAACAAGTTTTTGGAGGGGAAAAAATAGTATATCATAAGTCAAAAGTTAAACAGTTTAAGTTTTAATTAAGAAAACAAATTGTAACAAAATTATTAGATAACATCAAGCACCACACGGATAGTGTATTTAGATTTCTTGTGTGTTGAAATATTAGAGAGCATTTCAAACAGTCTCGCCCAATTATTAAAAATTAAATTAAATTAAATTAAAAGGCTATCTTAATCTTTTACTAAATATTAACTATTGTTTTGTTAGAGTAATTGTTAGTTTTTTTTTCTAAATTTTAAATATACTCTTTTGAGGGTTTAACTTCTGAGAGAGAGATCCACATGACGGGCTTTAGAAAGACCAAGAATTCTTCAATAACTTGATGGTCAGCAAGCTTTCCAAGAATCCCATGGGTCCTTGCATTTTAAAAATATTTAAAAATTAAAAATTAAAAATTAAAATTTTTTTTTGATGTTTTTATATCATTTTCTTGTGCTAATATCAAAAATGATTTTAAAACAAATTAAAAAATATCTTTTTGATACATTTCTAAACGAAAATCATTTAAAAAACTAAAAAATTAACCACATTCCAAGACAGACATTAATAAAATTACTTTTTATATAAAAAAATAACTTAAATTAAAATTGCATTATAAATACAAGGAATATATTTAGTTATTTACCCTTATTTGAGTAAATCAATAGCATATCCATGGCACTTTCCAAAGCAACTAGATAGTATTTTGTTATTCTCCAACACAAAAAAGATGATTATAGAATTGTGTTTTATGGTGTTTTATAGTATATTGAGCAAGTATTTCTATACTATATTTGGTTAATAGTGAATAAAAAAAATATTTTACCTTTAATATATATTATTATCAAACTTAAAATAAGTTGTTGTTGTTATTATTATTATTATTACTTACTTACTTACTTTAATTTACATTGAGTATTGAAATAAATAATAATATAGTAATTCTAGATATAAAGCTTGCATTGATATAAAGGGTTGAAATCTAAATCAGTCCAAATTTTTTTTTAAAAAAAATAGAGGAAGTCTGACTTGACTTAACTAGGTAGCAATATAAGTTGACGTGGTACATATTCAATCTAGGGTAAAAACAAAGTCATTTGGATCCTTATCTTTTTTTTATAAAACATTAGTTTGATCCGGGTCAAACCAAGTTGACCCTCTCAATAAATGACCCAAGCCTTGTCTTAGGTTTAAGTTTTAAAATTATGATAGTAATTACTTTTATCTTTACATATTTTCATTGTACAAGCTTGAAATTAAGATTTTTTACATGGATAATTTAAGAATAAAAAATAATAAAATTTATATATGAAAACATATTCCTTTTATACTCTTGTTTTAAAGTACAAAAAATCACTTTAAAATTGTCTAGAATATATATATATATATATATATATATATATATATATATATATATATATATATATTCTCAAAGTATATTGAATGTGTGATCAAGAAAAACTTTTATAAAGTTACGTGTTAAAACAAATACCTTATTAATTGAAAAACCTTAATATTCATTTACCCTATTTCAAATGATTTTTTTAAATATACCTCTTTATTAGAGTTTTACTGAGAAATGGAGAAAAAACCTTTAAAGCCTACTAATTGAAAATTCTCTATTATTTAAGATGGAAAATCAAGGATATTTTATTCAAAAGTATTGTTTTTGGCCTAAGTCAAACGGAGTGTTTTAATAATTTGTTTATGGTTGTAGATGAAGTGGTCGTCAAATCAAAAAAACATTTGATTGAAATAAAGATTGTTGATAGCATAGGGAAAAAAGTAATAATAATAGAAAAGAATAGAAAAGCTAGATATCTTCACTAAAAAACTATTTTTGTTCTCCATTTTTCTTTTTCTTTTTCTTTTTAATGAAAAATTAAAAAAATTGTTCATTTGTTGAGAACAAAGATTTATTTTCTCAAGAAAAATAGATAAATATATCAATATTACAGTTCTTTTTCATGGTAATCTAATTGTAAAATTAATATTTTATCTTGTTCAATCTAAAAATTATCATGGAAATAATTATATTATTAACTAAGTTTTCTATAATCTATTTACAGTAAAAATTCAATTAATAATACTAAATAAATATGAAAATATATAAAAATAATTGTAATGTTTTACATTGATGAAATCTAATTGTATATAAAAGACAAAAGTTGTATTGCTTATTTTTTTTTAGTAAACATTGGAAAACTTGTAAATAAAAATTATTGAAAACATTAAAATTATTTTTTCTGAGATCAATATTTAAAAACTAAAATATTAACTTTCTAATATTGTGTTGAAATAGGGGTTTCACTTGTTTTCTATGAGTCCAGTTTTTCTTTTAAATTAAAGTAATACTTTAATTTTTAACAAAAAAATATTTGAAATAAATTTTCTTCTTTCTTATTTAGCTTTTGAGGTTTTAGATATAATATTCATGTAATTACTTATATTTCATGTCCAATTATAAGTTGCTAAGTTGTTCTTGGCTATCTTTTTAATTAATAAGCCACCTTTTACCTTAACACATTATGTATCTTTTAAAGCAATAATAAATAAATTAGAGGCATTTAATTAAAAAATAGGTTGTTACTATTATTTTAAAAAATAAAAATTATGTTGACCCTCCTATGCTTTATTTATTTTTCTTTATTTTATCTCAATTCTTTAGAAATTATAATTTATATTTAGGGTCAAAACATTTTCTAAAGTTGTATAACATTTTACATCCTCAGAAAATGTCAACAAAATAGTATAAATTATATACAAGATTGTAGTTAATTTTAATTCATAAAAAAGCTCTTAAATGTCAAAATTATAAAATCTTCACCTCTTGTAAGCCCTAGTAAAAAATGTTTGAACTGTTAAAATTATAACCAGGAGATAAAATGTGTTAAGTTAAATCAAATGGGAAATGGTGAAATTGAATGAAGTATAATTGATGATATATCATTAGATTGTTAAGGGCAAATCAATAAGAAAAAAATGGGGACAAAAAGGATATATAAAGATTATGGGGGCTAATGTGTAAAAAACAAAAAAAATAAAATTATAAATGTATTTTTTCTCTCCATTTTACTTGCAAGTGGTTTTAAGAAAAGGCATACCTTTATTTTGGCTTGTAGTTGAGTTTAAAGAAGGAATGGCTGAATTTATCTTCTTAACTCTTGATAAGATCACATGCAAAGATTTAACTTAGAGAGATTGTATGGTTATTTAAAATGGGTTTTAACAAACTAAAAGTAACGATTTTGAGGAGATTTGAAGGAGAAGAAGATGGGTAAAAAGAGATAGGGTTATTCTTGTATTCTATACTTAAATTATCATTTAACTAAGATAACAAACTTCTCAAGTGATCAATTTGATTGATTTTATGATTATGGGATATATTATGTAACGTCCCCTTCTCTAGGGGACAAACAAGTAAGCTTTATTAATACACATTTGCAAAGAAAAGATGTATTTTGTTTTTACACACACACACACATATATATAAGGTTTCACTAAAATTTCTATCAAAATTTCGACAAAAACTCCCCTGTACTAGCAGATCCCAAGTTTTGACCTATAACATAACTTTTAATTCAATCTTGACCCATTTATCCTGGGTCTAGAAAACCTAGAAAACCATAAACATCACAACTACAATTAATAAACCATACATTTAACAACAATTTACATTAGAGTTAATATAAATCTAGTCACATTTAATAAAATACAACAAAACGAGTTAGTTTGCTTACATTCCATTTTTTTCCAAAAATAGTGATCATACATATCAATTTACCAATATTTAATTTATATGAAATACTACTGAATACCAAAAAAAAATGACAACTTTACTCCTGACGTGAAGATGATGGATCTGAAACAGAAATACAAGATAATTTTCATACAGAAAATTTTAAAAAATAATATTAAAGTTATTAAACCCACAATATGCAATTATACATAATTAAAACAACCAACATTGCTATTTGAAACACAAACTAACTTCCATATTTATGTATTGTCGATACTAAATATTGTCGATACTAAGTATTATTGATACCCTTATCACCCTACCAATATCAGAAATCAGAGAAGACCCTTTCCCGATTCCGTAACATACCTTATATATTTTTCCCGAGTCCATTTTATTTTATTTTTTTGAAATTTCAACATACATGAATGTGTATTTAAACATTGCACCACAATCCCTTTGCCTGAGATTCTAACATACACTCGATGTATATTAGCTTGTGCATAATGATTCCCCATCCCTGGGATCCTAACATACATTAAATGTATGACAGTCATTCATGATGATCCCCTCATTCGGGATCCTAACATACACTTTCTTGGCACACATGCCTTCAATATTCTTACTAATAAATTATATCTTCTCAAACTTTCATTAGAGCTTTAAGCATAATTCACACATTTTCACTATGAAAATTAAATCAGAAATGAAGGCATGAATCACCTACATGTTGTGGATGCTCTACTCGTGGTTCCTTGTTGTTGTTGTTGCACCAAACTCGTGGTCCCTCCTGTAATTACAAGAAATTCTCATAAATCATTTTCAACCATCAATACTCTTCCTAATAAGCACACCGAAACTATCCAATATGCCTTTAAATTTGTTATTATTTTATTTTTATTTATTTTTAACTTTTGTCAATCAAAATATCATTACAAACATCCATTTTAGAACATAACTTATGTATTTTTCGTTTAATGCATCTAACTTCATTGTTTTCACGACCTCCCACTTTTGTTTCTCATTCCAACTTTTGCCAAAATGTTTCACTATATCGAGATATATAGAACTCCGTTTTGTACAAAATTAATCTCGTTGGAAAGCTAACATATAGGTTTACATCTCTTATGAAGGGAGAAAACCCAATTCTGCTCTCAAAATTCATGAAATGCATCACAAATGTGACAAACCTACTGCTTCTACAGAGTCTGGCCTGCATTGTCACGTCCAGTGACCCTTAACTAGAGTTATAAAATTCCAAATTAAATTAAACAAGTTTTCTTGGATAGTACACATCTAAAACTGCAACTTCTATGAAGGAAACCCATCATAATTCCCTTGTTTTCTCATTCGTATTCTCTCTGAAAGTCAAGAGATGAATCTGTCCAATTGTTAACTTTTGCATCATATACATTTGGCCGAAACTTGGCCTTGGGAAAACAAGACTTCCCTCATTCTTTTCATGCTTAATCATTTATTACATAAACATTCATATTCAACACAACATATACAATAATTACTTTACAAAACACATAATCTTTCCCTCTTA
This sequence comes from Salix viminalis, assembly GCA_029228465.1. Taxonomy (NCBI): domain Eukaryota; kingdom Viridiplantae; phylum Streptophyta; class Magnoliopsida; order Malpighiales; family Salicaceae; genus Salix; species Salix viminalis. The sequence goes on from CM055441.1 coordinate 9,327,273, forward strand.
ATTATTGCCCTCAATGGTTAACCATGACCTTTCCTAGGGGTTCCCGTTTTCCTTTCCATTTGTCTCATCAATTAGCTCTCATTTCATCCCATTTCATGTCACATTCATCAATTACACACAATTCCATATTTCCTCTAAAAAAATTCCAAGAACCCTAACCCAAATCTCATAAAGAAAAATCTTGCAATTTAACCATAAAATCAAGAATCTTTTATATGCATATGAGAAACACCATACCAAAGTAGATTTGAGATCCTAATAGCTTGTGAAATCACAATCTCCTCCTCCCCTCTTTTTCTTTCTGTTGCTGTCAGCCCAATACTCATTCTTTTTCTCCAATTTTTTCTTCTAATAATACTCCAAATCCTTATGTTTTTTATATTTGAATGTTTTGGTAACCTGTAATCTCACTTTCACTTTGAAATTGTTCTTCAATTGGCTAAGAAAAATACCAAAATTTATTCCCCCCCTATTCTGCTAGACATAAAAGAAAAGAGAGGGGTATTTCTTATTGCAGCTTGGCCCCTATTTTGTTTAAATGTTTTTTTTTACCCCCACATCTTCTCTTTTTATAATTTAAATCATAATCTTTATATTTATTTCAATTCCTCCCTCTCAACCTATTTTACTATTTTATGTCTCTTTTAATTCATTCCCTTAATTTAAAATTAGCCCCAATTAATTTCAAGTTAAAAATTACAATATCTCAACTATTTTGTCCGGATGTTATAACCAAATATTTTTGAATTCTTATTTTATTTAAATTTGTTCATGAATTCTTCCACTTTTATTTATTTTTTTATTTCTCGGGGTTTACTTATTAGGTATGTTATTGTGGTATTAATCTTTAGTCATGGATTTTGGCTAGTTGAATTAATGCTCTTATGATTTATTTATGTTTGTTAACATGAAAAATGGTTGAGTATCGATCCAATTGAAAATATTAGGGGGGCATTCCTTTTTTATGGGATGATTTTGGCATAGGGAAGAGGTATAGGAAAAACTTAACTGGTTATGATTTAACAATCATTTTATTGCCAAGTTATAAGCATTAGACTTATATATGCAAGTCTTTAAGAATTATATTAAGAATTGATGTTTATATCATAAATTTTGTGTTAGGATTCGTAATTGAAATTTAGGGGAAATACAAATGGATGGTGAATTGAACCAATTGAATAAGGTTAGTTTGTGATGAGTGTTAAAGTATAAGGAAACAAGAAAGGAAAGAATGATGTCTCTATAGGATCAACAAAGAGAGAACAAGATAACATGCAATGAAATCATGTTTGTTTAAGACAATTGTGAGAGATTAATGCATATTTTTGTGTGGAAAATATATTTTGATTGAGTTTGGTTCAATATGATAGTTAATTAGAATGTCGAGGAAGGTTATTGCATTCAGAGTTAAATATTTATGTTTAATGCTTGACTTCTCATTACAAAGAAAATTTTGATCTAAAAAGTTTTAGAATATATCATGGTTTAAAAGAGGTTTAAGTGCCAAATAAAAAGAAAATAAATTCAAAGTGAATTTGATTTTGATCATGATTATGAAATGTAATGTGTGTATCTATCTATCTATGGATTACTATAATGTGTATGTTTTTCTTAAAATGGTTTTGACTATTTTAAATAAAATATGATTTGTATTGGTTTAGTGATATTATAACATATATGATAAGATAATGCTTATTTTAATGATGAGAAGATAAATACAAATGGTTAATTGTTTGTACAATTTGTAGGGGGGAAATGGATAGTTTCGTCACCTGATTTTCAAAAGAGATTAGAATATGAAAATGATAAAACCTAGGATAAGTTCATCATAAAAGTTATAGTCATTGATATTATCTTTCCAATAGGACACACATTTGTGTAATTTAGAGTTATAAGACTCCAAACACGGGTTAAAATCTAAAAAGAGGTCAAGTTTGAATCATACTGGACAATTTAAGTTGTTATAATTCCAAGTGATTTTAGGTGTGTTGATGGAAGAAATATGTTTTAATTCTCTAGTAAAGTTCTTTATAACCAACTTATAATCTTGAACTAAGATATAAACTTGGTTAATAATTGAAATACAATCTCTTTCCTAAGATTATCATTCAAGGCCATACAAAACCTACTTAAACTCATGGAATAAAAATGAATACTCAATTTGAAGTCTTCATTTAATTTCTTATTAAACTTCTTTCTATTTTTGTTTGTTGATATATTCCTCAAATAAACTTGTTGAAATTTATTCTCAGCAAGTTAATTTTTTTCTATTCAATTGTTATCATTAAAATATTTAAGAATATGAATATGTGACCTGAAGGTCAACTCCATTAGGATCGAGTTTGTGAGTTTGAGTACCTAATAAGAACTATTATTCATAAATAAAGATCTATCATGAGTGTTGAGGGTGTTTAAATATCTCATTCATTAAAAGGTCTTATGCATCTCATTGCTAACTTTTCCTTCATGCTAAATCATATGATGTTCTTCAAGAGCATAAACTTTTAGAGCATTTTATTGCACCATTCAAATTCAAGAGGCCTTTTTTTATTATCAGAATAACTCTTTTTATCTATCTTGAGTTTCTTTAATTCTTTCTTTGAAAACCTTCATTTTTCATTGGTGATCTACACGAATTTTGGTCTCATGAACTCAAATGATAGAAATTGTAAACTCAATTTTTAATATAGTTCAACAACTCTATATCCATACCTTAAGAATCAAATTAATCTTGAGTATTATGTTATTTAATTAGTGTAAGTTTAAGATTATAAATGTCACTAGATGAATCATGACTCCAATATTTTTCCACTGGATGAATCTACAACAAGATTTTTGTCATTTGAAGATATGATCTCTTGAAGCTTTCTTCTTGGTGAAATTCCCTCACTAATACTAAAAGTTTTATCCAAACTTTAAAAAGATTACAAAAATGATTTTTCTCACAACGAAAATCTCTTATAGAGTAGATGATACAATTTAATCTCTAATATCTCTATACCTCACTTCATAACACTTCAAATGATTTAAAAATCTTTAAGTATAATGAGCGGGGTAAGTTTTCTATCTGGCCTCAGAAGGTCTATGAACTGCCGAGTGACCACCTCACGTGAAGGTAGTATAGGGGTTTATAAGAAATGGTTGGGGCACAGTATGACTGCCATTATAAAGTAAACACTCAGTTCATAGTTGGATGTTTCACGAATCTGAACCCCGACTGAAAGTCATGGGGCAGACCGCTAATCCCCACCTAACTTAAAATTGGGTTTACTCGGGAAATTAAAATGCATGATGACATTAATTCAAACTAAATGTTATGCATGAGTTGAAAATAAAATGCATGCTAAAGCAGTAAAAATGCGTGTTAAAGCAGAAAATGCGTGCAAAAATAAATTGAGAAATAAACAATCAAACAAACAAAGCTCAGTTCAGCAATGTCCCCAGTGGAGTCGCCATCTGTCGCTACGATTATTTTTTTACGCGCTTCGCGCCCCGCCATTCCCCTGTTTCGGGGGACAACGACGAGCGGTGAAAAAAATGTTTGTTTTATAGTCGTAAAGTTACGACTATAATTATCAGGAGTCGCCACCTGGTATTAAGATCACTAGGAACCTATTGGTCTGTGAGAGTCTAGGTAAGGTGACTTGTTGTGCAAGGGGAAGACGCATCACCCCAGTGCACCCTACCTAAGGTAAGCTGCATTGTTGTTTGATTGTTTTTCTAAGTTAAAAATTTTGCACTGCATTTTCAAAAACCATTTTTTTTGTCTGCGGGTGTACTTTACATTGTAATTTTACACCGCAGGTACAAACCTTTTTTATCTACAGATGTACTTTACAATGTAATTTTATACCGTATTAAAAAAAAATTATCTGCGGGTGTATTTTACAATATAAATTTACACCGTAGTTAACAACCCTTTTTTTTTATCCATGGATGTACTTTACAATGTAAATTTACACCCTAATAGATAAAACAAAAATATTTATAATTATTTTTGATATTTTGGCCAAATTCCAAAGGATAATCATACACCGGTTACGATATCCAATTTTCGTTTTAAAAATGAGAAAGATGCAACATATTTTTTTTATGAAAAATAAACATGGAAAAATCTTGGAATTCGGCCGTATGCACGAAAACAAATACATTTTTTTTAATAATATTTTTTTTTGTGTTTTTATAAAAAAAATTAAAAAACAATGAATTGGGCGGGCCTGGCCCAGCTAAATGGGCCGGCCCAGCTGAGCCTGCTAAGGGCCCAAGTACAATGGACTTGGGCCCGACCCGGCCAACTAGGCTGGGCCGAGAAGGGCTGGCCCAAGGCCGAAGGAAAATAAAAACAAATAAAAACGCAATAACAGCTGCAGTGAAATTCGCTACACTGTTCTTGCGTGCATAGTAACTTGGTCGGCCGACCACGATGAGGGGATTACCTGATGATGCAGCCGTGTAGAGGTGATCAAGGTGGTCCTTCCTGTCATTGTGGCTTTGGAAACGGAGGCCTGTGGTGGCCGGAATGAGGGCCTGAAGGTCGCTGGTTTACGTGTAGAGGGGCTGCCGTTGCGTCGTCCCTGTCACTGCTAGTTCGTGCAGAGGTCGCCGGAGAAGAAGGATGATGGCTGCCGTTGGTTGAGTGGCCGTTTGCTGGTGAAGGAAAGTAGGGGCTGCTGCAATTTGCTGTTTTCTAGAGAGAGAGGCGTTACTGGAGAGAGAGAAGGTGATGTTGACGAAGAAGAAGATGATATTTTTCTTTCAGATTTGTTGGGCGTGTTTTTGATGCCAAAATCAACGTAATTTGTCTAGAATTTCCTCCTCTTTTTTGTGTTTTCTTCCCCAGTTTTTTCTTCAGTTTTCTCCCCTGTCACGTAACTCCCCCCCTTTCTGCAGGCAACGTGCATGGGTTTATTTATAGGAGAACTTGGCCTGCCACGGTGGCTGCTGGTCGGCGGCATGGTGGCTGCTTTAGGCTGGGTGGTGGCTGACGTGCCTGCAATGGTGGCTGGTCGACGCTGGGCTTGAATTTGTATTTTCTCTCATTTTTGGAGCACAAAAGAGATATGATTCAGCTCAGGAAATATTCAAGTTTTTCACCGTGATTTTTCACCGACGCCAAAACCCTTTTTATTTTATTTTGGGGAGTAACCCAAAAATTGGGTTACAACAATGAGTATGATAATAAATATTCTATTGCTCGAATATGAAGGTTCGATTTAGCATAAATTTAAAGTATGATATGATTGATGTTTCTTATTGGTTACTTTCTTAAATAGCTTTTATAATATGTATGTTTGAAATTCTATTGTATTTTATAAGATTGAGAGTTATTTAAAGGTTTTTTTTATAAAAAAAAACTAGTTTTTTCTAGCTATTAGAATCCCATTGATGGTTAAAGTGATCAATTAGTTCAGATTAGTCAAGTCACTTCATCGATTGGTTCCTATAGGTTTCCAAGTGTGTATCCTTGATGAACAATTCAACTTAAATTCTAGATTTTGATAGTTTAAATTTGGCGAGTCTTGGATCGATTAATCAATCTTATATGAATGCAGAGTTAAATGTATGAGTTTATTTTAATTATGTTATTAAGATAAGATATAAAAGATTTATACATTGCACTAAAAATGAATATTGAATTCTAAGTCTTCACTTGCTTTCTATTTTACTTGTTCATATGTTCCTCAAATAAAATTGATTAAATTTAATCTCAACAAGTCAATTTTATTTTATTTTTTTCTATTTAATTGTTATCATAAGAATATATAAGAATAAGAATATGTAACCAAAAGGTCAACTCTATTAAGATCGAGTTTGTGAGCTAAAGTACCTAATAAGAACTATTATTCTTAAATTGAAACTTATCACAAGTGTTAAGGGTGTTTAAATATTTCATTCACTCTTTCTTTTATAACCAACTCGTAATCATGAACTAAGATATAAACATGGTTAATAGTGGAAACATATTGAAACACAATCTTTTTTATAAGATTACCATTTAAGGCCATACAAAACCTATTTAAAGTCATGGATTGATTATCTCTCATGAGACTTATTATCATTGAATTATGCCATACACTTACTGATAAATTCATTTCATTGTCTAAGGTTATTCTATTAGGCTAAAATATTACCTTTATATAATGTGGATAAATACTTCTTTTATAGTTTGAAAAATAAAGCCAATCTTTTTTTATTTTTTATAGATCAATTAAGATCATAATAGATTAGAAAAATTATAAGCATCCAATATTAGACTTTTAAGTGTAAATTGTTGATCGAACAAAAAAGTCATAACTTTTCAAAAGTATAGGCAAACTCCACAATACATAAAAAAAACCAGAGACTTGAAAATGAAAAAAATAAATTGTTATACCAAAATGTTAAATTGTCAAACTAAAAGGATCAAAACTGATTTTCCAACTTTTTAGGGGTGAAAGTGTTAAAAGGCACGTTTCAATTGTAACCATAAAAGAAAAACCTTGTATTCATTACTTTGTTTTGTCAAAGTGGGGGTATTTGTTTTTGCAAAATAAAAATTAATCTAAAGCTAAAATTATTTTGTTAACACATAATGCATTCATAGAGAATAAATCAAAACAAATCATAAAACCAAAATTATAAGCCAACATAATGTCAAGAGATGAATTTGAAGAAAACAATTGACACCATGATAGAAAAATATTAAAAGGATAGAAAAACGGAGTTCATTATTCAAATATAAGCCACAAAAGAGAAGCCCTATAATATCTTATTTTGGTTAAATTGGTCCCTCAATTCTATATTTTTGCAAGAAATAAAATAAAGCTTTTTAATGTCAAGACTATACAACCATTTCTAAGCCAACACAATATCAAAGTATTGGTTTTGAAAAAAACAATTGAATGGTGAATTTAGAAAAATATTAAAATAAAAAAGTTAAATGTTGTTATCTAAATTTCACCAAGTGTTGATGCATATAATTGATTGCACAATAAAATCAACACACCTCCTATACTTATTTTTTAAGTTTAATAGATAAATAAATTTGATTTTGATGTTGCTTCAAAAATAATTTTGTATTACAATTAAATATTTTTAAGACCAATCAAGGTAGTTGTTTTTTTTTCAAAAATAATACAATGTCTAAAAAACATACCAAAACTATTTTAAATAAAAAAAATATTTATTAAAATAGCATAGTTTTATGAGATGCACGAGTCTTTCAAGTACAACAAGAACATTGTTGTAATAATAATATTTTCCCATCTTTTCAACTTTGTACCCGAAAAAATCTTACAAATCCAAGAAGTTATATTCAACATAAATTTATAATCAATTCAGCACAAATCACACAACTTATAATTCAATTTTATTTCAAGTCAATTCAAAATTAAATAAATTAACTTATTATATTAATAAATAAATTAAAGGTGGGAAGAGAGGAAAACAACACGGCAGGGGCAGCTCCAGGAGGAGGAGGATCAAAAGATAAATAAGGCTTCGTTTGTTTGCAGGAAAGTGGTTTCCTTTTGAAAAGTGAATTCCGGGGAAAGTGAATTCCTGGAAAGTGAATTTCGATATTTGGCAGTGTTATGGAAAATGAACTGGAAAACATTTTCCAGTGTTTGTTTGTGTTATGGAAAATGAACTGGAAAATAATTTATTAATAAATTAATTTTTTTTTCAAGTTTATCTAATATATATAAAATATTTAATATAAAATATTTAATCACTTAAAATAAAAAAATGAAATCTAAAAAGTATAATGTCATATACATACATATTAGTTCAAATTATAAACATAAATATGCTAGACCGAATTAAACAAGTAAACATACTTGTTAAATAACAAACATAGTCTGAACCCAAAATTTGAACATATTCAAACCATCTTAGCAAGCAGGGCTGTAGTAGTGTTAGGTCACAAAGTTTTGAACCCAAATTTTCCTCAAATTAGCATTTTTTGCCATAAATGTAGGGAAATAAATATTAAGAAAAGCATATAAAATACTTACACAATCAATACAATAAATTATGTTCAAAGAAGCTGACAATATACAATTCATAAGCTCACAATGATCAATAAGATCAATCATTTTAATTCTTCAAAATAATGTCATTATCGAATAATTAAATAAACATAAGTTTCGAAAATCACCTCATATGCGGGAACACAACACACGATGGAGTTCATGGCTAGGTTCAATTCTATTCTATTTTGATTTGTTAGTTATAAACATGGAGATTGTTGAGTTTAAGCACTAGTTAAGCCTATACATTTGCTTTATAAGAAAACCCCACTGTTCCCAACTACTGCATTGCAAATCTCTAACAATTTAGGACATCATCATTCGGTTTCTCCCATAACTTAATTAGGACATCATCATTCGGTTTCTCATAAATTCCCTCATTTCCCTCTCATTCCACTCTCATTCCGGCTCCTCTCATTCCACTGTAATTCCCTTCATTCCCCTGTCATTCCCAGTGGCAGCAAGGCAACAACATCAACATCTAAAACATTTTTCACCTAATAATATTCATCTAAAACATCAACATCTAAAACATTTTTCATCTAAAAAATCAACATCTAAAAAATTACATCTAAAACACAACATAATATTATTAGGTCTAAAACACAGCAACTCACATTATAATAATGTTGAGAATACACAGTATAGAATTACATCTAAAACACAGCAACTCACAATATAATTATATCTAAAAAATCAACATCTAAAATATCAGAGTATTGTCCAGTGATACATAATTACATATAATATCAAATACCAGCAACTCACAGTATAATTAATACTTAAATACATCAATTAATCAATAATCATAGTCTCAGTGCAAGAGATAATATCGATTAGGTGAAAAATGAACAGTCAGTAGAACAATCAACAATGAACATAATCTAAAGCAATGAACATAATCCACTTTATACAACTTTGATTCAAATAAGAAAATTTCAACTGTGGGGTTCTTAAATGGAATATTTTATGACTATTACATGTTGTAAGGATTGTGTATTCATGTTTTCATTAAATGAATCATTTTCTGAAAACAAAAGGAGACGAAATCAGCTATTACAAATCAGATGCCACAATATTAATTAATTACAATTAATAAAACAAAGGTTCAATTTAATTACCTTTTGCAAGAGGGACGAAGATTAATGATGCAGAGGGAGGCGAGAGGGTTTTGTAATTGCAGAGCAGCAGAGGGACTGAGGGAGGCGAGAGGGTTTTGTAAGTGCAGAGCAGCAGAGGGTCAAGGACTGAGGGAGGCGAGAGGTTAGAGGCGAGAGACGAGAGGACACAGAGAGGAAAAGATGTGTTTTATCAATAAAGGAAAGTGTTTTCCTTTTGATAAGGAAAGGAAAACACTTTCCTGCGGGGTTCCTTGTTGACCGAAAAGTTAAGGAATTAACTTTACTTTGACTAACTTTCCGGATGGTTGCCAAACATTGAAAAATGAGGAAACTCTCAAAACAAACAAGGCATAAGAAGAAAAAGGGGGAAATGATTTCTGTCGTGACACGTGCATGACAATCGATGCATCTAGGTGGGAAGCGCGTACTTGCGCGTGTCATAAAAAATGTATTATTTTTGAAAAATAAATTTCAACTATGATAGTTTGTGACAGGTTTTAGCCGCTACCCTATTTTTGTAAAAAACAAAACTCCAATCAAGGCGCTGTTCAGCTAGTTTCTCAAAATTTAAAAATAAATTAAAAAAGTATTCTGATTTTTTATTTTAACTAATAAACAATAAAATAATGTCGCTATTTTTCCATTTATTTATTCCCTTGCATATTTGAGCTCCTAAGTCCTAACATCTCTCTCTCTCTCTCCTGTCTAGGGTTTCGAACGCCCAGAAAAAATTCAAGCAAAAACGTTCTCGTACAACTCCCGCTTCATAATTCTAGGGTTGTAATCGGCTGAGAGTCAAAATATCTATGCCACAGCCACTTCACCTGCACCTGTCTAGTCCTTTAGTTTTCTTCGATTTCTTGATAATGGTGAGGTTTTGAGCTCTTCTCCATTCTCGCTTTCTGTGATTCCTTTTTCACTCTCTAATCTCGGTATTGCGGATTTGATCAATTGATTTTGAATACATAAAATTTTAATTGCTTGAGAGGAATTAGGTATCTTGAATTAGGTATCTTATTTTCTTTTTAGGTACTAGGTCGATCTCAACTTTTGATTCTTAGTTTAATTTTATAATGTTAATTAATTGAACCAATTGGTGATTCATTATGTTAATTCGGGTATGCAGCAGTAGGTGCTGTTGCTCCAAGAAGGGGATTTGAGTTTTTTCATGTTGCTTAATGTTGGTTGGTGGATGTTGAATGGTCGTTACCATGGATTTAAATGTTTCGCCGGGGCCTGAAGATACCGAAGATATTTTTGAAGGGAGCACAGAAGAATACAGTGCTCCCCAAGAACGGTTTGAGTCTGCTGCTGAAATTGCCCGCCGGGTAATTCTAAATTCTTTTCTTGCACTTTGTTCTGAGTATGTCTTAAGTTGGAAGAACCTTTTTTTGTTCCAAATTATATAATGCTCTGGTGATTGAGAATAATCAGGAAAACTTTACCTGTTTTGTTGTTGTGGAAGAATGAATTATTGCTGTGATGTTTGTGTTGGTATTTTTACACGAGGCCTCTTTTTGTGATTGCTGGTTTGGTAATTTTGCTACCTGTAAAGTACCATCCAATTATTTGAAAAGTCATTCAAACCAGGTGATTATTGTTGTTTGTCAAGAAATAGGAATTGAAGCAGCTGTAGCTGAATGGAGCTTTGACATTGGACCCGAATTTATCATATTCTAGCAGTTGGAATAAGTATTTTGATTGATCAGAATTGAAAAAATATCTTTTTGCTCTCCTATGTTGGGTGCCACTTTAGGAGTGTTAAATGGATTTGTGCCTTAGAACTTATCACTTTTCAACTTCAGTATATGGAAGTCTTAACATTTGCAGATGGCAATCTTTTTATATAATCAATTCATTATTTTTTTGGGGGGCTAATATACAAATGTGATTATGCAATCACATTGTAAAAAAGGTTGGAGAATTTTGTTTCCTTATGGATCTCATGTGCTTTTAGAATGTGGATTTGTTCTTGGAGCTTGGTTGATGGGAGTAGAGGAATGTAAAACCTGTAAATTTATTAATTAAAGACTTATTTGTGATCATCAAGTCCCAAAGGAAAATTATAACTTTTCTCTAGTAATAAAGTGCGCGCTGCACATTCTCTTATAACTAAGTTAGATAAGCACTCAATTGACGTGTTATCATTGCTATTTTAATGCTGTGGGATGGAGCACCTAGAAGTTTTTTAGTACTGTGGCAGAGGTCTCCATTTGATTGGGGTTAAGTATTTTGAGTGCTAACATCTTTTGTGGACTCTGAATAGAATGAAGGAGAGATTTGGCTGTCTGCTCTATTGATTGATTTCTAGATTAATTTTCTTTCGGGTTAAGTTGACAGTCTGTTTTACTTCCCTTGCTTGATCCCACATATAGGTTTTCGTTTTTCCTTTTCTTTTTTATGATTAATATGCCATTTTGTTTCATATTTGTGCTTTGTATTCATGCATGACTGATGATCTTATGTTCATCCTGATTAGGAGCGTGAAGAAAGACGCAAACGTTTGAGAAATGAAAACTTGGAAGACAGACCTGCACATGGGTCTCGGCAACCAGTGCACGATCATTTTTTTCCATCTAAACACCATAAATCTTATGACAACAGTAAACTTCCTGCTGGTTAGTTTCTTGTCTAATTACTCTATGCAAAAATGGATTCTGTGGTTTGCTGTACAAATGGTTTTTAATGGTGCTCACCAAGTCCATTGCCATATGTTGAGTTATCCATTAGAGGTGTATGATGCTGCCTTACTATGTTCCTGAGTATCAATCCATCATTGATTGTTTGTTGGTTAAATTTGCACTTCTTGGTGGATCTTGCTTGCTACTGAAAAAATGTAAAAAATATTTCATGACACCAAATTGTGTGTTTCTTTTGATACTTATAAGCCGCAGGATATTTGTGACGTCCTTAGGGCCAATACACTAGTCCTCTATTGTCTGGAATTTGCCATATGATGGTGCAATTATTTTTTCTTGTTATGTAGTACCATGGCTGTGAGTCTTGGAGTAGCTTAGTCACTAGTTCCTCATCAATCGGATAACTAAAATGTTTAGCAAGAAGGTGGAGTAGCATTCAACACTTCTAAGATAGCTCTTCAATTACATGATTGTTTAGAATTTTAGATGTAATTAGATATTTATTACTTTGTAGCTTATTTTTATTTCCTATCACAGTAGTATTGTTTCAGGAATTCATTTTTTCATATCTAGTATTGATTGTTTTCTTTTATTCTTCAAGAATTTTTATTTCTATTTGGTTTAGTTTTGGCATCAATCTAAGAGCACCTCCTATGTATAAGGGTCACATACATGTTGATTGACAATTAACTGTAGTACTGTACTATGGAATATCTTTGCATTTTCTTCTTGCTCTTCTGTTTTCTGCTCCCATTTCTTTCCATATCTCCTCCCTTACCTTCTTTTCCATGCTACCACACCAGGTTAATAACAGGACTGTGTTGCATTTGTATATTATTAGTGCTATAGAAACAGACTTCTTAGCATCAGAGGTTGATGAATTAAATGTACTGGAGATAATGATGCTGATGAAAATTTAAAGGTTATTCCCTGGAAGTCTAACATAATTTTTTCTCGTAGTATCATGGTGATTCCCTTGGTTGATGACTTTCATCAATAAAGTCTATTTTTGGCACAAGTATTAGAAAACCAGTTGTTATCTTGTTTTGTTGATATTAATGAACAGTTTTGCTGATGGACATTTGGCCGGTAGTTTTCCTCACTGCAGTGACAGAGTAGGGGGTGGATTTGGATCGTCTTTATTAGCTTAAGACCTTAGAGAAGGGGAAAAAGGAAAATGAAAAGATATCAACGAATGGTTAGCTGAGTTGTGGTCTTCTGGCTTTCTCCTTTCAGCCATTCACTAGATTTCTAAGCTTTTGATTGGTCGGTGTTGGTGAAACCTTGTTCTACGCTTTCCTTAGTTTAAGGATGGTGTGACTGTATCATCTCAGTATCATCTCTTTCACTCAATAATTTGCTATCCATAATTGCAGGCTGGTTGGACTGTCCTGCATTTGGCCAGGAGATAAATTGTATGGTTCCTTCCAAAGTTCCACTTGGCGAAGCCTACAATGACTGTATTCCTCCCGGTAAAAGATACTCTTTTAAACAAGTCATTCATCAACAAAGAGTTTTAGGAAGGAAAGTAAGTATCTTGAACTTTTGAAAGTCATTTTTACTTCCCTTGATTCCTAGTAAATCTCATCTATTATGAGAGGGAATAATACTGTTATGAGCACTCAATTAATTTAATAAAACCCAGACATTTTCTGAATCAGCTATATTATCAATCTAAAAGAACCAGATTAGAGTAAAAAAGTTCCACAATTTAGCAGGGCCGCATTGCCACTCAATTTAAAATTGCAAATAATTTTTATCTCTGGTCATGTGCATATTTCTAACAGTGTAGATTTACTTTAAGGAGTTTTGAAGAATATATTTTTCTCTCAAAGGCAAGAAATATTATCATGAATAATTCTAAGTCTCATCCACTGATTTTTCAGCTCGGTCTGGTGATTGATTTGACAAATACTACCCGCTACTATTCAACAACAGATTTGAAGAAAGAAGGTATCAAGCATGTCAAGGTGAGTTGGCAATGGCAATATTTTCTTCAGTCTATAGTTTTTTACTGTAGAGCAGCTTACCTGAAAATGGCTTCTTTTCTTTCATTGTCTAGATATATTGCAAGGGGCGTGATGCTGTACCGGAGAATGCAGCTGTAAATACCTTTGTTTATGAGGTATGCTTCTTTTGCAACACCTTCTCAGGTTTTCTATGTCTTTTCCTCCATTGGATCTTCTTGTAGCATGTCTTTTCCTCCATTGGATCTTCTTGTAGCATGTCTTTTCCCACATTTGGTATTCTGCATAGACCAGTAGCTTTGTTACACGGTAGTTTGCACAGTGTTATGTTTTTTCTATGCTATTAAGCTATCACTGTTATGAATCTCAAGTTGTATACAGCAATGCTAAGATAGAGCATCATATAGGAACCACGAAGCTCAAATGTGACATGAGTTTGATTGTGAACATGAAATGTGAAGACGTTTGCTCTGTCTAAGTCTTCCTTTGTGTGTTTGTTACAAGCAATGGTTGATCATGATTCTTCCTTTTTAACCAAGTCAAACTGTCACTCTGTCCCCTATTCCAAACAAAACAGAAGCAACTCTGCCCTACCTAACTGGGGTATTTATCGATCCACATAAAGGCAGCATATCCTTCTCTCATGAATCATTTATACCTAAACATGCTGTATTAAATGAGTGTAATATTATACTATGCAATCATGTATTTATTTAATCATTTCAGGTCATGCAATTTCTCTTGCGTCAGAAACATTCAAAAAAGTATATTGTTGTCCATTGTACACATGGGCATAATCGCACAGGATATATGATCGTTCATTATCTAATGCGTTCTCAACCAATGTCTGTCACTCAAGTAAGTTTCCAATGTTCCTTTTATGAGTATCTCAGTTGGTTTTATTCCACAAGCTATTTGTTTTGAAACCTGCTTTGCTAATTGTGCAGGCAATAAAAATGTTTGCTGAAGCACGTCCTCCAGGAATATATAAACCAGATTATATTGATGCCTTGTACTCATTTTATCATGAAAGAAAGCCGGAAATGGTTGTTTGCCCACCAACTCCAGAATGGAAGAGGTCTTCTGAATTTGATCTCAATGGAGAGGCAGTGCCTGATGATGATGATGATGGAGTTTCAGCTAAGAACCTGCATGTATGTAAATTCTTTGATGTAACATCTTGTTGTCATATATATATATATATATATATATATATATATATATATATATATATATATTTTGTGGTGGCATGATACAAACAGTTGGTGTAGGGAGTTTTTTTTGTGCATATAACTTCCAGTTTCTGTGTGATAACTAATTTTGGAAATGTTGTCTTTAGTGGAAAGTTTTATAAAATATAATTATTATTCAAGTCAACAAATAAAAATGTGGCAGCAGATATAGTGACATGTATTGTTGGTAATGATGCTCAGCTACATCTCAGTTTTTGATCTTTCATTTGGAGTTGTTAACTAGTGAGGACAAGAATGGCCTAGTTCTAGTGACTCTGAGCATCATGATATGTAAAATTGAATCTAAAGTGTAGTGATTCTTGAATTTGTTTTCAAATATTTTTCTTTGCTTTGCATGAGTTTTACCGACATTTTAGAGTTAAGAGACATGTCTTAGGTTTCAAGTTCCATGGGGATCTTTTTCTTTCCTTTAATGATGTGAAGGATGGACTGCTGTTATGCCTGCCTGATTGTTTGAAGAAATCCAAGGCTATTGAGTGTTTTAAAATACTGTGTTCTGTAGTAAGTGATATTAGAAGGTTCTAGTTTGACGGGTTCTTATACATCTATAGCATAGTGGCTGCCTGATGATAGGCCAGCATCCCTATTAACTTTTGATTGCATGCTTAAAATTCAGATGAGTTACATTTCACTGGATTTTTCCTATAATTTTTCCAAGTGGATTCAAATGCAGTTTTATATATCCTTCTTTTAGAAGATACTCTTTTTCTCTTTTCAATTGAAATTAAAAAAAAGATGGCTTGGTTATTCCATTAAGGAAGCTCTAAACTGGATGTCCGAGTTCTGCATTAACCTTTATACTAGCAAGAAGGTGATCGGTGGTTGCATGCATTAGAGACTGATGCTGAGTTTAGACGGAAAGCTTTTTTGTTAATTATTTTAAAATTCTGGTATCATTCTTCCTTCATAGGCCAAACATATATGTTGCATGATAAAATGTAGTGTAGAAAATTTTTGAAATGAAATTTATGGTGATGTATTGCCATAACAAATCGATGACAGGATTCAGGTCTTTTGTTTTTCCCTTGTCCCATGCTCTATGAATTCTTATGTATCGCCTCTCATTTAGCTTAAATATCCCCACAGAATTGTAGCATCCTGTTTGTTTAGATTTTGTGCATGCCATTTACCATTTCAGGACAATCATGAGATGGATGTTGTAATGACAAATAATGATATTCTGGGGGATGAAATACCTAATGACCAGCTCGATGCACTGCGGCAGTTCTGCTACCAAACGCTTAAGCTGAATGTTTCTGTAATACTTCTTTGCCTCTCTTTAAACTTTCTTTTATGCTGCTCAATCATTGTTATATTTTAAGACATCTTAGATATGGTTTAGCACCCATGTCTTTTTGCTGCTCCGGAAGTTACGTTATACCCATATGCATTGTCTTGGTCATTTTGCTCTAGTGTGAATTCAGTTTTATCCTGGTAATATGTTTTTCACACATCCTGCACCTCCTAGGTTTCATGTAAAAATGCCACTCATTGTTTTTTATGTTTACATAAACAAATGATTGAAAGTTGGTTGTGGAATGTATCCTGATAATGAATGAAAAAATGTTGTTCATAACTTAATTTTTGAAATTTTGTACTTGAAATGTCTTCATTCAGACTTCATTTTGTACTGACTTTTTTTCTTAAATTTCAGGGAAGAGGAAAACTGATATTTCCTGGGTCACACCCTGTTTCTCTCAGCAGGTCCGAACTGAAGTTTCTTTGATTATTGTTATTTTATGTATTTTGTTTTGCTTTGATATACATATAGGTGGAGGAACTGTCATTTGAGTTAGGATTTCTATTACTTAGAACAGAGGTGCCTCTAATCACAAGCTTATAAGCTATGATTTAGACATGCAAGGATATGAAAGAAAACCTAATATTTATGCTCTCTGGATGGAAAATTGCTATGATTTAGGTTAAAAATTCAAAACCATTGAATATGATAATCTTCAATGATAATTATTAAAAATGTTATAGCAATGGAGAAGGGAAGCTGAGATTTTATTGAGCAAATGAAGTCCTGGCATTATGATCGATAACTGAATAGATTGCTGTCAGTTGTATTTCCTACATCCTGAATAATATTTAGGGGAAATAGACAGTGAACTATCATCTGAGTCTGTACTGTTGCTTTTATTATAACTTAGAGCACATCATATACATTAAATATATTTTAGTTTGCTTCGACTTTGGAGTGGCTTGAATCTCTATCTCTCATGTTGGGAAATGTCTGAAGACATTGGCCCCATTTAGGCAGCAGTACTTGATATTTGACCTCCATGTTTAAGATCTGGGGCAGTGGGAACTGCAAAAGTGAACTACTTAGACCTTTCCATTTGCTTAATTCAAAATTGGTTGTTTATTTATTGTGTCTGTTAGAAGGAAATTTGTGTTTTCTATTCTTTTGTTTGCTTTTATTATGAATGCAGTGAAGCCTGACTTTTGCAGTAGACGGATACTGATTCTTAATTTTATTAATTTCTTTTGCCCATTTCAAATGAAGACTTGATGAACATGGTATCTGTTTGTGGGTTATTATAGTGTATACCAATTTGGCTTACAGTGACCATGGAGCTTATGAGCCTAGTTTTACTTGATTTTTTTCTTGGTGTCACTTAATAAGAAAAGGATTTGATTTTGCGGCATGTAGGGACAACTTACTGCTGTTGAGGACACGTTATTATTATGCAACATGGAAGGCTGATGGAACAAGATACATGATGTTAATTACGGTGGATGGGTGTTTTTTGATAGATAGGGATTTTAAATTTCGAAGGGTACAGATGAGGTTTCCTTGCAGATACACCAATGAAGTATGCATTTACTCATTTCTTGTTCTAGGATGGTTTATAAGTTTAGGACTCTCATTAGTATAGTTCTTGACATCTTGCTTGGATGATCTTCAATATGACTGCTCTGGTCTTTTTTTGATAAGGGTCCAGCTGATAAGACACACCACTTTACGTTACTGGATGGGGAGATGATTATTGATACTTTGCCAGATTCGCAGAAGCAGGAGAGAAGATACCTTATCTATGATATGATGGCGATCAACCAAGTGTCTGTCACAGAGGTTAGATTTGCAATGAAATTTATGGACATTGACATTATTTTTACAGATCAAAGCCACTTATTATTTTGTTTTTGAATACCTCCCCTAAAGCAAAGAACCATCAAATGCTTTTTGTGAGAGCTATATATTTATTTGTATATTTTAAATGAAGTTACTGGGGCAATATTTGATCATTTAATGAGGGCAAACCTTATGGGCAATGCTGGGGTAATTTTGTAGGGTGTAATGGGCAATTGAAGACTTTCAATTTTGTTTTGGGTAGGGAAGGGGAAAATGTTACCTCCTCAATTTAATATGTAATCGGGAGACTTTATCTGGTGGGGACAAAAACCTTGAAGTTTATGTACTACATGGTGCATGGTGTTATTTCATGGGCAGGGTGGGCCATTTTCCCCTCTTTGGATCTGTCCCTGGTGGTGTAGCATTGATTGAAATTGTGCAATCATGTGCCATTTGTTGAAACTTTTAACAATTTATCCCATTCTGTTTAAGCCTTTGGCAGTATATTCTTGAACATCACCCCCATCTTTGGTTGCAATTTTGGGGATTCATAACTAATGTCATAAAGATGTTAGGTTTGTGTGCCTGAAAGTTAGGGATGATTTGAAAGGGGGATGGCTTTTATCTTCAGTGCTTTTAACTAACCAGCAAATAGCAAAGCAATATGAGGCTTTTCTCTGAAGCTGTCTGATAAAGATGGTTTTCACCCCAGCTGTAGCTTTGTGATAGGAGTGGTTTATGGATAAATGGAAAGCACTGGACAAGTTTGATTGGATCTCTCTGTTAAATGCTGGTATAAGTGTAAACAACAAAATAGATCTGTTAGAGAATTCTTTCAGATTTCTTCAGTGATTGGAAGCAGGTTAAAGAGCTGTGTGGGCACCAATGTCAATCAGCTCATAAATAATAACTGGGAACGTGGGCACCAATGTCAATCAGCTCATAAATAATAACTGGGAACGTGGAGAAACCTGCTGTATGCTATTCAATCATTTGATAACCTTTTTTTCATCGATCAGTAGTTGCTCTACACTTGATTTTGTTTGCTAGGTGTACGAGGAGAAAAACATGCTCATATGACATTTTCTATTTAATTATTTTGTTTGTTTGTATTTGCAATGATTCTTCCTAACCATCTCAACAGATTTTCTGGGATATATTTTGAAGAGATTTTTGGGTAATTAGAATCATGCATTTAGATGAATATGCTGTGCTTGTTTCAGGAACACATGCCAGATTATACTGTGCATCTCCAATCTAATTAAATGCCTATCCTTCATTTCATCTACTAACTATAGGCTCTGATGATCAAATGTTTGAATCTGCAGCGGCCCTTTCATGAACGATGGAAGATGCTTGAAAAAGAAGTGATTGAGCCCCGGAATTATGAACGCCATAACATTTACCAGAGTCGAAATCCATATTATAGATATGATCTGGAACCTTTCAGGGTATGAGAAGATTTAGCATTGAGTTTGCAATATATGATACTTGCCCTGCTCTTGTTTTATTACCAAATTATGTTTTTTTTTAAAAAAAAATTGTTTACCAGGTGAGAAGAAAGGATTTCTGGCTGCTCTCTACTGTTACCAAGCTCCTAAAGGAATTTATTCCAAAGCTTTCACATGATGCAGATGGTCTTATTTTTCAGGTGATAAGGATGACTTTTTGAACCTTTTGCACTCCTCATCCATTGGAGATTTTTTGTTCTAAATACTTCTAGCATTTGTGTCCAATATTGTGGTCCTATATCAATGATCTAATAAAATATCATTTACACAGCACCCCAAAATTCTGTATACTTTGCACCTCGCACATATCATACAGTAAAAGACTTGTCATGTGTTAGATGCTTTTTATAGTGTTATTCCTTTGTGAATAAGAGATTACTTTTGATCTTATGTGCCAGGGCTGGGATGATCCTTATGTTCCCCGCACTCATGAAGGCCTTTTGAAGTGGAAATATCCTGAAATGAACTCAGTTGACTTTCGATTTGAGGTGTGTCTGTCAACATAACCAAAACTTAGCTGCTAACTTTGATGTTTTTGTGTTTTCCATCTTCATCCCTTTGATGTATCGGCTTGAAATTCTCAGTTCATGCTTACATCCTGATACATATTTGCATGTATTGACAGGTTGATGATGATGATCGTCAGTTACTCTCTCTGAATGAACGAGGGACAAAGAAACTGATGGAAGGCCACAGAGTTGCTTTCAAAGGTTGATGTTATTTTTCATGCATCTAATTCCCTGTTGATGTTAGAAGATTCATTCTACTATTGAAATCCTGAATTAACACTTTATGCAACCCTTGTATCGATATGGAAATCACTGGGATTTTAATTGATAACCTTAGCTGCCTTTGATAATCTATTCCAGCTGTTGCTAACCATATGCTCGGTGAATGTGATGGTAGAGAGTGTGAGCTTTTTATTTATTTATTTTAGTAGTGGGTATTTTGCCTCTCAGATTAACAAATGATATCCCTTGTTAACTCAAGCAATTGTATGGGGCGGGCGTCCATTGCCTTGAGCTGAATCCCAATTTCACATACTTATAACTCTGTCTGGGCATGTTTGTGGCTTGCTATACATTCATTTTATTTTCTTTGTTTCTTTTACCTGGTTGTTTTTTGTCTTTAAATTTTTTGTTTTGATTCTTACTCCAATACCTAAAAACATGCAGATGATTTGGATCCCTCTTCGTACTCAGGGAAGATAATTGAGTGTTCTTGGTCTTCTGAGGAACATGTATGGGTCTGTATGCGGGTGCGGACTGATAAATCAACACCCAATGAGTTCAATACCTATATGAAGGTCTGTTCCATCACCTTTATGTGCATACATATCTGTATTTATATGTGAATTCTGATGCATGTATGATGTATGTATCTGTCATGCTTTAATTAATATTCTACTATAGTGTATCGATTTGACACTCTTCCTCTTCCACTTGTATGTTTTGATGGATTACTCTTTACTGGACTAAATGAATCGTCCTGCTGATTCCTAACAGGTGATGCGAAGCATCAAGGATAATATCACAGAGGATGTGTTGTTGAATGATATTTATGAGATCATTCGCCTGCCCATGTATGCTGATAGGATCAGGATTGAGAGTAAAGCTCAGCAGCATGCAAGTGCATCTCGGCGTAGGTGAAGAACAAAATGGTGCATAGCCACTATGTTTAAATTGCTAGAAGAATCCAATACTGATCTTTGATGCTTGCATGCTCTGGGTCTTCGCTGGGTTTACTTGGTTGAAGCTGGGTATGTACATCTGGAAGTCACCGTGATGTTATGTAATTAGCTATAGCTCTATCGATATCCATCCAGTGGGTGCTGTGCCTGGTGAGCCGTGTGATCCAGATAGTGCACTAAAATAATTTTCTGCATCAGACCCAAATTATGTCTTTATCATAGTTGCTCAGATCAGGAAAATTAGGATTAGGGTCATGGTGTATATTCGTATAAATTCTCTTTTTATGTAGTTTATTAAAAAAAGGTAGCCATTTTTTTGGTAGTAGAACCAAGTCTCGAACATGGTTTTCACCTTTTCTCTTGATGTGAATATGTTTTGGAAATCGGCGACCGATCTGCATATGCTTAATCCCTGCTCTGCCTCTTGCCCAATTTTACTTTCCGTTTTTTGTTTCTCTCTCTGGATCTGAATGAGTGGTCGAGTCTGCTGTTACTCTGTTGCTTGTGAAGCATGTATATATTGCTGTGCTATTTTAGGGCGTGGCAAGCTGCCACCCTTGACTTTCACAGTCAGCAGCGAGGAAGAGAGTTGTGTTCCCCTTTCCCTACGTTTGCCTTTACTCGAACCACAGCTTCGACAGGGGTGTTTATTTATACACATTATTTGAACATGGTTATTTCAATAGATAGTTCTTTCTTTACTGGATAATCGTTTATGTATTTTTCTCCTAATTTTACACCTGCAATGGTTATCCCTCCTCAAAATGGACCTTGTCCTCAAGGTCGAATCCTAATTTCCCACTTGCAACGGTTCCCTCCTTAAAACGGACCTCGCTACAATCGATCTCACACTTTTTGTGCTTGTTAGTTAATTGAGTCCCTCCATGTTATGCAATCTGCAGGTTGCAGCATTAGTTCTTTATTTGACTAAAAATAATTCATTGCCTCTACTTATGAGTTTTTTGGAAAATATATAATATGTATAGGTGGATGAAATCCATAAAGATTTCATAAGGAGTAATCTTTGTTGTTGTATGGTAATTGGTGTTGTATCATCATTCTGCCAGTATAAGTCATTTAACCTTATAAGTTGGGGGTACACCTTATATGATTCTCTAAACACCTATTTATCATCTTATTTTGCTCATCATATTGAAGATGATATATTGTTGACTAATAAAGTTCTATCCCTTAACAAGCAAACAAATCCTCCCACAACAAGCTTAAGAAAATAACATTTTTATCACCAACAATGGTAGTAGGTAGGCCATATAACTTGTAAATATTATCTAAGAAAACTCTAGTCATGGAACTTGCATTGTATGGATGACTATTTGTATATTTATTGAACTTGTCAACTACTACAAATATAACTACTACAAATATAAACCCCTTTCTTTTAAACTTTGGTAACCCCTTCATAAAATCCATATCAATATCAATGAATAAAGTTTTAGGAATGAGGAGTAGTTGTAGCAGCATGGAGTGATTATGTTTTCTGATTTGTTTTGTCAACAAATAGAACACTCTATGATATACTACATGACATGTCTCTGTTATCTTTTCAAGTAAAAATAATAATTGTGTTGGATGATTCTAGAATCCAACATCTCCATAACCATCATCTCTATAACATCTTTTTGTACACTTACCTATAAGACTTAAGGTTGATTGGATTAGATTTTTTTAGTTGTATATTATGGTCATGGCTCTTTGGTGGTGGTGAACTCAAAGGTTTCACAAGCAGTCTTTTGTAACCCACCTTCAAAGCTTTAAATACAACATTCTTATTAGTATAAGGTTGTAACATATTAGATGTTAGATGCATTTTTTGGACCAACCCTTAATGAATCTTAAGCTACAAAGATTAATTTCATAAATTAACCTAGTGTTGTTCAATAAACTATTTAGTTGGTCAAATCTAACAACTACCACCAATATTAAATCATCTCTTTTAAAGATCACTTATTGACTTTTCCATATAAAAGTCGTCCACATCTCTTCATAATTGAAAATGATAGTTTTTAATCTAGCAAACCATTGAACTCCTAAGACTATATCATGATTTTTTAATTCCAGAATAAAAAGATCAGTTACAAATTCTACTCCTTATATTGACTATTGGAAGTTTCTACATATTGAAGTGCATGTCATTGTTTTAGCATTTTTTATTTACACAATAAAGGTTTTAATAATGGTGAGCTTATAATGCAACTTATAATCCACTTGGGATGCTAATGAAATTATATGTGCTCCTAGAATCAATGAGGATAAACAATGATTGTTTGCCAATCCTTTTAATGACTATAAGAGTGTTTAGGCCAATAACTCTTTCTAAAGCATTAAGGAATACATGTGGATTGTGAGTTTTAACTCTAAATTCAATGATATCTTTCCCTGTTACCCTCGTTTTCCTGTTCAATAACAATGAATAAAGTTTCTTGTTTTTGTACTCATGTCTAAGTATAAACTTCTCATCATACCAAAAACAAAGGCCTTTAACTTTTTTTTTTCCATCAAAGTCCTTATTTTTTTTATAGTTTAGTGGTTCTTGTGGTATTGGTGAGGTCATAGGTTGTGTTGGAAAAATGCATGCATACATTGGTTTAGAGATGTTGTTAGGATATGTCAGTAAGTTTTTGTAGTGGCTAGGTGGTATTGACTCGTGTTTACCAATGTGTTGGTGGTTGGATGATAAGTTTATTGGTTAAGATTGAAGTTAAAATGTTTGTGGGTAAAGGTGTTATCGTATAACATGACTAACGTGTAAGCTTGTTTCAAAGATTTTGGTTCAAACATCTTAACCAAGTTTTGAACCTCTAATCTCAGCCCCCCTATGAAAAACACTAAGGCATTTTTCTTAGAAATTTCAGCCCTATTATAGAGGATATCAAAATCCTTAATGTAAGTTTCTAAATCACTCTTTTATTTCAAATCAATAAGCTCATCTAAAGGATTATTTCCCTCTTTAATCTACAACACGAGGACTTTACATACTCCCGCCAAGACATTTCTTGTCCTCCCAGGCTTATCATAAAATTATGTTGCCAATATAAAGTCATTTCATGTAAATAATGAGAGGTCAACTTAAGTTTTATGCTCAACAATCTCTTCAACATCAAAATACTAATTATATTTACAAATCCACTAATGAACATCTTCCTTTTGAAAAAAACTCATGTTGTAGTTTACTCATTTTATAAAGAGGTGTACCTTCATTTACCTCATTGAACTTTGAAAAAGAGTCCCCTGTAATTGGGTATTGTGGTGTCTTGATGTTATAGGGTTCACCAATAGAATGTTAAGGCTTTTGTAATGTTTTCACACAATAAACAAGAACATCTATAACTTCTTTAAACTATCTGAATCTTACATTGGTATTAACCATTGTATCATGAAGTCGTTGTTGAAGTTGGTCATAATCCTAAGTGTGCTTATGGTTGACAACTTCGTCCATTTTCCAAGCATCTAGGGATCTCGTCTCAGATGACATATTGAGAATCCAAAGATGCTAGCTTTGATACCACTTGAAGCAATTTTAATTCTCAAATTTTACAATTATTAATCACAGAATTAATAGAGAATAGAGACATGAAGAGTAAATAATAAAACGCTAGAGAAGGAAAAAGAAAGAGAGTATAGAGGCAAAGAGGAGAGTTTTTGAATTCCTTGGAATAATGTTAATTCATCAATCTTTTTTTGTTCATTTTGTTACAACAAAAGGTAATTATAAACAGAGAATCCATCTATAATTCAACACCCTAACAATTATTTTCTAAGCCACATATGACAACTATAAAGGTTAATTAAAACATACATCATCACTTAAACAACATATCTTTGTTTATTTATACACATCATTTGAACATAATGGTTACTTTAATAATTAGTTCTTCCTTTACCAACTAACCCTTTATGTATTTTTGTCCTCCTAATCTCATATTTTGCAATAAAGTAGTCGATCAAAATGATTGAATTATGAACATCTACTGCTTGTTCAGAGGAGATTATATGTGGACTTTTTTTGTGTGTGTAGAAAATGGTGTTTAAATGTTGTAAAAGTGTTTTGGAGAATGAATAAAAATTTGTGACTAGGATTATACATATGACTAAATCAAAAGTTGAGTTTTTTTTTTTCAAAAATAAAGAATTTCAATTATACAAAAAGATTCAAAATAAAAAAATAGCAAATGAAAGAATAAGAATCAAAATTGAAATATAAAATACTTTTTTTTAATGAAAGAGTGAAATTGAAAAGAAAAATCAATTTAATTAAATGATAAAAAATCAAAAGAATGAGGATTAAAATTGAAATAATTTTTTTTAATTGAAGAGTGATTGAAAAGAAAAATGAATTCATATGAAATCAAAAGAATAAGGATCAAATTAAAAAAAATAATCACAAATTACAATAAAAAGATGTAACTGTAAATAATCAAAATTTTACTAAAGAGTCAAGAACAAAAAACTTAAATTAAAAGAATAAGGATAAAAGTGGAATGCCTTATAAATTAGAGGATAACTCTGAAACTTTCTATGTCAACTATGAATTTTAAGGGGAGGAGATAGAAAAAAAAGAAGGTAAAAAGTATTGCATGATGATACATGTGCACCACCGATCATAAATATTGCATAAGAAAAGAGAGCACTGCTAACAACATAGTAGAAAAGGGATTTTGGCTACTAGAAAACGTCGTACACGTTACTTGAAGGGTGTGAACACATGCACCAACTGCTTTTTGGTTTTTTATATTTATTCAATTACCAACTCATCCCTTAGTTGACATGATAATAACAAAAAAAATATTATAAAAATACAAAAAAGCCTCTTGACTTTATTTTAAAGTTTTTTTAGCTTTCAACATCATTTTAGTTTTTTTCAATGTGTTTTTAAAATGATAAAACTAGTATTTATTTTTGATAAACTTGATAATATCCAATAAGACATGTGAAAATACTTCAATACATCATGTAGTTAAATTTAAGTTTTTTTTTTTGGTGGAAATAGCAAAATTATGAAAACATGGCTACAATAAACAATATTTACAACATTTTCATTCACACCATGCAAAGTTTTCTCCTTTATTTTAGGTTTTATGAGATGCCTTGCCCACGCGTTGTGCTGAGTTTTTTTATTTAGCAAACTGATTGATTGTTTTGCGTGTTTTCATTGCTTAACTTAATATTTAATTAGTAAAATTATTATTGATCAAATCCGTTTAGAATGGATTATTTGCTTTTTTCATTGAAGTAATTGAATGTCGTTATTGTTCTAATTGTTTTGATAATTATTAATTGATAGATTGTAAAATTGTAATCGATAAAAGTAATAGAAAATGAGTCATGTGTTTCCTGTAACACACTAATTGATTGTTGTGTATGTTTTATTTGCTTGATGAATTATTTCATTAGAAAATAGTAAAATTAATATAAATAAAATCTTCAATCTAGAAAAAAAGTTAGAAGAAAGCTAAATTATAATGCACAAAGTGCACAACATTTCAAAGCCAAGGAGGTTGCCAATTAATTACTATGAATAATGCATGTATCATTGTGCAAACTTTGGAATTAAGCCAACATCACAATCAACCTTTAAGCTTTAATTCTTGCAAAACAAACAATAAGCAAAATTGTTCGAATGAATAATTAACAACAATAATAACTAGAGCACAAATGAAACCAACGAAGCATAACAACAAAGACAATCGACGAAGATGAAGAAAGAAACTGTATAAAGCAATTAATGCCTTTGATGACATGCAAAAACACACGTGAAAAAGGAAGCAAAACCAATAACAAAGCAAGACAACAACACCCAAAGCGCAACAACTAAAATCATTGATAGTATTGAAGAGGCAACTAAGCAGAAAGAGATGGGCAAATCAGCAATGCAAAGGAAGATTAATACGAAGACACACAGTAAATTACCAAACTCTAAATGTAGAGGGAAAATAAAGAGAGCAGAAATAAATACCTGAAAGCCATCACATAAACTGAATTGCCAACAAATTCAATGGAGAAGACAAAAAAAGTAATTGGTTGGCTGCCTCGATCCTCAATAGCTTGACCCTTTGCCAAAGATGACCTTTAACAAAGATCTGAACCACACATATCTTTCTACCAAAGACGTTGTGCCATCAATTTCATGTCTATAAGACATCAAAAGTGGCAACATGATTTTGCCTAGGTTTTTTTTTAACAGAGGTGCGAAAATTGCAGTAGGCAAAATTCCCAATTGCTGTCGAATCCAACCTTAATTGATTTGCAGACACCCAAGATAAAACCCATTAATTAAATGTAAGGATGCATTGATTTGATGCTGAATGAAGAGAAAATTAGCCAACAAATACATTCATTGGGACGTGGAAAACCTAATTGAGAGAAGCCCCCACCGTACTGCCTTACCCCATTTGCGTTAACTTTAGGACACAATTTATTAATTAACTACAAAAATGCATTAATTAGCTGTGTAATCAATCAAACATGCAAGATTGGAAGCTTCCATCAAGGCGACACAAAACTGAGCTAGGATCTGCTAATTAATTAGCATGAACAATTTTGTTGAGTGTTGTGCCATGCCATGCTAAGTATATTGTTCATGATGCTTAAATAACATGAACAATATCAAAAGATGATGTTTGATTTGGGCATCTTTTGATGATGTTCATGCTAATTAATTAGCATGAATGAAGTAAGAAATGACGTAAGTGGACTGGTGCTAGGGGAAAGAAGTCCCACTCGATTGAATGAGAAATAAGAGAAGTTTGATTTCGAGAACCCCTTGCCTTTGAATTATAGAAGTATCCAGGAGCAAGATAGATTAGAAGTAAGGTATGAGTAACTAGCTATACTGTTTTTGTAAACAAATCCTGACACCTAACGACATGGAAAGAAGCAACCTAAGAAGAGGGTAAGCAAACAAATGAGAACGTTTAGATACTGTTCATGCTAATTAATTAGCATGAACACTATCAGAAGATGATGCCTGCCTTGGGCACGCTTTCAAAATTGTTTATGCTAAT
This sequence comes from Salix viminalis, assembly GCA_029228465.1. NCBI lineage: Eukaryota > Viridiplantae > Streptophyta > Magnoliopsida > Malpighiales > Salicaceae > Salix > Salix viminalis. The sequence goes on from CM055441.1 coordinate 9,355,564, forward strand.
TAATTAGCGTGAACAATATCAAAAAAATACCTAAGTGGAAGTGAAATGCACTGTTCGAGTCTATAATAAAATGAGTGTGATTAAACAGTGATTTCAAGATTTCATTTAACTGTATGTATAATTAATTGGTGGGAGAAATTTTATCATAGCTCGAGCGCAACTACCATCAATATAAGTAAATAAAGGAACGAAGAGCATTCAAAATATATATATTTTCCGACTCTTGATGGATAATGGTTTCTTCTTTTATCTTCTTTCTTTGCATCTTAATTCTGCATTATTATAAAATCTCTTGTTTGTGGGAGAGCTATGATTGGATAAACAGAGTAGGAAAACAAAACATATATATATATATATATATATATATATATATATATATATATATATATTTAAAATGTTAAAAAACCATTATTATAATGCCAAATAACAAATAAAAATAAAATAAAGATAGCATTCATTTAAAAATGCAATCTTTCCATTTATTTTGTACAAAGATGGAATTCTTAGTAGCTAAACGGCGTTACTTAATGCATTTTAGACACGGTAAATCGGTAACTGTAGTGTAACCGACCCGAACCGAAAACTATTAAATTATAAATCTACCCATCAAATCATTCATAATTAGATTCTACCTGCATGTAATTATAATTTAGCAAAAACCAAGGGTCATTTTGAAATGTCCTCGTCTCTCTTCAGTTTTCAAATCCTCTTCATCGAAAAAATTAGATAGAGCGATCGATCGATCTCCATAGTACCCTAATTAGGGTTTATAGAAATTCAAGAGATCTCATTCTATTTTATTACATAGTCAGATATCCAATAGCAATCAGTTTCTGAACTGAAAATTAATTAATTACCGCTGAAGTGGAAAACCAAAAACATCACATGAAACCTCCAGCGATTAGGGTTTTCTTGATCTGTTTCTTGTTATTCACCTCTTCCATTCATGGAGAAGACTCTAACAAGAGTAAATTTCGAGACCGAGAAGCCACGGATGATGCCCTTGGTTACCCTGACATGTGAGTTCCTCTTTTTATTGTTTGTTTTTTTAATTTTACAACTAGTTTCAATCATCTTATGAATTTTGCTAGATTGATAGGTCTAATTCTGGTTAATTTGAATTCCTACGTGTGTAGAGATGAGGACGCGCTGTTGAATACACAGTGCCCTAGAAATCTAGAGCTGAGATGGCAAACTGAAGTGAGTTCTAGCGTTTACGCTACTCCATTGATTGCCGATATCAATAGGTAATTAAATAACTAATCTCTTAGTTTACTTAATATCATTTGGGATTTTAATGATAATTTATATGCATTTGTTTTAGTGATGGAAAACTTGATGTAGTGGTTCCATCTTTTGTTCATTATCTTGAAGCTCTTGAAGGTTCCGATGGAGAAAAAATCCCAGGTAAAGTATTAATTTCGATTTTCATCCTGGGTCATGAATCAGACTTAATAAGATCAACCACAACATTTTATCAGGTTGGCCTGCATTCCACCAATCAACGGTGCATGCAAGTCCTCTCCTATATGATATTGACAAGGATGGCGTGAGGGAGATTGCTTTGGCTACTTACAATGGTGAAGTTCTCTTCTTCAGGTATTTTTTTTGTTGTTGGTGTTATGCGGTTGTCTTATGTTACTGGTTTTTGGTAGTGTAGGATTAGGTGCCCAAGCTAATAGATTATCCATGTTTTCTATTTTAGGGTTTCAGGATACATGATGACTGATAAACTGGAAGTGCCTCGTAGGAGAGTTAAAAAGAATTGGTATGTGGGTCTGGATCAAGATCCAGTGGATCGTTCTCATCCAGATGTTAATGATGACCAACTTGTCATGGAGGCTACTGAGAAGAAATCAGAGTCTCGTAAGTTAATGTTGCATTCATAACTGTTTGTACCTTCGGTACTGCTTATTTAATTTGCTTCAGTGTTGATCTTTTACTGGTCAACTGAGGAAGCTGCCTGTGGTTCCTGTTTCCCTTTTCTTTTTCCAAGGATGACAGAAGCTAGATTGATCTTTATGTTTATTACTTTATATGTGACTCAAAGTCCCTAAAGGATGCCAATGGTTCTAGCTCAGGTTTTGAATTTGGTAGTCCTGAGTTAAAATCGTTTTCAGGGTTGGAGTGTGAGGGTTTATGGATGTAGAAAAGGCTACACTCTATCGTGTGTCTCAAAATCCCATTGACATCTTGAAGTATACCTATTGAAATGAGATACTGTAGAATTCTTTTTAAAGATTAGTTAAACTAAATCATAGGAAATTCCATATATATGCAGACACATCTGGTAACCAAGAATGATAAATAGGGAATCTGTTTGGGAACTAGAATGGGAATGAATGGGTTTAATGTGCATGGTGTGAAGAATTAGGAAGGAGATTAGAGCTAAGACATCCATAACAAATTTAACTTTATGATGGTGGTAGCAGCTGTAGGGATAGTGACCTTGGGATGTGGGTGGGGGAATGCTTTTGTATAATATGGAAGGATCTCTTTTCATTTCTTCTCTAGTTCCCATACCCGTTGCTTACCTCTAGCACCATGGATGGAAGGAAATGAATGAACTTCTTTCCTTGTCTATTCCGAATGCTACTCTTCATTCCAAGTTGACAACAGACCCCCTTAGGGATTCCAGTACTGAAGACGTTGAAATCATAATGCTATCTGATATTTTCTTGGTAATGCTGAATGCAAAGCAAAAACTTGTTGGTTGTAATATGAATTGTATCGTTCATTCCAGTAATAATCTAAGTGGAGGAACTAGAAAGCGCCAAAACTTGGGTGTTAATCCCCATGGTCTTCAATAATTTCCTGAGACCTTGATTGGCTCCTTATACACATTTAGTCCTAGATGCATACTTTTTACTGTATGCATTTTTATTTGAGCTTGGTCCTAGAGCACAAGATAATTTTTCTTTTCCATGTAAATTCTAACGTCTTTATGATATCATGAATCCTGTCCAGGTCTATTTTGAACTTGGTCTGGAATTTTATGATAGTAAAAATCCAGAAACATAGTGAAACTGACCTTGTTGGTAAACATTGGCTGTCATTAATTTGTAGACACAGCTGGAGATACACATCAACATACACCTGAAACAAATTCTTCGATTTCTACATCAACAAAAAATAGTCATCCAGCAAATGCATCCATTGAGACTGAAAAGAAAATGAGCGAGAATCAAACAGAAACAATTATCAAACTGTCCTCGCAAGTGTATAATTCATCTGTAGGTGCTGGGTCAAATGGAACAGATAATGCTCAGAATGGAATCAATAATACTCAGAATGGAACCATTACGGTAGAGAAGGAAACCAATAGTGCAGAGAATGGAACAAACACTGGAAGAAGGCTTCTTGAAGATGACAATTCAAAGGGTTCACACGAAGGTGGCTCAGAATCTAAAGAGAATGACCATGAAAATGTTCATGTGGCAACTGTTGAAAATGAAGAAGGGTTAGAAGCAGATGCAGATTCATCTTTTGAGATATTCCGTGAAAGTGATGAATTAGCTGACGAGTACAATTACGACTATGATGATTATGTTAATGAATCCATGTGGGGAGATGAACAGTGGTCAGAAAGGAAACATGAGATGTTGGAGGATTATGTGAATATAGATTCACATATCTTGTGCACTCCTGTGAGTCTAAAACTCAATGCCAGTTATGCATTGCAGTAGATGAATTTTTTTCACAGATGCAGTAAGATGCAGTTATGACATGTGGCTGACATTGTTTTTTTTTCTTTCTCTTGAATTCATCAGGTGATTGCTGACATTGATAGTGATGGAGTAGCTGAAATGATTGTTGCAGTTTCATATTTCTTTGATCATGAGTAAGTTCTCTTTTTGGTGTCACAACTTTGTATATTTTCCCTGTTCTTATATATTGAAAGTAAGATATTAATTGTGTGCTGTTTTTAAAATGTACTTCCCCAACATCATTGCATATACTTTCAGTAATTTTCTGCTGATCAAGTCCATGCTAATGCTGTCACCTGATTGACAGGTATTATGACAATCCTGAGCATTTGAAAGAGCTTGGTGATATAGATGTTGGGAAATATGTTGCCAGTTCTATTGTTGTATTCAACCTTGATACAAAGCAAGTTAAGTGGAGTCGAGAACTAGATTTAAGTACAAGTACTGCAAAATTTCGTGCATATATATACTCTTCACCTTCAGTGGTTGATTTGGATGGTGATGGGAACTTGGACATTCTTGTTGGGACTTCATTTGGCTTGTTCTATGTCCTGGATCATCATGGTAAATTTGAGATTGTGTCCTGCATTTCTTTAACATTCCCTTTTTGTAATATGTCATCCTTTCATCTACCAATGAGCTTTCATTGATTATTTTTATCTCAGTTTTATTAACTATGTTATTCTTCATACAAGATCACTGAAACAATTTTATTCATGTGATTTTTTCTGTTCTGAATGCAACATAGTGATTGGCATCCATACTAGTCATGACGATATTTCTCTAAAATTGTGCAGCTCTCTTATCTTCATAGGCATTTTATCATCATATTTGCTCTTTTTTTTTCCTTTTCTGGTTGCTGAGTTGAGTTTGAGTTTGATTGTTGGACTGATACTCTCTTTTACCTATCACCACATGAAACAATTTATCATCATTTCCTATTTTATAGTATTTGAGAGAATTCAAAGTGGTTGGAAAGATAAACAAGATAAAACTCTTATAAAAACAATATTTACTTTTGAATTTAAATGCATGTAGTCTATAGATTAATCTGTGCAGTATCTACATATAGAGAAATATCCACACTATCTGACAAGGATTTTGTTTTGAGTGATATGAAAAAAGGAAATTTCTGATGCATTTACTTGTGATTTTCATGCCTTAAAATCTTTACAAAACCAAAATCTTGTTTATGGCGTATAGTGTGGATTAAACTAGGGTTCTCAAGTTCTAATGTTATAGATCTAAGCCTTTGAGTAGTATAGGGAAAGTCTCTGATTTTATAAAGTCTGCATGATAAACTAAATGAGCCAAAAATAAACAAGAAACCCTTATCTATACTAGTCCTAGATTAAAACTTACCGAATCAATAGAATCCATATTTGATTAAAACTTACCTAGCATTAGGATTTCTAAATAATAAAATACTAATTAAATTAAAAGTCTTAATCTAAATAGAAAAAAGAATCCAAATACAATAGGGTAAATAAAGACAATCCCGCATTCTTCTAAGCCTTATTTGAAGGCAATCACCATGAAACTTCAGAATCTTCTATAAAAGTTGTAGCTTGATCCAATGGTTGGATTAAATGTAATGATTGATTTGCTAAATTGCATCTTGGACTCTTTTTAAACTCGAAACTTAAAAATCTTAGCCATTAATGAAATAATGCAATAAACATTATTAGGCCAAAAATATTGAAGAAAGTTTCCCATGCCAAATTTCTTCTATTTTAACTGCTTATCAAGTTTGGTGTTCCAATACTCCAAAAGAAGCTGGAGGCTGAACTTTATCTTTTTATTCAGGAAATATTAGGAAAAATTTCCCTCTGGAAATGGCTGAAATTCAAGGTGCTGTAGTTGCAGCTGATATCAATGATGATGGGAAAATTGAACTAGTAACCACTGATGTACATGGAAATGTTGCTGCATGGACATCACAAGGAAAAAATATTTGGGAAATGCACCTTAAGAGTCTTGTTTCCCAGGTCAGTTGGATCTCAGTTTCTTACTTTCTTCTTAATATGATGGCTTCTATATGAATTATGATCTCCTTCAATATCTGGTGTCCGCAAACTGGATTTCATAGTTACTGCTGGTCTACTGTTGGTTAAATTTTAAGATTGAGCAATTGGTGCTTCATTGCCTGATCCAGAATTGGCTTGTCAGGTTCCAGATTTAGATTTTTGAGAAATCAGATTACACTAGGCACTTTGTTTCCGCATAGTACTTGTACAGAAAAGCACAAATGCAGATGCTTTTGTACGAAAAGAAATCTTTATTGTGCTATGGGTGCAACTGTAGAAATACATCTTGTCATGGTCCTTTTTTACTTGAGGTAGGGGGTTTCAAGTTTAAGGCAATAAAAACTTCATTCCTTGTTTTGTAGATTCAAGTCATGGTACTGGAATTTGTAGCTCATATCAAATATTCAACAAAATCTTCAGCGCAAAAATTATGATTCTAAATCATATGCATGAAGGATATGCTTGTTGTCTGGCCTTTGTTTGTTTTGTAGATGCAAGTCATGGTCATACTGGAATTTGTAGCTCTTATGTCAATATTCAACAAAATCTTCAGCGCAAAATTATGATTCTAAATCATTTGCATGAAGGATACAGTTGTTGTCTGGCCTTTCTTTGGGTGGGCAAAACACTTTAACCACAGAAAAAATTAAAATAAATAGTCTTTACTTTTATTTTTGTTGATGGCATGGACATGTATTATTGATCCTTTGATGATGGAAGTAGGTCTTGAAGCCAACACCTTCGGGAGATCACAACTGGGTGTAACAGCCATTAGTATAATTGGATGTCTATATATCCATTTATACTCACTGTTTTTATAATACTTTGAATGTAAAGCTACAATCCAAAGCTCAACGTGTGTTACCATCTTCATTTAAATTGAATTTTAGTGAATAAGGTTCCAAGTGTTTGATGACAGAATGATCTGACAGGATTGTTTGTTTCCTGAATGTATGCAACCTGTGCATGACCTTCATTTAAATGAGGTTTAAGTTAAAAAGTGCTGAATTGTTTCTTGATAGATTGATCTGACATAGACTGCAACATTCCTCAGGGTCCAACTTTAGGCGATGTTGATGGGGATGGCCATACTGATGTTGTCGTCCCTACACTATCTGGGAACATATATGTTCTTAGTGGCAAGGATGGTTCTATTGTTCGGCCTTACCCATACAGAACTCATGGGAGAGTGATGAATCAAGTTCTTCTTCTTGACCTAAGTAAACGTGGGGAGAAAAACAAGGGACTCACACTTGTTACAACATCATTCGATGGTTATCTTTACCTTATAGACGGACCAACTTCATGTGCTGATGTTGTTGATATTGGTGAAACTTCGTAAGATATTCTTATATCTGTAAATTTTGACCCTTCAACTTATTTATTGTGCTATGCGATTTATCCAAATCATGATATTTCTGCTTCAGATATAGCATGGTCTTGGCAGACAATGTTGATGGTGGAGATGATCTTGATCTCATAGTTTCGACAATGAATGGAAATGTCTTTTGCTTTTCAACTCCTGTTCCACATCATCCCCTGAAGGCAGGATAGTTGTGAACCATATTTGTTGCGATTTCTTGTATGTTCTTGTATGTTTCAAGTGCTAAACATATTGTGCAATTCTCAGGCTTGGAGATCTACTAATCAAGGAAGAAACAATGTAGCAAACCGCTACAACCGTGAAGGGTTGTATATTACACCTTCATCAAGAAGTTTCCGTGATGAGGAGGGGAAGAACTTCTGGGTGGAATTTGAGATTGTGGACAAGTATAGAATGCCATCCGGGTCTCAAGCACCTTATAATGTCACTGTAAGTTGCTCCTTGAACAATCAAATTATGGTTTTCAACAACAATCCAAAGAATGCCTTATAATTCTAATTTTCATTTGCAACAACACAGACAACCCTGTTAGTTCCTGGCAATTATCAAGGTGAACGACAGATAAAGCAAAATCAAATCTTTGACCGTCCAGGAAAATATCGGATAAAACTTCCAACGGTTGGAGTGAGGACTACTGGAACTGTTTTGGTGGAGATGGTTGACAAGAACGGACTCTATTTCTCAGATGACTTCTCCCTTACATTCCACATGCATTACTATAAACTACTGAAGTGGCTCCTTGTCCTCCCAATGCTTGGAATGTTTGGTGTGCTTGTCATCCTTCGTCCACAAGAGGCTGTGCCCTTGCCATCATTTTCAAGGAATACTGACTTGTGATAATCATATTCCACCCAGTACCCATGATGTGCCAAGTTGACCAAAGAGAAATGTTAGTTTCAGCTGAACAAAGGTTGGATCCTAACAGTGGCCAAGATAAAAATTTCAGGACCATAAGAAGTTTTTGGCAGTTGATATCTTGCAGATATTTGGTTATATTGGATTTCAAGGGAAGGTGAGTTTTTGCTCTGTACAATGTTGGAACTTGTAATATATACTTGAATTGAGTAGGTGGATTGAGAATTCTTATACCAAACCCTGGAGGACGTACACAAATGTCTCCAAAATCAGATACATGTTCTGAAGAGTCTAGTCACATTCCTTGAGGCAATAGATTAATTAACATTTGAAGAATGCATTATTATTCCCTTTTCAGGCATTGTGTTTCTTAATAGGTAATTGCGTTGACATTCCTAGAGGGTCAGAACATGCTTCTTGCTATCGTGTCTGAGTTCTGTTTATGATGGTGTGCATTGCTTGTTTTTCTGCATCGCGTGATCGGTTGCGCCTAAAGCTTAACGAAAGATTACGCGCGCGCGTGCACACACACATGACTGTTAAGAAAATAGGCCACTAAGCTGGATTGTTTTCTAAGAGGATTGATTTTTACAACAATCGAAACAACGGGGTTGATATAAGATGACTCGAAGCTCATCTTCGAGTCTGGCAAACAGGATCCGAATCCAAGACATTTATAGCTTATAGATTCCTATCGCTGAAATGTGAAGGAGATTTTGTGATGATGTTTGAGTAATGTTCATTTGGTTTGCCTTTTCACAACTGATGACAGTTGAAAGGTTGAAGATGAAACACTGCACTGGGTGGTTAAGAACAATGCAAAATAAGATTCTCATTGGGGCTTAAGAGACCCTCCTCCCTCTGATGTTTATGCTACAAGGATTGGTCTTAACGTAGTTTATTGATGAAAATTAAAAGTGCAGCTGCGAAGAGAGCGAAGTATTTGTGGGGATTTTATTATTATCATCTGGATGGATAATAGTCTCTAATAATTGATGTTACATTATTGTTCAGTGAATGGTTGTGTCACGTCGTTCATACTCAAACTCAATGCTCATGCTTCAGGGTATGCTCGGAAGAAGTGTTTGATTGAGATTATTTTTTAATTTTTTTTTTTTATAAATATATTAAAATAATATTATTTTAGTTTTTAAAAAACAATTATAATATCATCCTATCAAAATAATCTAAAATTATTAAAAAAATAGGAATATTTTAAAAAACACGCACGAGTTGACGTTAGCATTTAGTGTTGATTACCTCACGTAAAGAGTAGGTGAATAAAATATGAGTTTGTCTCAGCATTGAGCTTTCAAGCTAGCATGCCATTGTCACGGACATTCTGAAGATGTGCATGTGATACGCTCATGCTGGAGATCATGCCAGTTAGATCACAAAACAAACGGGATTAAAAAAGAAGTGAACTGATAATATATGAACAAAAACACTTTTTTTTCTTGCGAATTCGAGAAAATCCCTGCTGTTTTTATCTCGTTCTTAGGCTGGTTACTTCTCAGCCCCCCTGATCCTCAGTGATGCTCGAAGAGAAAAATTATTTACTCATGAAACATATGAAAAAACCACAAGCAAATGTACAATAAAAAAAAAGGATGACTAGAACGGAGAAATATCTTCACAATTGAAATTCAACATTGATTTAAAGCCCTCAGTTTATTCTGTAATGTTTCCAGGAAACAAGAAACAGTAAAATCTCAAAAAAGTCACCACGAGTGGATGAGATTTTCGATGCGTGATTATTTGATTGGTGAAACAGAAAAGTGCTCACAACACGATCAAAATCCCTGCAAAGCAGGCCTCTTCTCGAGCCTCTTGATCTCTCTATCCATCTGACCAGTGAGCATCAATCCAAACATCTTGAAATCACATAAAAAAGACCAAACCGGATGCCCAAAAGTTGCGGGAACGTTCCCTTCCACAAAGAAATGGCTGTACCAAGCGCACCCATACCCAACGAATGGCACCAAGAGCAGAAACCACAGATTGAAAACAAGAGCGTGCAGCACTAAAAGCATACTTGTAAGTGTGCCCACAAAATGCCAACGTCTTGTTGATGGTTTTGAATGTTGAGTCACGTAGAATGACCAGAACTCTTCTAAGCTCCTGAAATTCATCATCTTCAACAAGCAGCAAAAAGAAGAGAACCCACAAAAATTCCACCAGGGAGAGGATGTGAACCTTGTGAGTTGGTGGGTGAGGGTTATATGATTCAAAGTTGAGACTATGATTGGAAGCGGAAAGAAAGAGATTTTTGGGGCTGGAGTTGACTGAAAATTTGAGCAAGAATGTGTTCAACTTCTCACCTAGAGCGATGAAGTGATGTAATTAAGCAGAAAACAAGAAAGTCCCTATTTTTTTCTTTTAATGTAATTGAGTAGATCCAACAACCAATAAACATGGGGTGAGTGGTTTTGAGTTCGAAGGGTGAATCGTTGCTGTCTGTCTCTTTTTCGTTAGGTTTTGTGTTCACTTTGGAGGAAAATAATCAAATCTTTGACGGAGAAAACTTGGGGATTTGGGATAGACAAACAAAATATGGGCCCCGTCACAAAGTAGGTTTTGTGTTCACCTTGTTTTTAGTTTCATAGATAAATTCTAATTTCTGATATATATAATTTAGTTTTATTTTATTTTAATTTATTTTGGTGTCTTCTGTTAAATTACCCTTCTTTTTTTATCTTCACCCTTGCGGTTACAAAATTGCAGCTGTTCTTAACTAGTTTTTTTAATTCAATATTGATCCCCTTTTTTATTCAATTGTTATTTTTAGTTTTGGAGACTTTTGTGCATTTGATTTCCCCCCGAATTTACTCATATATATATATATATATATATATATATATATATATATATATATATATATATATATATTAATGGAACTAAATTAAAAAAATAATTATATAGAAAATTAGGAACCTAATAATAAAAAAATTAACTCTAAATTTCTATACAATAAATAAAGAAATATTTCAACACTTTTCCTTAAGTTGACGCATAAATATCATACATGCTCAACTTGTTTAAGTTTTTTTCTTAAGAATACTGGCATTGAAGTTGCTTTAGTGACAATGTTGAACAATTGAATCTCATATTTGATCTTAGACAATTTCATAATCTTATTGTAATCTTATTGTTATATACTTTCTTGAAGATCATTTCCTTTAACCACGCACACGCATAAGTGCAATAATCTTATTATGTTCTTTTTTTAAAATAACATATGATATGAATTGCTCTAATGGTAGTCAAAGGATAATAAACATGCTCTTAGAGATTGTTTCAATCCATATAATGATTTCTTCAACCTACACACTTGTTGACTATGTTCTTCAAGTATCATCATCTTAACGAGATATACATGTGGATTTTTTATGGATAATTCTCCATGTAATCTTTTTTTCATACCAAGTTATTTTAATGGAAAAAATCTATGGTTGCAAATAAAGATATAATTTATACTTGAAATTTGTTTATCTTAGCTATATGTGCTAATTTCTTAGTGTAATCGATCTCACAAGTTTGAGTATAATCTCTTACCACCATTTTTACCTTGAATCATTTAATTATACCATCAACCTTGTACTTAAATCCATTGACATCAAAATGGTTTTTTTCATGGTGGAGGACCAACAAATTCTAACCTTATTTCTTTCGCAAAGACTTCATCTATTTGTTCATAGTTGTTTTCCACCTTGGGTCTGTTAAGGCTTCCTATATCATAACTTGTAAGATTTAATAGATAATGTATTTACAAATGATATATATGATTTAAAAAAATAATGGCTAGACACATAATAACTCATAAGATATTTGAATTTTATACAAAATTTTGGTTTATATGTGAGTTTAATAATAACTTTGGTGTGATAATATGATAAGTTTTTAATGAACTCGTAACCTAAGGAAGAAACAAACTTAAATTGATTTGGTATATTAATTCCAAGGGATATAAAATTATATCATCCAAATAATTCACTTTTGTTTTATTGAATGCCTACTTTAGCTTATAAATCACCATTATTAGGACCTAAATTTATCTCTTGAAAAATCATAATCAAGAGTTTGGATTTATTTTTTATACTTTTTTGAAGTTCATGCATAAAATAAAAATAGTGTTTTCATAAAAATATAACATCCATTATGATAAATATTTGTCAAGTTGAAGGATGACAAGAGTGACCCTTATTTTTATGATTGGTATACCTAAAAAAAACACATCACAATGCAAAAAAATTCAATTTGTTGCATTAATATTTATGAAGGGATATAAATTTGACACCACTAAAAAAATATATGATACATTTTGGACTATTAGGGGTACAATTTACATCAATAAGACAATGAAATGGTGTTTATAAGTCAATAAATCTAAAGGTTACCTATTGATTAAATATAGTATAATGGAAATTTTTTTTCCTCGATAAGAGAACAACCTACGAGCTTCTATCAATGAAATGAAAATAACCTCTAACAAATATCAAATTTTATGCTCAACAACCTTGTTCTATCGAGGTTTATTAGAATAAGTAGTTTAATAAATAGATTTCCATGCTTTCAAACATTGATGAAGTTAAATAGATTTCCATGCTTTCAAACATTGATGAAGTTAAGAACTATGATGTTCTCTCTTATTATCACTACTAGAAACCTAGACCTGTGCCTTGTACTACAACTCAACTATTTTATAAAATATTTAAAATAACAATTTCAATTCATCTTTGTATTTCATAAAGCACACATGGGTCATTTTAGTATAATATTCAATAAAGGCAACAAACCAATTTGATCTACCTAAAGTAGGAACTTTGAATGCCCCCTTATATAAGAATATATAGTTACAAAAAGATGTCAAATTTTATTTAAACTAAATGGATTAAAAAAATGGCTTTGTTCTAGTTCATAAACATCATATGAGAAAATATATACATTTTTCATTTTAAAAAAAATTAATAACCAAATAAAAAATACACCAAATATCGATGCAATAACCATATTTCAACCATAGCAATATACTACTAAAGCTTTCTATAACTTCTTAAAAATTTATTGATACTACTACTTCTTTTGCTTAACACAAGATTGTTTGTTTGGCTTGGATGTCTTTAAAAACATAAAAGTCATGCTAGAAAATTATTATACAAGATAAAGATAATGTTAATTGATACACTAACAATATGATGTGGATCAGACTAGAAATACCAGCAAAGACTCATTACATGTTCTAAATAGTCAAATAACTCGGTCTAAGACAAAGATATTGAAAGAGACATTGAGTGTATTGATTTTGAAGATTTCAACCAAGTCAAAATTGAAAGGTACATTGGAATATCAAAAGGAAACCTTAGTACATCTTATCCATGTGCAAGAGGGGTCTAATACAACCTCATTTGAGCCATGAAGTGAGGACAACAAAGAAAACAAAATAATCCTACTATAATTTGGAAACAACATGGATGACTACCTTTTTTTTTGTTTCTAGGTTTAAGGGGGCTGCATGGAAGGCTATAAATAAGCCTTGAATTAGCTCTGTAATATTTCACTTCCTTCTCTTCTTCTCATGACAAAATATAGAATTAATATAAGGGGATTTATTTTATTTTGTTAGCTACAACTCAAGGCTTATTTGGGCTTAATTAATATTTTATTTTTAGTTAGGATCCAAGGCTTTGTTTGGATTAAGTTATGAGCTTTTTAGTTTAGAGTTTTCTTTAAGAGGACCTCATATAAGTCCACATAAGGAATCCATTATAATTAATTTTTCAAGAACTATTAAACTCATTTAACCAAATTTTTAGCAGCCTTTGATGATCATTATTTCTAAATTTTTTTAGTTTTAATGTGTGAGAATGAATCTTGCATTCTTCAGTTCTTGAACGAACTAAATCTGAAAGATTAACTAGCTTCGTGGCGTCATTCTATTCATTCCAATAGTGTTAGTGCCTCAGAGCATATTTTTATTATATCACACTCCTATCAGACTTATTTTGGTTTTCCGGGATCAAATCTCAATCTTGATTGTGGGTTGCATTACGACATGATCACGAGGTTCACATCACAATAGGTTATAATCTAATAATGGAACAATTAGAACATAATCTAATTTAAAGTATCAATAAGGATCAAATACGTTAGTATTTATGACTTATAACAAATTGGGTGGTTACATATATCGCTAACTTTATTCATACAAAATATATAATTAATATTAATAATAAAAACATTCTTTACCTTTAATATTCATTTAATTTTAATTAATAAGTTTATAGTAATGATAAAGTTCTTAGGATAAAAAGTTTTTGCAAGGAAAATTATAAAGTGATTATAATTATGAGTGTTCCTACTAAATCAAAACATTGTTCTTAAATTTTTTTTGGTCAATAGTCAATGCTATATTAATATTATATATCAATTAAAGTTATTGAGATTGATACTAGAAACAATTGTTTTCTTATGAATATTATATAGGATTTTCCTTATGAAAGAAACAATTGTTTTCATATGATGAAGTATGAAGAAAACCTAGAAATAATATGTAAATGCTTGTTAAATGACATTTACACTAAACTAAACCACATAAAAATTTCACATGAAGAGATTAATCATGTTTATGGAAAAACTCATACGATAATTATGTAAGTGATCTTTAGATTTAAGATTACAAAGTTATCTTAAATAGAAAATATTATGTTTTTATTCAGACTACACATTCCTATAATCAAATGTAATAAATAAGCCAATATTAGGTATAACATAAACTATATTGAGGTATTTCAGTAAAAAGATAGAAACTATCACCCTAGGTGAATTAGAAAAAATATCATACATATTCTCAAATAATATTAAATGAGAAATATTTGCGCAATGTGGAATAAAATTAGAAAAGAGCTTCATTTATTATTAAAAGAGTCAATGATTATGATGTTGAAAATAAACATGATTTGATAGGGTAGACATAATCTACACTTAAATCACTAAACTAAAACATTTTTTAAGGGATAATAGTTACAATGAATAACTAGTCACTAAAAAGCTAAGTCAAGCCATATATTATTTTCTAATAGTTGGATGTTGCTACATGTTTCACTTGATTTTAAAATATAAACTAATCAAATTATTAAATTAATAATTTATTAAATTTATTAATCTTGTTTTATTTAAATTTATGATTTATATTTATGCTAACATAATAGGAACCTATTGAAATTAAGAATCATTGGTAAAAAAATTAAACTAAGATGATTAATCAATAATGACTTAATTGTAAATAAATTTTGGAAATTAAGAAATAAAATGTAGTTAATATAAGGGATTACAATTTTAGATCTAGAAAAAACAGGTAGTGACTTGATTGTATGAATATATAATACCAAACCTGATAAAATATGTGATAATATTTAGAAGGAAACGTGATATCTTACTATTAAGGTTATTAGGTTTTCTCTATGAATGAAATATTATGTCTCTATGTTTTCTATGATAAAAAAAATTCTATAAAGAGAAAATAAAGAAATGGAAAAAATGCTAGAATTCAAGACATAACAATGTTATTGTTTTAAAAGGGTTAAGAAGATTTTTTTATTTGGTGACCAAGTGAATTAATGTCAGGGGCTAGAGAACAAGACAACTTTTGGTTTATGATAACCTAAATTTTAAGTGATGATCAAATCCCAGAACAAAAAACTAATCTCTTTTTTATTTTTGCACAAACCTTAAATAATTTATATTTTTTTATAGGTTAATAGAACTCTTGAAAAAATCTAAATTACCACTTGCAATGTGTTTATGTCTTTTTAGAAACCCAACAATATATATTAGGGTTAAATTATTATTTGTAGTAAAAACAAATTTTATAAAGATGAATTGAGTTATGAGAAATGCATATAATCTGTAGTACTATAAATCAATTCAAACATTATTAGAAATACATGAAGAAATAGTACTTGGGTTTTTTCAACATCATCTTCTCCTTTTGTTTCAACAATTTATGCAATGAAGGTCTTTAAAAAATCTTCCTTTGTGGATTATAACTTTTAGTATGACCAAACAAAATCTTCCTTTGTTTTACCATTATTGTTTCAAGGCTAGTTAACCCTAGTTTTGTTCTGTAGATTTTAAGCCACCAAGATTAAAACATCAAATTTTTAGAGTCTCCTTCCAAAGTTGTATAACACATTACCTCAAATCGAACCAAAACATAATATCCTTCTATGTCTGAAACTAACTCTTTATGTAAATTCTTTTCATAAACTTGTTAAAAGTCATCATCCAATCCAACAAGAAATATATGTACCTTTAGTTGTTTGATGACTTCTAGTATGCAATAATGTCATCATGATCTTTAAAAAAAAAATCCACAATGATTTAACTTTATAAGAACCTTGGTTAACTCTCTATAATATTTAGATATCAACTTTCCATGTTGTTTGTCTATGAAGGTCTCTAAATTTAAAGAGAAAACTTGTAACTCATCATTCTTATCGTAGAAGGTTAATAATATAGCATTTCAAATTTCATGAGCAGTCGGTATATACATTAATAGCCAACTTTTTATTTTTTGATTCTTAGCATAATTTTCATACTTATTATCTAATTCTGCTAGTGGATTAATTGTGTCTTCAATATAGGATCCAATAAAAGCATGATTCCATAAAAAAAGATTATTGCATTAAGGAATCCATCAATGATGCGTACACCTCAAAGATATGCTAAGGTTATATTTGAACAGTTTACAGCTTGAACCAACAAGAACCTACCTTACAGAACCAAAGTTATATACAATGACCAGCCTTATCTTATGCCTATAAAGAGATGGGAACGAGTAATATAAAATCATAACCAAATTGATCAATATTTTGAAGAGTTTATAAGTTCAATCAAGAACTTAATGTATAAATTATTAGACCACATAAAAGTAGCAAGAATGCCTATTTTTTATTTAAAAATAGTCTCTCTTTTTTTCTAATCTCCCCAATATAAAATACTAGAAAGGATTCTAAGTCTAATAAGATATCCCTAATGAATTTGGATAAACCTAATAAACAATAATGATTTAATGAGCCCAAATTTAAATAAAATTCCTAATATTTCCAAAAGTCCTAATAATATCTAAAATATAAATAAAAAAATCTCTCAATTAATCTATAAAGTTGTTTTTGTGATTTGTTGGCAAAATCAAAGCTCAACTTCAAACCTATCGTTCTCCATCATCTTAATGAGTTAGGAGTCACGTCATAAATCAATATAAAGAATTGAATGATGACTATTCAATTCACTTAGAATCGAGTTAAAATGCCTTTTGTAGCTTCATTTATGACCAAAGTCGTAGAGAAAAGTCAAATTAGTAGATTTGAATTTTCTTATTCCAATCTTTTGTAATGTTTGAATACCCACCCATAAACCTTTCTTGAATGTGAATTAAATTAATCAAGGTTTGCACTTCATTATTTAATATCATCTTGAAATCCAACTTAATCCATGTATTTTGAAAAGATCCATTGAAATTCTCTACGAACCTCTTAGCTTTAATTCTTCTTACTGGATCAACTAAAGCCTCAAACAAATCTCTTGTTCTTCCTTGGATTCCATGAATCAATTTGAATTACAACAAGAATTGAGTTTTTGCCACATGAATTCATATTTTATATACTTATTTTTTTCTATTCAATTCATTTTTTTTTTATCTTTGCAAGGATAATATAATTAGTAAGGTGTCCTTAAGAGGAAAAAAAAAAGGCATAGTTTATGTCAAGAGGCTTTTGGTATCTTTGTTATGTTTTTGTTAATATTGTGAGAGGTCAGGAGCACTTAGTATTTTTATAAATTAAATAAAAAAAATAAAAATTTCTAGTACATGCAGAACGTATGTCATCGGACAAGCTACATATACAACGTCTTTTAGCTACTAAAAAGGCCAACCAACTTCTTAGTGAACGCTTTACATGGAGGCGCATCTAATTTGGTGGCATGAGTGAGGCTTTTTATGGTGGTTGTTGAGTTTTTTCTCTCTCACTTCTCATAAAAAAAAACTATGTTAACCCAAACAAAATCGAAGTTAGCCTCCATGTCCTTTTTATTTAAATTGTGGT
Source organism: Salix viminalis (assembly GCA_029228465.1). NCBI lineage: Eukaryota > Viridiplantae > Streptophyta > Magnoliopsida > Malpighiales > Salicaceae > Salix > Salix viminalis. The sequence continues at coordinate 9,373,640 of CM055441.1, forward strand.
CTTCATTCTTTTGATTGTTCTTTATTTATTTAAGATCTCTTTTTAATTTTATACCTTAACATTTTGTTCAATTTGATTTTATATTAGTTTTGATATTCATTCTTTTGATTGTTATTTTTTTTTTAGTTTCATCTCATCTCATTTGATGTAATTTTTATTTTATGTAAAACATATTCCTTATTATGTTAATTGATTTTTTTATATCATTTTTAGAATTTATATTCATTCCCCCCTAGCATTTTTCATTAAATTATTGAGAATTGAGCTTTAATTATTTTAATATTTTTTACACCTATTTTCTTTCTTGATTTCATCATTCTATGTTTGATTTATTAAATATTGATATTTTCTTCTTCTATATATGCTTCCTATTAAGATATCTCGGCCTTACGATTCAAATCATAAGTTTGCCGTGTTAGCTATGATTGGATCAAAACTTTTTTATTTGAAGTCTTTTTATCCTTGTCCTTAAACATTAAGGTCTATATCTGTAGTCATGATAATTTATTTTGCCTTAAAACATGATAACATGCTTTAACATTGTTATTTTAGGCTGCAAAATATATCAACCTGGCCAAATGTGAACGTAGACCACCTATCTACACTAATAAGTACATGTGCTGCTTTATAGATAGGATTTTAAATTAATTTCTAAAATAAAAACACACAAATATCATGAATGTATTTATTGGCATCATAAGGAATTCTAATTGTGAATTAAGAGATTGATACATACATCTAATAGATAAAAGGAATCAATAAATTGCAGAAAGAGTTGTTAACCCGATGCTTGATTATCCTTGACTCTCAGCTAGAAACAATTCTGCGTTTTAGCCATGTTTGCACAAGTTAGTTTCGAAATTCATCCAGAGCTATTTCAGTGCTGCTAGCTGCAATTTGGCTTCCTAGGCCTTCAACGCACACCTACAACACTCGAGAGTTTGTAATCAAAATTGAAGATTTGACTCTTTAGAGTTGGTACGTTACACGAACTTGAACAAGAAAAACGATGGTTTATGTTTCTGTGACACCAATATTTCCCTTACAGGTTCATCCTGGTGATGAAAATATATATCGAGGTGAAAACCCTAGAGATGACCGTTGCACGCACGTAGTAAACAAACCATGCACCGTCAATTCCCTCCATTCTAAGCATTGCATGCCTCAAGTATTTGACTTGGAATTTCAACCTAATTGAATTCAGATTCCTCACCCTTTTTGTAATTTAGTTTACCTTTCATTGATATAGCTCCTGGTTGTAGACCTGTGCTTCTATCTCCCTATCACGAAAGGAACCTCAATCAAAAGGAAGACTCAGCCTTTCATGTCAATATAAAATAGAAAGCTGTTGTGATTGAACTTTCAAAAGACTAGTTTCACATCCTTCATTACAAGAATACATAGTATAATAAACACATCTTGTAGCTTCCCATGCACTATTATGTGAATCTGCTGGTGAAGGGCTTTTACCTTTTTGTGACTCTTGAGGTGACTGCCTTCATAAGCTCAATATCCATGGCCATGCCCTGCATGTTTAAGCCTTCTTATCATGCTGAATCGATGCAGGTTTTCTTCTACTCTATTTACATGGATAATTCTTGGAATACTCTTTCAATATCAGTTCTATCACAGGTAAGTTTCACAAATTTCATTTTTTTCCAAATGATTGAGGTTCCTTTCGTGATGTCGAAAGAAAATCATGCTTCTTTTCTGAACATCCACGACTAATTAGAATTATTGCACCGTTTAAGCAGTGATAGATGATTGCATGCCATGGCACAACTACTACAACTTTAACTGAAGCATTACAGAGATTTCACATTGCTGTTGTACTACTACTAATTATTTAAGTCTTGATGGCTGTGCACAACATTGCACCATGTCCTTCTAGTGATGTGTTTATAAATACCAGTTGCTGATAGAGGAATTAGTTCTTTTAGCATGTAGATTGGAAGATTAATGATGTATTCTGCTTAAATTTAATTTCTTTTCCAGGTTAGATCAGACTTTTAGTGGTTAAAAATGATGAGTTTTGACTTGATGTCTGTATTGGATGTTTGCATTCTTTCAGCTGAGTTGAGTCTAATTTATTTTTCTGCTACAGATTGTGCAGAATTGTCCAGCAGATTTTCTCGAAGCAGTTAGGTTATCTGGCCATGGAACTTCTCTTGGCTTATATCTTCAGTGTTTTTCAGAGGTCATGCCTTTAAAAATTATTATTAGAAATTAATTTTATTTTAGGCATTTAATGAAGTGTGTTCCTTAAGAAACACATTTAGCTGATACTTTCCAACTTACTGGTGCTTAGAATTGACGAGGCTCTATCAGATCACTTACACTGTGAGGAGTTGATATCTCCATTGTTTATTGTGGCAAAGATACTTGTGAAGCGTTGCGAACCAAAGGTGGGTTAGGTATTTCAGTTTAGGTTCTTCTTGCACTTCTTGTAATTTACTGTGGTATATTATATCTTTCCTTGAGGATTTACCCATAAAAATGTTCACTTATCATTGCTGGTATTATGTCATTATTTACCATTTTAAGCTGCTGAGTGAATTCTATTTGAAGTTGTACCTTAATATGCAGAAGCAATTAAAGTCTGTGGTCGTGGCCTTAGTGTTGGTTGGTTACAAGTGTATCAGAGAAGCTATGACAGAGTTAAGCTTTTCAACAGCTAATGACTTTGTAAAGTGCACGACTCCCTTGATGAAGAACCTTATTGATGGTGAGCGTTTGGGTACTTGAAATTGCTGCAATGTAGCTGTTAGTGAATTCATTCTCTTGTGATTAATCATAAACTGAACCACTCCTGTGGTATTGCCAGTTTTTCACTTCACCTCCGTACGGTCTTGGAGACAACATTCTGCTCCCTATGGCTTGCTTACTTTTTCCCTAAAAAGAAATTACTTCCTGTTTGGTAAAAAAATATAGGTAAATTATTTTAGGAAATCCCTTAGCAGAAAATAATGAAGGGAAGGAAGTACAATGCAGAATAGCAAATGGCTTTGTGCACTTATTCTTTCCACATTTTTCAAGTAGACAAAAGCAATCTCTTTCTCAGCTAGCTAAACTCATAAGCTCATTTGACAGGCCAAACAGGTATCATTATAGGGAGAAATTTACCTTTTATCATAAAAAACTGATAAATAAAGAAATTCAGTTTTTACTGCATGTTGTGGTGGTGTGTGTCTTCCTTCTATCTCTTTCAGGAAAAAACTGTGCTGTGATGCCTCAATCTGGATAAATAAGTAAATGCTTCATAGGAAGTTAATTGAATTTGTATTGCAGACTCTGCTGGACAAGGTAATAATGGCAGTCATCTGAGGGCAATCCTGGGAACTTGTCTGAATGTGATTGCTGATTTGATTAAGGATTGCATCAAGGGCATTCACCTTCTGGAGAACAAAAGACCTGACTTACTCAAATTACTGCAATTGAAGCTTTCTTTCTCTATTGAGCAAATGGTGTTATTTGCCAAGCTAGTGTATGAAAGTCAATATTGCAGACAAACTGAAGACAGCAATACTATTTGTCTTGCTGTTCTCAAGTATTGCACCAAATATATCCAGACTGTGCTGAATGATTCAAATGTACAGGTAAGCCGATATTCATGCAAGCATTTTTAGGAACGGCCACATTCTTTTCCCAACATTGAAAGACATCTTGTAAACCTTGTGTACAGGTTCAAGCAATTGGATTGCAAGCTCTCAAAACCATGACTCAGAGAAGCGCCAACATAGAAGACATTTCTTTCTTCACATTTTTTAGTGGAGAGCTCATTACAGAAATTTTCCACATAATCCACAACTCGTTGAAGGTTTTGCTTGTAGTTGCTAATTAAAATCATGGTACCCGCACTTCTAAATTTGAACGCTGCCATTCTAAACAAATTATGATATACCATTGTTACAGAAACCAGTAAGTAAAGAATCTGTGGCTATTGCTGGTGAGTGCTTGAGATTTCTAGTGCTTCTACAAACACTTTCAAAAGCTAATGAATGTCAGAGAGGCTTCATGAATCTGCTTCTCAAAGCCATTGTCATGATATTCTCGGCATCAGAAGATGATTCCTCACAGGTTGATAAATCTTGACAGCCTTTTAAGTTTTAATTAAGAACAGGATTGTCTAAATATTTATTAACATTGCCGCACAACTAATGACAGGAAGTCAGTGATATAAGAACCAATGCTGTGAGGCTTGTTTCTTCTCTTTGCTCAAATTCCTTCATCAGCAGTCTGCTTTAAGGATGTCTTGTTATCAATGCCCGTGTCTCATAAACAGCAACTTCAGGTTACTGCATTTATATATTTTCCTTTATGTAGCTTTTTCTTGCTATGTTCTAATATACAAAGTTATTTCATTTGAAAAAAAAATGATGCTAGTTGTGTTTTCTCATAGTTTGTTAGATGGGCACCGCTAACCCAATTAAGACCCAATATTCTATTATTTGTCATCATTGTCAACTGGCTGTGTTTCTCATTGTTCGCTGCAGTCTGTGTTGAACATGGTTTTAATATTTTCTAGTTCCATTCCTTCAATCTGCAACTCTTACTTTCTCCTCAAGTGTATGGCAGCTTCAAAAGCTTCCTGAGCCAGATGTGGCTTGGACAACAAGCTATTGCTTATATCAAAAGACTGAATTAGAGTGTCATTTACATGTAGGGGAGTGGTGAGGCATGAGAGGATTTGGAAAGATTTTTCTATTTTCAGCAATTCTTGCTCGTGGTCTTTTTTCTTTACAATGGTGGAAGTCGATTATTGTAGTTTGTGGGTTTCCCTTTTCAGTGCTTTTGATGTGGAAGTATTATATTTGACTTTAGGCTTATAATGTAACTTCCTTTTTGACCTCTCCTTTTCTACTTTCAGGGGGTAATTCGTGCTTCTGTGGCGCAGCATTAAAATGCATCACCAATGAAAACTATGGCATCATTAGAAATAAAATTACCAGTGCCAAAAGATTCCCAAACATCATCCACATCAACACTGACAATAGAAGGAAGTAGACAGAAAAGCTCTCCCCCGTCATCCCCTGTTCACTTTGACCAGGACAGCATGGAAGATGACCAAGAGGACGAAGATGACTGGGATGCTTTCCAGTCTTTCCCTGTTTCAACTGATGCAGCTGGTACCGTTTCGAAAGCAGAAAGTGCCGCAGAAAAACCAGATCTGGTTGAGAAATCTATTTCAGAGAGGGAGTTTCAAGACCTTCCTACTTCCAAATCCGTCAACAGTGAAAGTGATATTCCCTTTGTAATGCCATTATATTTTTTAAAAAATTCCTTTTCCTTAAAGAAGATTATTTTAAATATAAGACTTTTTTTTATAATATTTACTTTAACATAACGAGTTTTATATAAAATATTTTAAATTTTTTGAATGACCGGTGTAACCTTACAATTCTCGTGGGGTTATTTGTAATTTACCCAAATAAAAACATCAATATATACCGAATTGATACAATGTAATAATGCTTTTTCCTCTACCATAATCTAGAAACCATAAATTAAAGAAAAATGAATTTTTTTATGATATTCATTTGACATAGTTAAAATAATCAAAGTTGAATTGCTCTTATTTTTTTTAGTATAAAAAAAAATTAAATCAACTTAAAAAAGAGAAAAAAAAATGCATCCATCGTGTCTGATCTTTTAATTTTTTTAAAATATAATAAAATAACTAAATCACTTTTAGTAACAAAAAAAAATATTACACTTCTTGTCAAGGTTTTTTTTATTATCACTTGGACCAAGGAGTAATTTGATAATTTATCAAAATTAAATATTACTTAAGAAAATAGTTGATGTATGTATTGCAAATATCAATATGCAAATGAATTTGCGAGATTTGAGCTATTTATATGGCGTCGCCGGTTAACTAAAACACTATATTACATGACGACAGAGTTGGAAAGTACTTAACATCTCGTTTAAATATAATAAAATAGCTAAATTACTTCTAGTAACAAAACAAATATCACACTCATTGTCAATGTTTTTTTTTTTATTCTCACATGGACTAAGGAGAATTTGTTAATTTATCAAATTTAAATATTTCTTAAGAAAATAGTTGATAATTGCAAATGTCAACATGAGAGTGAATTTGCGAGATTTTAGCTATCTATACAGCGTTGCTTGTTGACACTAAATCCTCCCTCTTTTAATTTCATCATTGTTTATTTTTTCCATCCATCAAACTTTGTCTTCATTTTATTATTTACTATGTTTTTCTTGATTTTTCTAATTTAGTCTATTATTATTATTATTATTTTATTTCATTCAATATTAATCCAAATTTGTTTTTCATTATTTTAATTGCTATTTTTATTTTTCTATTTATTTCTCATTGTTTTATTTATTTAGTTTTCATGTCTTATTTGATTTTCATTCTTTTGATTATTTTTGTTTTATTTTCTAATTTTGGATGGTTTGAAATCTTGCTTTATGATATTTTGAGTTTGCCTTTTAATGGTAACTTGGTTTCATTAGCCGGATATGAGTTTCAAAGATTAACCTAATTTGACTTTGTTTTTATTTTTATTTATATATTTAAATTTAAGTTCATGCTTCAATATTATATTACTAGGCCTTCCAATTCATGAGTTTTGCCTCTTTCATTTCCATGATATTATTTTTATCTCATGTCCTGAGTTACAAGGTAGTTGAGTTAATCCGAGTTGTGACGTTTAATTATTTTCTTTACCTGATATTTGACTTTTATTGCTTTATTCAATTTCTTTTCAACTTGGTTATTATGCTCTTAGTGCTGGTTTGAGAGTATGGTTGAAATTATTTTTAAAAGTGTTTTTCGTTTAAAAATACATCAAAATAATATTTTTTTTATCTTTTTAAAAGTTATTTTTGACATCAACACATGAAAATGATTTAAGAACACAAAAAATTTTAATTTAATTAAAAATAAAAAAGAAAATAAAAATTCAATTTAAAAAAAAAAACACTTTTTAAACACACTGAACACCTTCTAAAAGTTGGTTAATGTTGACTGAAATCAAATTTTGTTTTTAAAATTGATTTGATTCAATTCACCATTCATCGTTTTCTTTATGAGTAATAAACTTTAAATCTCATTTATCTTTTTTCTTTATAAGATTGTATTGTTTTTATTTAAATTTTACTTTTTTTCTTACCGACTAAAATAGTTTTTAGAAAAAACTAGTTAATTGCTCGCACTACATTGCAGGCGGAGCAAACAATTTTTATAACTGTTAAAATTAAAATATAATATTTATACATGCAAAGGTTACTAGAATAAAATAGATCAACATTCCTATTATAATAACAATAACATCGAAGTCATAACATCTAAAATTATCATCGCTATTACTGTCAAAACAATAAAAATTATCAAATTATCCCAAGAGAAAATAACTAAAAAACATTAACAAAATAGTAAGCAATAAAAACAACTAAAATTATTATCATTATCATTATCATTATTATCATTGTGTTAATCATGAAAAAAAAATGAAAGACTAAAAAAAAGCTAAAAACTTTAAGAAAAGATAAAAAAAAAAAATTATCAAATGATTCATTTGACTTGAAAATAAAAATAATAATAAAAAAAATGAATAAAAAAACTAAAAGAAATAACAAAGGGAGAAAAAAACAGAAAAATATCAATTTTCAAATGATCATAGAAACAAAATAAAATTTAAGAGCTAATTCGTTTTGAAAAATACCACCTCAACAAATAAGAAAATAACAAAAATTAAAAACCAAAGCCAAGAGCACACTTATAAATACATGGACAAAAATAGGGACTATTCCAAAAATATAAAACAAAAAAAGGGATTAAAATCAAAAATTAAAAATATAAGGGCCAAAATAAAAAATATGTTATCAATTTCAATCCAAGAACAAAATTGAAAAAATCAAAACTTCTGTACCGAATATATTAAAGTATTTAAACCCAATCCGGAAATTAGAAGGAGGATGACAAAACTGAAACCTTAATATATAATTGATTTCAATCAAAGGACTCAATTGAACCAAATTAAAACATATATAACAGAAATGAGGACCATATGCAAAATTAAAAGTACAGGGACAGAAGTAAAAAGCTCACAAAACCGGGGGCCTCTCTTGCACTTTAGCATGCGAGAGAGAGACAGAAACGGGAATCTGAGCTTTAACTGGCCACCGCCGCATCTACGGCCACCATTTTCAGAAAGGCGCTGCACCGTCAGTAAGACCACACAGAGGCACATAAGAAGAGATGCCGGTAGCCAATTTCCGTTGACCTGAACAGGCCTCACGCGCCGCCAGAACAGGGCGTGAGGCTGAATACTGTCATGCGCGCGTGCCACACGTGCCGACAGATATTCGAGAAAAAAGAATAATTATGGTCAATTACCGGTCTGCCCCTGTACCCAAGTCAACTATTTTGTCTTATCCGGGGCTATATTCATATTTAGCCATTTTTAAAAAATGTGAAATTCTCGTGGCACCCCTCTTACCCAGAGCTGGTTTTTGTCCTTTTTGAGGGGTATAATCGTTATTGCATTGTGCAAAAAAATATAAAAAAATCAAAAAGTGCGATGGACCGAATCGGATCGAAAGTGTGCAATTACCATTGAGCCCCTCTGCCCAGATGCCGTTTTTGTCTTTTTTGAGGGACAAAACCGTTATTTTACTGTGCAAAAAAAAAACCACTAAACCGGCAACCCGAACCGAACTGACCCGAAAATTGAGCAATACTATTGTAATCTACAGTGATTTGTCTCACAGTACACAGTAACCCACCCATGACGGCAGATCCTCTTTTAGAGTATTGTATAATTATGGGTTGTTCTGTATTATATTTTTATTTGTTATTAGCATATTTTTTTATTGTCATTAGATTTTTTATTTTTCAATTATACTATGAAATTAACAAGACTTATTATTTACTACACAATGCCCCCGCGCTTCGCCGCGGGCGGCATAATATTTTTTTCAATGTAAAAAATATTAATTGTGTTTTTTTTTATTATAATATAAATTTAGCTAAAATAATAAATATATGCAGAATTCATGTCAAGTGCAAGTTTTCTATAAAATATATGAATTTAAAATCGATATAAATTTATCTGTTTAGTAGTTTCAAACGAAATAACCAGCATAAATTTATCATCATTAAAAAAGCAAGAAAACTCGAATATCTGAATTATTAAGTTTACTATATTAAGATTAATTCATTTTATAATTCAATTTAAATCAAACAAAAATAAAATATAAATTGTGAAAATACCTACAATAATCAAATAAAAAAAATAAGTTGTTAATTTTCTATCAACAAAAAGATGAAAACATAGATTGAAAATTCATCCTGACGTTATTGCCATTATCATTGCTATAAAAGCTAAAATTATTGCTAACATTACAGCCAAAACAATAAAAATAATTAAATTGCCATGAAAAATAAAAAAAAGCAAAAGATGTTTGTAAAACAACAATAAAAAAATAATAACTAAAATTATTATTATTATTGCATAAATAATAAAATCATAAAAATCATATAATCTAAAGAACAAATAAAGAAACAAAAAACAAAAAAAAATAAAGGGAAAAATAGAGTAATATTATTTTTAAAATGATTACCGATATAAATTAAAATTTCAGGAAAATCTGTAAAAAAAATCAAAAGATTTTTATAAAAAAAATAATCACTAAAATTATCATTATTATTGCGCAAATAATAAAATTATAAAAATCATCTAATCCAAAGAACAAATAAAAATAAAAGAAAACATCTAGCCATGGCACCCGCGCCTCGTCGCGGGCGGAATCATATTTTTTTCAACGTAAAAAAATATTTATTATGTATGATTTTTTTTATCATAACATAAATTTAGACAAAATAATAAATCTGTATATAATTTTTATGAAGTGCAAGTTTTGTATAAAATATATAAATTTTAAATGAAAATAAATTTATTTGTTTGGTAGGTTTCAATGAAATAACTAGTATAAAATAAGTTGTAATTTTCTATCAACAATAAGTTGCACTATGGATTGCAATAGTCTTTTTTTTTGTCATATGAACAGTGAAATAACGTTTTCGTCTTATTTGAGGATATTATGGTTATTGTACTATGCACATAAATGAAAGAAATTGAAAATATCTCTAATACCATGATATTATTTAAAACACACTTTACATAATAAAATGAATATATGAAAAACTAATATATATTTTTAGAAGTTCTACGCCGCATGCGCCATCCAAAATGTGCATGAGCTCTGAAATTGGCGTCAGCCGAAGACGCATCATAACACCTGCTATAGAAAATATAATTGGTAAATTACCAATACACCCCTATAACCAACTCTTGAATTTTGTCTTATGGGGGCATATACGTATTTATAGAACTCGCGGTGTGCATCAGCTGATCTAGACACACCGATTATAAAAAAAGGTTAGAGGATTAGTCATGGTGCACTTAAGTTAACCTAGAGACCCCGGTTATAAAAAAAACATATAAGTGGAAAAAAAATATAAGCATGTAAGCACTGTAGCAATCCATATTGTTTTTTTTTTAAATCAGTCCGGGAATCAGTCGTGGTGTGCTTAAGCTGGACTGGAGACCCCAGTCATAAGAAAATTATATAAGTGAACAAAAAAAGATATAAGGAAAAAAATAAAAAATAATAATAAATTGGTTCGGAGATTAGTGATTGTGTGTCCACGCTGGCCTCGACACCCCGATTATCAAAAAACAAATTTGGTCCGAGGAGTAGTGGTGGTGCACTTGAGCTGGCCCGGAGATCGTGGTTATAAAAAAAATATATAAGTGAAAAAAAGAGCTTAAGCTGGCCGAGAGACCATGGTTACAAAAAAAATGTATAAGCGAAAGAAAACCAAAAAAAAGTATAAGCGTGAAAGCACTGTAGCAATCCATATTGTTTTTTAAAAAAATCAGCCCAAGAATTAGTCGTGGTGTGCTTAAGCTGGTCGGAGATCCCGGTTATAAAAAACAATATATAAGTGAATAAAACAAAAGTATAAAAAAAGGAAAAAAAAATGTACCAGCAGGAAATCACTTTAGAAAAAAAATGTGGGTCCGGGGATTGTCGTGGTATGCATAAGTTGGCATGGACACCCTGGTTATCAAAAAAGTTTGGATATGGAGATTAATCGTGGTGTATTTAAGCGAGCTCGGACACCCCGATTATTAAAAAACAAAAAAACCAAAAAAATATATAAGTAGAAAAAGGAAAAAAAAATATAATAAGAAAAAAATAAAAAAAATATAATAAGGAAAAAATACATAAAAAGGCAAAAAAAGAAGAAGCAAAAAACGGAGGAAAAAAAGAAGAAAAAGAATAATTAGAAAAAAAAAGAAATGAAAAAAAGAGAGGAGCGTAATCATAAAATAAAAACAAAAAAAAGCAGAAAAAAAGAAAAAAAACGTAATAAGAACAAAAAAAAGCAAAAAAAAAAAAATACGATTGCAATCTACAATGCACTGTGTCTGAGTGCACAATGAATCAGTGCACAGTGAATTGTCCACGCCTTTTATATATATAGTAATAGTAATTGTTTTATTTTAAAATTAGTGACCTAGGTTCAAATTAACAGTTGTATTTTCTTTTTTAAATTACTACTTTTGATTTTTTATTATTTAAATATAAAAAATAAATTATAAAATTAAAAATAAATTATTAAAAAAAAAAACAAAAAAAAAAAACTAATCTGTACCAAATTTTAGTTCCAATTCATTCATTTAACTAGATGAACACAAAAACAAAATGGGACAGAGTCTCTGTAGTCACTATAAAACTCAGAGAAACAAGCACATGAAGAGAAACAAACAATGCGTCTATCTTAGAGAAACAAACACAGATCCCTTCAAATGAAATCCAACTCTCACTCTCTCTAGTCACTATAAAACTCTTTCTCTAGAGGAATTAAAACAACGACAACAATGCGTCTATTTCTTCAACTACAATCCCTCTAATTCATGATCTTTAAAAAAGAAAGAAAGAATGTCAAAGAACCTTGTGAGAGAGAACGTGCCTCTCTCTCGATTCGGTGTTCTAGTCGCACAATTAGAATCCATAGGCGCCTCCGCTTCCCAACAATTTCCTGACCCTCTCCTCTCTTTCGATCTCCTCTCCGATCTCCTCTCCGCCATCGATGAAGAGCCACAGGTCCTTCCCTTTCTCTCTCTTCTTTTCTTGAAACGCCGCGTTTTTTAATTCTTTGATTGTCTGCAGATCTTGATTCTTTTGTTTTGTTCTTACGGTGCGTTTTGGATTTTCTTTGATTAATCGGTTTCTTGTTTAATAATTTCAGGATTCTATCTTGTTATGGCAAAGAAAATGCGAGGATGCATTGTATTCATTGCCCAAGCTTGGCTCGCGGCGGCATCAGTGGCAATGGCTAAGATCATATCTAGAGGGGATAGTATTTCGATATACTCCAGAGCCAGTAGTCTCCAAGGGTTTCTTTCTGATGCTAAGAGAAGCGAACCTCAAAGAGTTGCCGGTTGGTTCAAAATATCATTTTTGTTTTCTTCGATACGGAAAATTATAATATAAATTTAATTCTAGCGTTTTATGCAAGTTGATAGTAGTTTTTTTTTTTTCAATGGATAACTTTTCCAGTGCTGAAACTCCTTGCTAGCTGTTTGGATTTATTGCAGTAACTGTATGTGTGCTGCTTTACTTTTCGGGCAAGTCTTTGTCACTCGGACAGGACGACATTGGCATAGATTGATGTTTGAATCTGAACGGTCAAGATTAGGGCTTGTTGCTGCATTTAGAGTTTTTCTCTTTTGAGGTAGTTGTGGGCAGTGCTGTCAAGAGATGCTGAGGGCTCGCCTAGGCACTCCAGGCAAGGCGAGGCCCCTATGCCTTTATTAGCCTCAGGTGTTGAATTTCAATGAAGGGAGGCCTAGGCGAGCACCTTGTAAGTGGGTGCAAGGTGTTTAGTACTTGAAGTTTTTTTTTTTTTAGTTTTTTTCTGTTGGTTTTTTTTTAACTTCATATGTTCTGATCTATTTTTCATTTTTTTTTTAATTTACCACGAAAAAATTTAGGGGTATTTGTTTCTGTAAAAAAGAAAATATTAGGGTAATATTTTTAAAAAATCATTAAAGTGAGAGACAAATAGACAATGAAAGACACTTAGAAGAGAAATACTAGCCACAATATTTTTTCCCGAGTGTGGAGTCAGAATCTATACAAGTTTAGTATGTTTTGAGAGATGAGGATTTAAATTATAATCATGAAATGAGGATATGAAGGGTTCAAGTGAAGGAGAGGAAAGCATGGATGAAGATGTATTTGAAGATTAATGAATAAAGATGATGATATTTATTTTTTTGCTTTTTAATTTATTTGGCTATTTACTATTTTAAATTATCTAATTTTGTTTTAAGGGTGAAAAATCTAACTTTATATGACTGTCATGGTATTTTATATTTTCTTTTGATTTTCTATTGATCTAATCTTAAGCCTTGGTTCATTCGGGCAAGTGCTTAGTGCCTTGAGCATTTTACAGACTTGGCGTCTTTTAGCGCCTTTTGCCTTTGACAACACTGGTTGTGGGATAAGATATTGGTGTAGTGCTTAAAGTGTTTTCTAATAGTTCTTTAGTAGATAGCAAAAAGATTTGAGAATCCTTTTGAATGGATTTGTTTTCCGGGATGTCAGAAAATTTGAGGAAGGTAAAGCCTTGGATTTGAACTTCTCCAAAGTCCTAAACGAGGAGTGCCCATGTGTATTTTCATTTCTTTTAAAATTTGTTAGATTCTTCTTGACATCCAATAGTAGGATGTGAACTTTTGGAAGCATATGTTTTTTTCCCCTTGCAAGGCTTTTCATTCTCTTCTTTGAACTTGATTCCCTGTAGTTAATTTATTGTAAAGTCAAGATGCCATCGTGGATAGGTCGGTGCTTTCACATGGGCAATGGTGAACTTTAAATTAGCTGAAGGATTTATTGTAATATAGGAGGTGGCATAAGGCTGTCTCCTTTTGCTATGTGTTTCATGACAGTGGGGAGATTTGGAGTGGTCATTTGCTATTTGCAATGAGCAATGAGCAATGAGTTTGCACCAGTAGGGTGGAAGGGTCATTGCTTCTGCATTTGGTGGGTTTTGGAAGGAAAAGGGTTGTAAAATTTTGTGTAGTTGCACAATGTTTGCAGTTCCTCAGTGTTTGTTAGAGAGGAATTCCAGAATTGTCAAGGATTTTTCTTTGTCGAGTCAACTATTTTAGAGCAAGACATTTTTTTTCCATCTTCAAAATCTTTATAGTGTAATGCTTTAAGGGCTTTCTGGGAGAACACTTCTAGCTAACTTCAGCACGATGCAAAAGCCTGTCTTTTGTCAACATTATTTATTACATTTTACTTTTATTTTCTTGCACAATGCCATAATCTTCTAGTGCTCACAATAAAAGAAAATTTGTTTATGTTTGGACTATTTCATATGAATGTTACCTTGTCATATAATAATTTTAGATGTTAAGCAACACCCCACTCTTTGTCTAACCTATAGTAAAACTATTTGCTCTACCCAGACAGTCTATAGAAACCATTTATCTTTAGATTAGAATTTAAACTAAAAAGCGTGTCACATTATTGCAGTCAGTTAGTGAAGCATTTTACTCTTTCACCTTTTCTTTTATGTTAAACATTTATTGTTTGATCTTCATCATGTTTTTGAATATTTGTAGGTGCTGTGCGATGCCTGGGAGAATTACATCAGCATTTTGGAAGAAAAATTACTTCGGGATTGCCTGAAACGACTATTATTGCCTCAAAACTTATGAAGTTTCATGAGGTAGTCCTGCTCAATGTGTTATCCTCCCTTACATGCCTTAGTATGCAAGTCTTTTCTCCTTGTGCAAGGTTTAGGCGATGAGTTTTAAATTGAAAGCTGCTGCAAAAAGGTAGGTATTTACCTAGGAGTCAGTGACAAAGGTAATCTGTCTAAAGTGGACCAATGGAATAGAATAGTTATGACTTGCAAGAGGATAGAACTTTAGTTATAACATGTTACTAGTTTTGGTTGCCATGCCACTTGAGTGACACTTACCTTCTTCAGATTGAGATTCTCAATGCGAGAAGTTGTGTTAGTTCCTTTGCTCAATAAATAAAACATCACAAGACTGGGACTTGTAGGAGTATCCTCTAGTCTAATGGAGGCTTGCTCTCTTCCACTTGGAGGACAGTGGTCTATCTGCTTTGAAACTATTTTCTTGAATGCTCAAGGAAGAGAAAGGCTGTCTAGCATTGCTCTGCCTTTTTAAGTGGTTGACACCAACATTAATGGGATGCTCTAAACTGGACCACCTCAAAATTGATAGATGGATATATCTGATTTAGTAGATCAACTATGAGAAAAAAAGCAAAGAAAAAACTTAAAATGCATGATTTATCCGGTTTTTTTTAATGTACAAATGTTATTATATAATTGATTTGTTTAGTGAGATGAGATCTAATGCATCATAATTTAAATCTTGGGATGTTGATTCAATAGTTTTTGTCATGAGATCCTTAATGAAAGCAACATATTAAATATTAACTACCATTGATTATATATTTATCTAATCTCATCTATCTTTCTTGCAAAAGTGAAGCAAATAGTGTATTCAATGCTACATTCTTAAATCCCCAGAGAATTGAGGATTATGCGTTCCATTTATCCATTATTTAGGTCATGCCAAAGTTAGTGATTGGTTAGGTAGTTTGCTCGAGAGGGATATTAGTGAGGAATGGCAGTGGTATGGATTAATGGAATGGAAAAAAGCCCCTTTTAAGTCTTGCAGTATTTGGAGAGAGAAATTGCAAAGGCATTTGAAAGCATTGAGTATTATGAAGCAACTGGTTTTCTGTGACTTGAACTTGTATTTCTTTGGGCTCCTTGGAATTTCTTAACTTTTATGGTTTTCTGAAATCCTTAAATCATAATTGATACTTGCTTGGCTGAAAAAACTGTTTTAATTATCATCGGGGTAGTTTTCTTAATTCTTGCTTCTTGTCTCTTCATTTATCTGCAACTATGCTTTTGGATATGTTAAACTCCAGGATTTTGTGAGACAAGAGGCTCTACTTATGCTTGAAAAAGCTTTGGAAGGGTCTGGTGGTAGTGCTGCATCTACAGCATATATTGAGGCATTCCGTCTCATCACACGTATTGCTATAGGAGATAAATCATTTGTAGTTAGAATAGCTGGAGCCCGTTGTCTGAAGGTATTTGCTAGCATTGGGGGACCATGCCTAGGAGTTGGTGAAATTGAGAATTCAGCTTCTTATTGTGTCAAGGCAGGTTTTCCTCAGTGATGTTTTCCTTGCTATTTATTTCCAGACTTTTAATATTTAAGAATCTGATGTTATGAACATATGAAAATTTCCATCGCTCTTAGTAGGCCCTTGAAGATCCTGTATTACTTGTCAGGGATGCATTTTCTGAAGCTCTAGGCTCGTTGCTAGCTCTTGGAATGAATCCAGAGGCTCAGGTGTTCATAAAACATGTGATTCTTGTCATGGCTTTTTTTTTGGCCCCCATTTTCCCTCTCTTTTTTTTCCCTGCTATCTCATAGGTTGTTGTCTTCTACTAGGTTCAACCTAGGGGAAAAGGTCCATTTCCTCCAGCAAAAAAACTAGAAGGTGGTTTGCAGAGGCATTTGGCTTTGCCCTTCACAAAAGGTATTAACTTGACCACCCAGTATACCTTTAACAGGTGTTGCCACCTTCTTATTTTCTTCTGAACTCCTGCATATATTAAATCACAGTCTTGGTGTAACATGTATAGCGTTTTATTTAGTATGGGGTATTTCAAGTTTTAGGATTGAATACGGAGCAACTGATTTCCAGTGGAGAAAGAGTTCTATATTTTCAAGGCTCTAAATTTTGGTTAATTTGAAAAATCAAGTGATGATGCTTATAATTTTGAATTGAAACTTAGTTTTGCTGTTTGTTTATTTCTGTTTTGTCTTTGGTTATTTATCACTTCTAGGTTGTGGTTATCTTTATGATGGCTTGGATAGCTTGTGAGTAGCTCATCTAAAAGTTGGTGCATGCGTACATGCTTATTGGTTTTCAACAACTACTCACAAATAGTACAATTTGCAGTGAGTGGAACTCGGTTGAAGGATGTGAGAATTGGCATAACCTTATCATGGGTTTACTTTTTACAGGTATTTGTTAAAAAAATTTGCGTTGAAAAATCTTAGCCCCTCTTTCTCCTGTTCTCTCCCAGTTGTCCTTGCCTCTTT
The DNA here is from genome assembly GCA_029228465.1 of Salix viminalis. Lineage (NCBI taxonomy): Eukaryota > Viridiplantae > Streptophyta > Magnoliopsida > Malpighiales > Salicaceae > Salix > Salix viminalis. The sequence goes on from CM055441.1 coordinate 9,390,865, forward strand.
GTTTCTTCTTCTTCTCTCTCTCTCATGCTTCTACCGTGCTATCTATTTTCAGGCTTGCCCACCCTTTGGTTTCCTTTAAAAGATTTCTTGCTTGATTAAGGTCTCATGTTAGAAAATTTAATGAATGAAGTATTTACTAGAAATTTTATTTATAGTTTATTTTTGAACATCAATTTATCAATATAATTATTGTCCAAATATAATGCCCAATTATCTTATTTGATGGTTGCCTAATAGTTGAGCTTGGTTTGAAGTGTGAGCTTTAGTTAATCTCAACCATGTTATTTGGTTTCTAACTTTGTTTTATTCTCCTTAAATTGTATATTGCAGGCAATTCGTCTAAAGTATTTGCATCGGATAGTGAGCTTCAACGAGTATGCTTTGCGGGGTTATGGAGATGCTCAGCCCAGATACTTCGTTGATGCTCATGCACTGGTATTTGTTTCACAGTGTTTTCATATTTGTTCACAGAAATTGCATATTTGCTTCTTAATCTTTTTTGCAAGTAGGATGTTTGATGAAGAGATAATGATGTGCTGTTGTTTTATTGCATTCTTTTGACAAAGCAGAATATAGATTAAACATAGGAAAAGCTGAAGTGGGACATGGCTTAGTTCTTCCTTTTCTTTTGATATTTTCGTGTGTTCTGCTATCTGATGTTTCAATTCCATATTGCAATTTTGTTTGTGTAAAAGAATTTGTTAATATTTTTGCAATTTAGTTGTGTTTATCTTCTAGCAAATACCTTTTTTAAAATAACTTTCGATAACCCTGCTTCTGTTATGGGGATGGGAGGAACTCAAGGATAGTGTTTCCTATGCTTCATGTCCATGTTTCATGGAAGAGAAAGTAGTTTCAAACTAGTTGAATAAATATTAACTTAAAGTAGTGTAAAAGCAGTTTGTTTAATAAATGCTGAATTAAAGATTATCAAATAATATGAGTTGCTGGCTTCTGTTGATTCCTAGTAACTGGATTTTGTCATGATAGGCTTTTGGATTTATCATTGTAGGCTTTTGGTACAACTATGATCTCACATAGTCTTAACAGAGTGGTCGGATACACTGGCATCTGACAACAAGGCCATCGTGATATATATATATATATATATATATATATATATATATATATATTTCATTTCTAGTTTGTAGAAAGGAATAAAATCAAAACAAGTTTAAGGAATGCAAGTTAATTGCTTTGTACCATTCTACGCTTTCAAAATACTTAATAATATCTTTTGGTGTTTTGAAGGCTTGCATTCTTTACATCCTTAGAGTGGGTGTAACTGATCAGATGACTGAACCTACTCAAAGGGGCTTTTTAGTTTTCCTGGGAAAGCAGGTATGGTGAAGCAAATTTGAATAAAGTAGACTTATCAAGAGCTGGTTCTTGTCTTGATTTTGTTCTCATGGAAACTTGCAGCTTGAGTCTTCCGATGTCACTCCTTCCATGAAAATTGCTGCTTTACGTACATTGTCATACACTTTGAAAACATTGGGTGAGGTCAGACATTACTCTACTGTACAGTTAAAATCCTTCCTTCTGTTTTTTAACGCATTACTGTCTAACAGTACCAAGATGATCACCATGGTCAACATAATTTGAATAATGATGGTCCCTTGAGCTGATTGGGATGGTGAAACTTTTAAACAGTACTATTTTAGCATGATGACATATAAAAGTTCTACCTTTTCTTGAAAAACATATCTGCTCCATCCCACGGTGGTTATTGTCTGTTCTTTTCTTACCCTCCTTTACCCTTTATCTTTTCTCTTGTTAAGATCCCCTATTTCCCTCCCCCCTATATTTGCCTCTCATTTTTTCTCTCCCGCTATTGTCATTTCTGTCTTACGTCCATCCTCTGCTTGCCTCCCCCTTTTACTGTCTTGGTTAGTTGGGAGCATCAAAGTTGTTTCAATAGTTACTTGCAAGTTTTTTTACTGTTCACCAAACAGCTATTGTGTTATGATGATCTCTGTCTTGAACTTCCGTTGTTATATACTTCTTTTAGCCCGGTCAGATCAGAAGAGAGCCCTTTGGTAGAAGCGAGTCTCGGTCTCATTTTTATGTGTTAGCTCTTGACTTCTTTTTAGCCTCTTTTCATAATACCTTTTAATTTGTACCAACAGATTTTCTTTGATGGTATAATTGAATTACACACTATTATTAACCTTATCTTTGTTTTAGCATGATTACTGTTGCTGGTCCTTAGTTTTATCATTCTAATATCTCCAGTTCAATCAAGAAGTGCATTACTTTGGCGTGTTGATTTGAATTTGATGGGAGAAGCTTTATGCTTGTTTTTCCTACTAATCAAGTATTGCATTTTGTGAATTACTTGTTGGTGATGATACTAATCACAGGATTGGAGACTGTTATGCTGTTTCATGTACTTTTTTGTATATATGCAAAATAATAGCTTTGATGATGTTTTAACGCGGAACTTGGCCTGTTTATTTTGTAGGTTCCATTAGAATTCAAGGAACTCTTTGATAGCACAATTGTTGCTGCAGTATCTCATTCTTCTCAACTTGTAAGGATTTCATCATGTCTTCCTCTTCAAATCTTATTAATAATCTTCAAATAGTTTTTCTGTCAATTTTGTGTCTAGTTATTTAGAACATCCTCTTGTTTTATCTAGTTGTCAATCGGATGGTAAAGTCCCCACTTAAATGTTGTTTGACTAGAATTACTGCTCTTCCCTTTCTTATGGCCTAATCATGATCTGAAGTATGGTTTATTTAAATTGAAGATTCCAAATGTTAGGATAGTGTCATCATAGTGCAGGACAGAGCTGTCTCGCAAAGGAAAGGTGGTGGAAATTCTTGTGGTTTCTAATGAGAGACCAGTTATGATTTTTTTATTAAAAGAACACCGACTTCAATGAGAAAAGGAAAAGAGCAAAATAAAGAATAAAAGCAAGAAGCAGAGAGAGATGAACTAGATGCATGTGGTGTCTATACAACTATCAAAATATGAGCTTGATATAAGCTTACCAATAAACTCAGTTTCTCCCCGTTTTTTTGCTCTAGCATAAAATATAAAACTAGTAAAAATGCAAGTGTTTTGCTCTTGGGGGGGATCTGGGTAGAAAAAAATCATTTTTTTTTGTATGATGTTTAGCTATCTTCACCTACTGCCTTTTTTTTCTAAACTTAATGATGATAGTTTTTTTTTATTTCAATGCTCTAAATCTTGTGGTTTTTACATTTATATGGTTTCCATGGTAGTTGAATATTAATTGCAAACTTGTGGTTAGGTACGCATTGAGGCTGCCTTGGCATTGCGTGTTTTTGCCGAGGTTGATCCTACATGTGTTGGTGGTTTGATTTTATATGTTGTGACCACATTAAGTGCTTCGAGAGACAATGTTTCATTTGAAAAGGTATATTTAATATTTTGACATGACACTTCCTTTGATACTAGGTGCTCATTCTATCTGTGTTATTGTTTGCTCCTTTGTATTTAAATGTCTTGTGTGCTTCCCATAACTAATCTGGAATCAGTTTAATGCTTGAAGTGTATAAGGTGAATTAGGATTGTTTTTGTACATTTCCTTTTCTTCTCCCTCCCTCCCTCCCTCTCCTTCCTCCTTGCATCATTCGATCAAACTATCATAATTTCTTGAGTTAGGAAGATAGACCTTGTAATCTCATAACTCTCCATCTAACAAAAAGTTTCCGTTGGTTGTTCTTGATGGTTTTCATGTTGTGTCCCCTCTCAATTTCAAGGCTTTGGTTTTCTCTACATGTCTGCTATAAAAGTAGTTTCATACAAGTGCACTGTTTTGAATTTTGCTTTGTATAGATATTCTTTTGAATTTGAATTCTCGAATAGAAGCTATGCTTCTGATCTTGCATGCTTTTTATTTATAATTGCTTCCTAACAAATTCTCTTCCTGCAGGGAAGCAATCTGAAAATTGAGCTTGATTCTTTGAATGGACAAACTACTGTTTTGGCTGCTTTGGTTTCTATTTCACCCAAACTGCCTCTTGGTTATCCAGCCAGGTAATTATTCTAGTTTAGTTCCTACTTCTAATAAACTCATTAACATTACATGGTTGTTGAACGCGTTTTAATTTTGCAAATTGTTGAGTTTCAAAGTGATTTGCTTCACATTTCCACAAACTCCTAATAACCTAGTCAACAAGAGTTGCCTAGTTTTAAACTGAGAGTTTGTGTATCTTTGATTATTGAAATTAACTCTTCAAATGCTCACGTGAATAGTCAAAGTCCATAGTAATAATTAGGATGTAGCTTTATGGTATAACCATAGACTCGGTTGATGGAAACTCACTCTTGCTTTTTAATCAAGCCATGCTCTTGTCAATTTCTAAGATCCACAAAACAAGCTTTCTATCTTGCAACTGAAACAATAGAATGTAGCTTTATGGTATAAACTCATTTGCATCAAGAAGCTTGATTAGGACAATGGACAATCTTCCAATTGTGATTTTCTCGGTCAGGTTGAAGCTTTTTTTGCATAGCTTATAGTAAAACTTAGGTTGAGTAGTAGTATTACAAATCACTTGGAGAGTTGTAGGATTGAATTCGGATGTGAAATCCAAGATGATTTACAAGGTTCAAGCATAAAAAGATTAGGTTTTAGGGCTAGATTAGGCAATGTGACCGGTGGACTATGAGATCTTTTGGTATTGTGATATTTTGGTTTTTGCCAAGCAATTGAGAAAAAAACTGTGTAGTTAGCCAAATAGCTTCCAGTTTTTTCCTTTGGACCTTACATATAATTGTGTTCAAATCTTGGTTTTGTAGAAGTTAAACTGACCTTCTTTTCATTTTTTTTGTATGCAAAAATACATCTCATAATAGTTTTAACCAAATATATATATATTTGAAATGCAAGTAAAGTGTTTTTCTCAAACCTAATTTTGTAAACTATAACCTCAAAAACTACCACAATATCAAACACACCACATCTCTGATATACAATTATTGACTTAAATCATGTAGTAGAACTCGACACATCATCAAAATTAGAAAGCAAAACTAAAGAGGAATCATGAGAAGTAGAAGATTGAAAAAAACACTTATTTTCAAAGATCACATTTCAAGAAATCCAAAGTTTATTAGCTCCCGAATCATATCACATAAACCTTTTATGGACTTATATATCCTAGAAAAGCACACCCATATTGAGAAGCAAGCTCGGGTCGTTTAATGGATTGTAAGTGAGCAAAACAAACACAAAAAAATATACAAGTGTTATACTCGAGCAACACCAAATACAGAGAATCAAAATTGAGAACTTTGAAGGGTAGGCAATTAATTAAATAAATAGCCGTAGATGATGTTTCTAGCAAAATCTAAGTAGTACAGAAGAGACAAGTAATAAAGTATGAACAGTGAAAAGATGACGATTCTTATGCTATGGAACCCTATTTTGCTGATGTTGAGGTGTGTATGGACAAGAACATTGGGAGATAATACCTTTCATTTAGATAAAATTGAAAGTCCTTGGACATATAACCCCCATAAACATATTTTAGAATCTTAATACAATTAGAAAATTGATTTTCAACAAAGGCAACAAAAAGTTTGAAAGAGAAAGAACATTAGTTTTAGAATGAAGAAAATATACCCAAACAAAACGACTATTATCATCAATAAAAACCACAAAATACTTGTACTAAGCATGTGAAATAACATAACTGACACCCCATACATTAGTATGAATGATCTCAAAACAAGTAGATGCTTGACTACCATGTAAAAAAGGTCAAGGACTTGCTTTTACCAAATTTACAAGAACCACACTTAGAAGACACAAGGTAAAAACAATTCTTTATTGCCTAAATAACCATGTTTAATGAGATAAGTAAAACAACAAGATTTGGGTGTCCAAATTTCTTATGCCATACTTGAATATTATTAACCATCATAGCACAACCAAAAGAAACAGATGAGGAATGGAAAATTGGAGAGGAAAGAGACGCCCCACTTTAGGCTCCTTTGCTATCACTTTCCTTTGACACTTGATTTGCTGACGACAACCATCATGATCAACGTGAGTTTTACAGTTATTATCAACAAATTGGCCACATAAATTATATTGGTAGATAAATCTAGCGACATAGTAACATTGCTAAAGGAAGACCCTAAAGTTCTAGTTTCAGTAATAGGAAGAGCATTGCCACTGGTTGTCTGAACATGCTGCTCACCCTCATACTTGCGGACATGATGTACAACATAGGTACATCGCTTTTGAGGTCGAATTCAACAATCTTTAATGATGTACCCCTCCTATTGCAATAATTGCAAAGTTTTTTGTTAACATGCTTTGCAATATGTCCAAACTCCTTGCAATTGTAGCGATGAGTCTGTGACCTGAATCATCCTTTGCCCCAAGCAACATATGCCATATTAGCGTATGCCACATAACCATCTTAGATGTTATAGTTTCTAATTTAAAATCAAGTAGAGTGACTAGATGTTGTTCTTCATCGACTAGACCTCACCGGGAACAATAAAATGAGCCGTACAAGCATATTCACTCCATGAATTAACAGAAGAAATGCTAATTTGTTCCAATTACCTTGGCGGTAGTTGCCAATTTCTAATTCAAATTGAAACTTTTGGACAACATTATTTTGAGAATAAATGCTCCCAAGATAAGTCCACATCTCTATAGTCATAGTGAATGATCGAAGATGATTAACCATATGTGGTTCAATAGAACCTAGTAACCATGAGATAATTCTTCAGCCTTGCTCTCTCAAGAATCTTTCTCCTTGGAATTATCGGGAGTAATTCTTAGTTGAATCTCTCTACACCTAGAAGTTGACTATACCCCCAAACCAAGAAAAAAATCCAAGAAAAATATCCCACAACTTGATCCACAAAAAATACTAACCCAAAGAGTTAAGCACAAAATTAGAGTTTTGGCTCTAATACCATGTCAAAATGGTCTGAATGCCTCTCATTCTAGGATCTTTTATCTTTATATTGTAAAGTATTAACATAATCACATCCTACAATCACTATTGGACCATAATTACGATCTCTAAGAAGATAACTATGTACAACTAATTGCCTATCAATTAATGTTTCTCGATCAAGCCCCCTATTTCAAGTAATTGCACATCAATCAATCTTCCTAAATCAAGATATTACAATTATCAATTGTTAAGTTCCTAGGTCTAGAGAATCCTTTTGTCTGGTTGGGAAATTCCTTCTAGAAAGCCCCCTTGTTCTGATTTCCTAGTTTCTTTTTATTTCTTTAAATGATGTTTATCCCTTGAGTTACCTGGAGTCTGGAACGCTTGGTTCGTTATATGTGGAGAGTCACTTCTCTCAGAAGTAGGCTTCTTGGTATGGGATTTTGCTGAGAATGAAATACATTATAATTGTACTGCAGAGAATCTTTTTTAGGGCTGTATATTAGTAATAAGCATGGAGCTTGCTACAGTTAGTTTTAGGCAACAATGATGGTAAAACCAATTCAACTTTGGTGTAATCTTGTTCTCTTTGTATGGTATACATTTATCAAACATTCAAAACCTACTTAACAAGTTAGCCTGTCATGCTAACGCAATTGACTTCCTGGATCAGGTGTTCCTTTAGTTTTATTAGTTTGATATTGGATCACGCCTATTATGTGCTCCATACCACACAACAGAGCAAATCATGCATGCATTACCTAAAAATTGGGTATTTGAAGGATAACTTTTCAATCAATAACTTTTCCATCTATTGCAGGATTGGATTCTTCAGGCCTGATATTTGAGATGAAACTTCCAATTTCCAATTCCCATAAACATAAACATGGTTATGCTTACACAAGATATTTTATTGCACATGATAGATAGTTGTATTTGCACATGTACCACATATTGGCGTGTCCATCATTTCATTTGGATTTATTTTCTTGGTGCTATACTCATGCTTATCTTTGCATCTGACCGATAAAACTGCTTTATAACTGTCCTCTTGTGCTCAGATTACCAAGATCAGTGCTGGAACTTTCAAAGAAAATGCTAACAGAATCTTCAAGAAATCCTGTAGCTGCAATTGTTGAGAAAGAAGCTGGATGGTTACTTTTGTCCTCGCTATTATCTTCAATGCCAAAGCAGGTTTGCAGCCATTCTATAATCATTATTTACTGTGACCACAAAGTGAATGTTATGGTTATATTTATTCATTTGTCTTTGTAACCACTCTATGTAAGTTATGGTGTTGCTCTTGATGCATTTAGGAGCTTGAAGACCAGGTTTTTGATATTCTTTCGCTATGGGCTACCCTCTTTAGTGGAAATCCAGAACGAGAAATTCAAAAAAATGAAGACTTGGCTTCTAGGATATGGTGAGCTCATACATCAAAGCATTGTTTGTCTATACTCTGTCTGTAACTGACAAGTGGTCCCATCTTTCAATATCCTCTTTATACTCCAGTTTTTTTTAAGAAACAAATGCATCCTTTCTTTTTGTTTAGCTTAGAATGTAGTTATATTAAAAACTAACCCTTAGGGATGAAAACAAAAATTTGGTTGATTGAAGGTGAGAGCACAATTGCACAAACGATAGTAAGACATCCAATCAGTAGCCTTCCCATCTCATTCAATGTCAGCTAATAAAACCTATCGGGCCCTCCCTGATTCAATGGCATATAAAAGTGACCATACTCAGATTATCCAATTATGTACCTTTCCATTTAGGTAATTATGTTTTATACTTGTATGGTTGTAATTTGTTTCATTTTTCATTTGTTTTTTTGCGAAGATTAACACTCTTTTTTAATGTGCAAAATTTATTTATTTTTTTGTGTGAGGGAGAATAGCATGACTGATTTTGTTAGTTTTACCTCATGTTGGTTAAAAGGGATGCTGCTAGATGTGAGGAAAGTTCATGCTTGAGGTTACTGTTGGACAAAAGAGATGCATGGTTGGGTCCTTGGATTCCTGGAAGGTGTTTGGCTCATCATTATTTTCTTGTGCCATTCTCTTACAATTTCTGTTAGCTGGGTATCTGTTAATTGTTTTGTTACAATCATATTATATTTCAATAATTCATTTAGAATCTTGAACTGTCAAAAAACTTTTTTTGCTGGTGTCTTTAAAAACCAATTTTTACACGCTTGACAATTGCTCTCTCAATAACTATTCTTGTAACATTGCACCTCTGTTTTTACCTTGAAGCAAAGGCATCCCTAGCAGAATGCCTTGCATTGAATCTATTACTAATCATGGATATGGTTATCACTGTGCCCTTTTCTTCATTTGCTTACTTTAATTTGTCTGAGTATTCTGGCAGAGAGAGACATCTGTGCATCCCAATGTAGAGCATCATCAGAAGGTCTTGGTCTATTAGCTCGCCTGGGAAATGATATCTTTACGGCCAAGATGGTTAGTTCTACACTATATTGTCTATTGTAATTTTTCTTATGAACTGGATTTTAATTGTGATGTGCAGATGTTATACATCTTTCATGGAGGTTAAAGTTTTATCTTCTCATCTAGAATTCCTGATAGCTCTCTCCATTTCCTGTGTTTACCTGATGTTGTATATGTCTGTCTCTCCTTTATGATGATAAAAGACTAGGTTGCTTCTTGGTGACCTTCCTGGGGCAACAGATTTCAACTATGCTGGCTCAATTGCCTTTGCACTTGGCTGCATTCATCGCAGGTGAATAGTAGTTTCCTTTTTATTTATTTATTTTGAATTCCTGTTGGTTGTATTTGACACTGGTGCTCTTTACATATCTTATTATTTCACTAAGAAAGTAACTGGGTGGCGTTTCCTTATGTTTATTGAAGGTTGTCTAACCACTACATATCTAACCAGTTACTTTGAGATTGATTGGTTGCTGTAGCATCTATTTGGTGCCTGCTTTAAGGGAGTGTCATTACCTGTTTTCCTCAGGGATAGAAGTTCTTATGAATTTTCTTTTTGATGGTAATTTGTACCAAATCTTGACTTTTTTTTTTCTTTTTACCAAAATATAAACTGTGGTAGAGTTAGTAGTTAGAGGGGGTGGTTAAAAGGTTTTCAGGGTCAAGATTGAAAAGAGGTTTATACTTAAAGATGGGTATGTGGAATCACAAGTTTATACTTAAAGTTGGGTATGAAAAAAGGTCTTCAGGGAAACATTCTTTTTTTCTTCTTTTACCCAAATCTATTATCCATTGCATATATTTTAACTGACAGCTTATGAAACCTAATAAATAGCTAACATTGTGCATTTACATGGTATGTCACCTCGTTGAATGTAAGATTGAAGTGCTTGTAAGTATTGTGTTAAAAAATTTTGATGGGTGGACATCCTGCTGTGTCAATGCTATCAAGTGATTATATTTGTCAATTTAAGGTTTTTGATACATTTGAGCCATCAAGTAATTAGAAAATTATAAAGTGTCATTTCATGTGTAGAAGTGACTAGGTGAGTAGCTTGTGAATACAGTTAAAATTTATTTGTAGAAGATACGTACAATGATTAGCATATGAGTAAAAATGGTTGCCATTTTAAAATCATTGTTCGACTATATGATGTATGAGCTTTTTGAGAAAATAAATATTTTTCTTAGTTATTGTTATTTTTATTTCTTCTTATTCAGTTTAGGAATTTTATTTTTTTCGTATTTAGTTCTAGTTTTCCTATTTTTATTTTCCTATTCAATATTGTTAGGTTTTTCTAATCTTGTTTAAAGGGAATAGTTTCCTTCTTTCTTCTTTCTATTCAATATTATGAGGTTTTTCTAATTTTTTCTATATAGAGAGTTGAAATAGCTTTTTGGCAGGTAGACTTTGATGAATAAAAATTAAATATTTTAAGTTTCTCCCATAGTTATGGTAATTATGGTTCGTAGGAAGTAACTTGCTTATCCTTTGGTCCTGATTGCGTCAGTCTCATGATTTCTACATCACTATAGTGATTAGCAATTGAGTGAAAATAGTTATCTTGTTGTCATAATGTTGATGTTTTTCCCCCTTTGCACCTATTTAAAAGGGAACTTGGACTCTGATTTATCCTTTGTTCTTTCTTTCAATAACTTTCTGGGTTTAGAACCAAGTGCTCATAGAATTCAATGGGGGAAGTGTCTTAGTTAAGGGATTGTTACACTATTGCAAGGATATTAGCAAAAACAAAGCTGGGTCACATTCCCGTTTCTTAAATGTGTCAAATTTTGAAATTTGGATGGAATTCAAGGACTTTGTTGGCCAACCATACTGGCTTGTTAAAATCATACTCTTTCAGAATGAAGCTCATTGATAGTTTGTTGTATGTATGTATTAATCACAGAATATCAACACATTTTTATGCAGTGCTGGAGGAATGGCATTGTCAAGCTTAGTGCCTCAAACAGTGAGCTCTATATCTTTGCTAGCTAAAAGCACGATTACTGGGTTACAGATCTGGTCGTTGTATGGCCTTCTTTTGACTATTGAAGCTTCTGGTTTCTCATATGTAACTCATGTTCAGGTACTTGAATTTGTATACACTTTATACTGTTCAAAAGGTGGGATATTTGTATCCATCATAATCAGTCTATTCACTTCCAAAGATGACTTTTCATTGGCTCTGTTATATTCCCAGTCATGTTATATTACTTCCCTTCTCTCTCTTTCTTAAACAATGATCAATCTGGGTAGCTGAAACACGTGCTGATGCATGAGAATCTGCACCCTTTTTTTATATCTTTGGTGTTTCAATAACTTTGATCACATGAAAGAAGGTTTAGATGTGGATTGTGCCTTTCATTGATAGTCAGGTATCTTGCCCGATGCTCCTTTTTGAAGTCAAACTTGTCTAAAAAGGGAGTTCTTGGCCAATTTTCAATCTGTTGCTTTTGTATGAAATGCAATGTTCGGTATAGTTTGTTATGTTTCTTAGTGGGAATACAAATCTAACCTTTTGGCTTGTAATCATTCTTGATTTATTTGGTCATCAAATAAGTTAAAGGTGGCTATACATATCTAATCATTTATGTTCATTTGTTGATGTTTTGTCCTTGCTCTTCTTTCCTTTATCCTTTTTGTATGCAGGCAACACTTGAGCTTGCTTTGGGCATTCTTCTGTCTGAGGAGAATGGATTGGTTGACTTTCAGCAAGGAGTGGGCCGCCTTATAAATGCTATTGTTGCCGTTCTTGGTCCTGAACTTGCCCCTGGAAGCATTTTCTTTTCACGCTGCAAGGTATTGTCTTCATGAGTGTGTGCTTCTGAATTATTTTTAGGAGTGGTTTTCATTTTAATTACGTAGCAATTATCTTTACTGTCTGTCACTTGTTTGGCATTGCATGTCTATCAAAACTATATATCTACATTGACTGAAATTAAATATCCCCCCCTCCATAAAGTTGATCATATTCATCTGATGATTTCTCTATGCAGTCTGTCATTGCAGAGATAAGCTCCTGGCAAGAAACGGCCACATTGCTAGAGTATGCTGACAGATGCTTGTTTCCTTCTTTCTTTTTTTCCCGTTCTGTTATTTGCAATGGAAACTCCTTTCTGCAACTATTGTTGTTGTCAAAATTTTCTTCTTATTTGTTTATTTATTTTGGTTTCTATCTGTTGAAGATTTTAATAGTTGCATTAATCTGGCAGGAGTGTTCGTTTTACACAACAACTAGTCCTTTTTGCTCCACAAGCTGTTTCCGTGCACACTCATGTGCAAACCCTTCTCTCAACTCTGTCATCAGGACAGGTTTTGCTCCTATTTAGTTCTTCAAAAAAGAAAAGTTGCTTGTTATCATTCCTTTAAATAATTCAAATTGGTTTCATTGGAAGCAGCCAACTTTAAGGCATCTTGCTGTCTCCACCCTACGGCATCTTATTGAAAAGGATCCAGTGAGTAGCCATGGAATTTATGGTTGATATTTGCCAAGCAACAGCTCATCCCAATATGTCCAATCCTTGTGCTTAAAATTTTCTTGGCAGGTTTCTATCAGTGATGAGCAAATAGAAGATAGCTTGTTTCACATGCTGAACGAGGAAACTGATTCTGTGTAAGTCGACAATATCCTTTTTAACCATGATGCTTGATCGGTACTAAGGTTGCAGTATTATGAATGATGGTGGCTGCAGTATTAAATATATTTCCTCATTTCATTTGATCTGTACGCTAGAATTGCAAAGTTGCTATTTATTTCCAATGACTTTTGTCTTATTTTGCTTGTAAGGTGAATTCTTTCTTATACCTATGCTAAATGTGCCCTATCATATTTCGGTGATCATCCTGCTCTTAAGCCCGAGCCCAGAGCCGGAGCTAGCTGGCCCTTTTTGTTTTTCCCCTCTTTTAATCCATTTGAATTTATTAAAAAAAAATATTTCGGTGATCAAGTACGATCACTCTTCAATCCTCAATCAATCAGTAGTTAGCCACCATGTTCATCAAGAAGTGATACTCTTCTTGATTGAAGAGGCTGAATGCTACTAAAGTTGTCTTGTTGAAGGATTGCTCATTGCAAAGAAGTGCATGAGTTCTGAACTTATTATCATTTTATAAGTATCAGTTTGTTGACTCACATGCTTCAATTAGAATCAGTTTTCTTTGTTGTCTTAGCTGTTTTTTGTAGTCACTGTCATTCTTACCCAGTATGCTGGGGGTGATATAAAGGTGTTTACTTTCTATGGGGTTGTTTCAAGCAACATAAGGATGATCAGTTGTGTCTGTTTCTCTTGCTTATATTAAATACGATAAAGATCTCAGGTTTTGCCTAACTGTTGTAGCAGTGACCAGAATATCATTAGAAATCACCTTTTGCAAATAATGTTTCACAATATTTATCCCGTGTAAGCAAGAATGCTTTAAAGCAGACCTTTTCTGTAACAATTTGTGTGCTTTTGTTTGTGGGAGATACAAACTCATTTGTATTGCAGTGCTTTCCCTCTGCCTTTGGTCTTTAAATTGCTCTCATTCTTGAAGGATTGGGAGTCTGGTACCGGCCACAATAATGAGATTGCTCCTTGCCTCGTGCCCTTCATGTCCATCTCACTGGATATTGATTTGTCGTAATATGGTAAGTTCTCGGAAAGCTACCTCTGAGAAGATTATAATATATTTTCTCCTTTGGACCAAGCATATGATTCTATGGAAAGAATGCAGAGTTAACATAAACCTTTGTCTAATAATATTTGGAGAATCTTTACTACATGTCAAGTCAAACCCTGGTTTTCTTCATTGAGCTGCCTTTTGTACTTGGGTCACCAAAGTATGATTTTGTTACTGGAAGACATATTTCATCCGGATTAGAAAATAAAGCAAGTTACAGTTTTACATAATATCAATGCTTTCAGGTGATGGCTCTTATCCATGATATTTCTTCACATTTCTGGCATCAAACAAGCCCTTCAGGCTCTTGTTGGCTGTCTGGACAAGGCTCCCAAAGTTTTAGCTAATGCTCTTTAAAAAGCATCTGAACTACCACTAAGAGCCAGATGGGACCATTACATCCTAGATATTTATATGGAATCTGATATTGGAAGTGTTAAAGCACTCCTATCTATCAAAAAACTAAATTACTGTAAAAGACTTGAAGCAACATAATAATACAAGAAAAAGTTTCACTGGTTGTGGGAGCATATGATGCTTGTTTTAGGAGATTTGTCATCATGGCTTCCTCATCTGCAATTGGTCATTAGTGTATATCCTATTTAGAAACCCTGTCCAAGCTGGAAAGGATGTATATATGGAACAGAGGAGATATTCTAGAAACCCAAAACTAGAGTTTCCAAACCCCCCCCTATCAGTCTACATGAAGAGACAAAACGAATTCAGAACAAGAAATAACTTCCAACAAATTCTCCTTGAAAACATGAGAACCATTACCAATCTTATGCTTTATGACAGAAATAATAAATCCAGCCTTAGTTTGGTCTCTAATTACAGATAAAGTTGTTGAGCTTCTGAACCTTTGAACGTTGGAAAAATTGGGTCACTGATTAGAAATTTTTTTTGCCTCGACCATAATAAATGAGAATCTTTTCAATATTTTCCAGGTACTCGCTACATTGGGAAGGCAAGATACTGATACCAATAGGAGTGCTGGAAATGATCCTTCAAATGGTCCAGACAACGACTCAGGAATGGACCTTGGGGAAGATGATGAAAACATGGTTAGTGGCTCTAAAGGCATGCCGATGCAAGGTTCTGCTTTTGCTGCTGAGTATGACCTTGCATATCTTGCCTCTCTACCATTCATGTTTCCTTGTCCTGTAATATATATTCTCATTTCTGCAAAGTTGTTTTCGCTGAACACAAGGAAAAAAAACTACACAAGCTTTTCATCATGTTTTACTTCTTTCCAATAATGCCTGAATCTAATTTAGAGGTTCTTACTCTCCTTGCTCCTTTCTTCTTTTACTTCATTTAAATGATCACCATCCATATATTATCTGAATGCTACATAAGTTTCTGGCTTCAAATTGAGACCTGAGTCTCAGTAAATAATGGGAAATCTTGTGTTATTTTACTCACTTTGATGAGAATATTGTCAACTGATTACGTGTATATATGCATTCTAAACAAAATAGTATTGTAAATGGTTAATATATGCGCCAAAAAGGCTGCAACTTTTATTGGATTGAAAAGATGCTTTAACAAGAACCAGTTTGTACTTGGTCAAGCTAACATAGCAACTTTCAACTCAAAGGAGTTTACTGTATGGGCAGCTCAATGCCTGTCGTCCTGTGTGCAAGCCTTGTGTCACTTGAACATAAACCTAATATTCTCTCTTGCCTTAGAAAGCACTGATCACAATTTAGTTGAAATCAGTCCTCTGATTTGACTTTATTTCCAACATCATATTAATTAATTTGGTGGAAATTAGGTGTTTGAGTCATCTGCCTATAGCTGTTGGTAAGAATCCTGCTCATTTTGATCTCTCTTTGGCGAGGAAACAATATACTAATGGGGGGCACTCACGAGACTGGCTAGTTCTCCATGTTCAAGAGTTAATTTCACTAGCTTATCAGGTGTGGATATAGTCATTGTTGAACAGCTGTAATAGTTTGATAGATGCTACACACACACATACATGTTCAAATTGACAGTGTATTTATTCTTTCATCTATCATAGATTAGCACGATACAGTTAGAAAACATGCGGCCAATTGGTGTGGGACTCCTAACTGCAATTCTTGACAAGGTAAATATGGGTGATGAACACTGCTTTAGAAAGTTTTAGATATTTTGTTTCCACTCAGTTTGGTAAATAAATTCTAGTTAGATACTTAGTCCTCATCCTTTTTGCAGAATAGAGGTGGCATATAATGCATATATTGAGTTGTAGTTTCATTCCTTTTCCTGCCCACGTGAGATTAGCATCCATCGTGTTCTTTTAAACTTGGTTTTCAATTTCACTTTGATTCTTCATGTTAGAAAATGTTTTGTATTTGCTTTGAGTTTTGTGGTAGCTCTGCTGCTTAACATAAGAATGAAGGATGATAGGACTTCGGCTATGAACCTTGGTAGTTTACTGCTAGTTTTCGAACTAGTGGCCCAAATCTTTGAGGCATTATTTTTAATAGGTAGTGGATGTGAGAAGTTATTGTGGTGATATACAGGTGTGGGATAGGGCCGCCAGCTGATGTGTTACAGGTTCTACCATTAAGAATGCAAAGTCAAACACTATATATCTGGACTTCAAGGAATTTGAGTCAAAATCCAGCTGTATTTCATCAAAATCGAATTGTCTTTAGGTGGCTAAACTCAGTGGTTTGGAAGCAATGCCTTATGTTGGAGGCTTAATGAGGATAAAAAAGAAAAAATTGAAGTCCAGCCTGCTGTTCATTGTGGAGGCATGTGTGATTTGGGGGTTCCTCCAAAGTCTTCTTTGCCCCCTGAACTTTGGTCCTTTCATGTAATTGAAATCTCTCAGTTGGGAATGTTAATTTAAGTTGATGTCACATGTAGAGGAGATGAGAAAATAATGGATCTTGTTTGTTTTGGTTGTGCAACCATCAAAGGGATATGATGGGTTATACTTGCTAGCTGTTTCATGTCATGACTTAGTTGTGGCATTTTTTGCAGTTAATCTCTCCGCCTTACATTGTTGGGGCAGCTTTTTTCTTTCCACATTCTCTGTTTGGCACATAAAAAATTTCCTCTTAATTTGTTCCACTTTTATCTTCTTGGATTACAGTTTGAAAAATCCCCAGACCCAGAGCTTCCCGGACATCTTTTACTGGAACAATACCAGGTATGTCATTTGCTTAGTTATTATAATCTGTTAGCCACTGATCTGGCTAATGGTTGGCTCACCTTTACAGTTCAACCACTGTGTGTAGTTGATAAAACATGCGTAGTGGAATATTATAACAATTTTCACTGTTAATTCATTTTTAATATTTCTTTATACTAACAAAGTAAAGCTTGAAGAGGAGCTCTTAGAATTG
>CM055441.1:9408714-9481376 GCA_029228465.1 Salix viminalis
TCCCTAGACACCATTACTGTTTCAAGGCTAGTTAACCCTAGTTTTGTGCTATAGATTTTAAGCCACCAAGATTAAAACATCAAATTTTTAGAGTCTCTTTCCAAAGTTGTATAACACATTACCTCGAATCGAACCAAAACATAATATCCTTCAATGTCTAAAACTAACTCTTTATGTAAATTCTTTTTATAAACTTGTTCAAAGTCATCATCCAATCCAATAAGAAATATATGTACCTTTAGTTGTTTGATGACTTCTAGTATGCGATAATGTCATCATGATCTTTCACAAAAAAAAAAAATCCACGATGATTTAACTTTATAAGAACCTTGGTTAACTCTCTATAATATTTAGATATCAATTTTCCATGTTGTTTGTCTATGAAGGTCTCTAAATTTAAAGAGAAAACTTGTAACTCATCATTCTTATCGTAGAAGGTTGATAATAGAGCATTTCAAACTTGTCTAAAACTAACTCTTTATGTAAATTCTTTTTATAAACTTGTTCAAAGTCATCATCCAATCCAATAAGAAATATATGTACCTTTAGTTGTTTGATGACTTCTAGTATGCGATAATGTCATCATGATCTTTCACAAAAAAAAAAAATCCACGATGATTTAACTTTATAAGAACCTTGGTTAACTCTCTATAATATTTAGATATCAATTTTCCATGTTGTTTGTCTATGAAGGTCTCTAAATTTAAAGAGAAAACTTGTAACTCATCATTCTTATCGTAGAAGGTTGATAATAGAGCATTTCAAATTTCATGAGCAGTGGGTATATACATTAATAACCACCTTTTTATTTTTTGATTCTTAGCATAACAATTTTCATACTTATTATCTAATTCTGCTACTGGATTAATTGTGTCTTCAATATAGGATCACATAAAAGCATGATTCCATAAAAAAAAAAAAAATTGCATTAAGGAATTCATCAATGATGCGTACACCTCCAAAGATATGCTATGGTTATATTTGAATAGTTTACAACTTGAACCAACAAGAACCTGCCTTACAGAACCAAGTTATATACAATGACCACCCTTATCTTATGCCTATAAAGAGATGGGAATGAGTAATATAAAATCATAACCAAATCGATTAATATTTTGAAGAGTTTATAAGTTCAATCAAGAACTTAATGTATAAATTATTAGACCAAATAAAAGTAGCAAGAATGCCTATTTTTTAATTAAAAATAGTCTCTCTCTTTTTCTAATCTCCCTAATATAAAATACTAGAAATAATTCTAAGTCTAATAAGATATCCCTAATGAATTTGGATAAACCTAATAAACAATAATGATTTAATGAGCCCAAATTTAAATAAAATTCCTAATATTTCTAAAAGTCCTAATAATAACTAAAATATAAATAAAACAAATCTCTCAATTAATCTATAAAGTTGTTTTTGTGATTTGTTGGCAAAATCAAAGCTCAACTTCAAACCTATCATTCTCTATCATCTTAATGAGTTAGGATTCGTGTCATAAATCAATGTAAGGAATTGAATGATGACTATTCAATTCACTTAGAATCGAGTTAAAATGCCTTTTGTAGCTTCATTTATGACCAAAGTAGTAGAGAAAAGTCAAATTAGTAGATTTGAATTTTCTTATTCCAATCTTTTGTAATGTTTGAATACCCACCCATAAGCCTTTCTTGAATGTGAATTAAATTAATCAAGGTTTGCATTTTATTATTTAATATCATCTTGAAATCCAACTTAGTCCATGTATTTTGAAAAGATCCATTGAAATTCTCTACGAACCTCTTAGCTTTAACTCTTCTTACTGGATCAACTAAAGCCTCAAACAAATCTCTTGTTCTTCCTTGGATTGCGTGAATCAATTCGAATTACAACAAGAATTGAGTTTTTTTGCCACATGATACATATTTTATAGACTTATTTTTTTCTATTCAATTCAACTTTTTTTTTTTTAATCTTTGTAAGGATAATATAATTATTAAGGTGTCCTTAAGAGGAAAAAAAAAGGCATAGTTTATGTCAAGAGGCTTTTGATATCTTTGTTATGTTTTTTTTTTTTTTTTGTTAATATTGTGAGAGGTCAGGAGCACTTAGTATTTTTATAAATTAAATAAAAATTTCTAGTACATGCAAAACGTATGTCATCGGACAAGCTACATATACAACGTCTTTTAGCTACTAAAAAGGCCAACCAACTTCTTAGTGAACGCTTTACATGGAGGCGCATCTAATTTGGTGGCATGAGTGAGGCTTTTTATGGTGGTTGTTGAGTTTTTTCTCTCTCACTTCTCATAAAAAAAAACTATGTTAACCCAAACAAAATCAAAGTTAGCCTCCATGTCCTTTTTATTTAAATTGTGGTCTTCATTCTTTTGATTGTTCTTTATTTATTTAAGATCTCTTTTTAATTTTATACCTTAACATTTTGTTCAATTTGATTTTATATTAGTTTTGATATTCATTCTTTTGATTGTTATTTTTTTTTTAGTTTCATCTCATCTCATCTCATTTGATTTAATTTTTATTTTATGTAAAACATATTTCTTATTATTTTAATTGATTTTGTTTTATCATTTTTAGAATTTATATTAATCCCCCAACCAATATTTTGCATTAAATTATTGAGAATTGAGCTTCAATTATTTTAATATTTTTTACACCTATTTTCTTTCTTGATTTCATCATTTCTATGTTTGATTTATTAAATATTGATATTTCCTTCTTCTATATGCTTTCTATTAAGATATCTCGGCCTTACGATTCAAATCATAAGTTTGCCGTGTTAGCTATGATTGGATCAAAACTTTTTATTTGAAGTCTTTTTATCCTTGTCCTTAAACATTAAGGTCTATATCTCTAGTCATGATAATTTATTTTGCCTTAAAACATGATAACATGCTTTTAACATTGTTATTTTAGGTTGCAAAATATATCAACCTGGCCAAATGTGAACGTAGACCACCTATCTCCACTAATAAGTACATGTGCTGCTTTATAGATAGGTTGCAAAAATTGAGTGATTTTTGTGTTCATGGATTATAAAAAATAATTCATTTCCAATCTCTTTTTTTTTTAACTAAAAATACTCCTTAAAAAAATCCTAAAAATCCAACTAACCCTATTTTTATTTATTACTTTAAATTAAATTATTTTAATATTTCTAGATTATTTTTATATATTAATATCAAAAATAATTTTAAAAAATAAAAAATATTATTTTAATATATTTATAAATAAAAAAATATTTTAAAATAAAACCATGATCACACTGACAAACCGTCACTTAGAATAAGCTATCGCTCCATGACCTGTCAACTCGAGTTTTGGCCAGCCGGCGGGGTGGTGAGATTTTTTTAAACCAGAACCTTTTTTTTTTCCTATTATTATTATTAAACAATTTAACAGTAGTTTACTTTACGCAGAAGAGGAAAAGTTAGATTTTCTGCCATAAAAACTGTAAATTGCTGACCAAATACGTTCCAGAAAAAACAACAAACATTTAAATTTTCATTAAATTATTGAGAATTGAGCTTCAATTATTTTAATTTTTTTTACACCTATTTTCTTTCTTGATTTCATCATTCTATGTTTGATTTATTAAATATTGATATCTTCTTCTTCTATATGCTTTCTATTAAGATATCTCAGCCTTACGATTCAAATCATAAGTTTGTCGTGTTAGCTATGATTGGATCAAAACTTTTTATTTGAAGTCTTTTTATCTTTGTCCTTAAACATTAAGGTCTATATCTGTAGTCATGATAATTTATTTTGCCTTAAAACATGATAACATGTTTTAACATTGTTATTTTAGGTTGCCGAATATATCAACCTGGCCAAATGTGAACGTAGACCACCTATCTACACTAATAAGTACATGCGCTGCTTTATAGATAGGATTTTAAATTAATTTCTAAAATAAAAACACACAAATATCATGAATGTATTTATTTTATTGGCATCATAAAGAATTCTAATTGTGAATTAAAAGATTGATACATATATCTAATAGATAAAAAAAAAATCACATGAATCAATAAATTGCAGAAAGAGTTGTTAACCCGATGCTTGATTATCCTTGACTCTCAGCTAGAAACAATTCTGCGTTTTAGCCATGTTTGCACAAGTTAGTTTTGAAATTCATCCAGAGTTATTTCAATGCTGCTAGCTACAATTTGGCTTCCTAGGCCTTCAACGCACACCTACAAAACTCAAGAGTTTGTAATCAAAATTGAAGATTTGACTCTTTAATTTAGAGGTGGTACGTTACACGAACTTGAACAGGAATAACAAGCTAGAAAAACGATGGTTTATGTTTCTGTGACACCAATATTTCCTCTACAGCTTCATCCTGATGATGAATATATATATGGAGGGTGAAAACCCTAGAGATGACCGTTGCACGCACGTAGTAAACAAACCATGCACCGTCAATTCCCTCCATTCTAAAAGCATTCCATGCCTCAAGTATTTTGACTTGGAATTTGAACCTAATTGAATTCAAATTCTTCACCCTTTTTGTAATTTAGTTTACCTTTTCATTGATATAACTCCTGGTTCTAGACCAGTGCTGCTGTTTCCAGAGTAGCTTCATTTACACTTGTTTTCAGCCTAGAAAACTCGCTCCCCTGTGGCATACACGTTCCAAAAGATGGCCGTGACGAAATAGAGCCCTGCTGTGACGGTGAGGAATGCCTGGAAAGATCCTAGCCACTGAACAAAATAACCTGTTCCAATCGTGCTGATTATTGCCGCCAATGTCCCGGCTGAATTTGCAATTCCTGTATGGCATGTCAATCAGTTGGAGAACGGCATTACGCTTGGTCGCAAGAGTTTCAAGCATAGGTATCTGAAAGAACATCGATTATCCAGCTGAAAACAGCGGCAAGATGCGTGGGGCTTACCATGGAGAAATCCTGCGTACCGAGGTGCTATATCCTGATTAACAAAGAAAATAAAGAATGAAAATGCGCGCAACTCGGAGGAGATCCAGCAAGCCGAAGAAGCTGTAAGCGTACTAGTAGAGCTGATCAATTAGTAGCCGAGACTTACCTGCATGTTGAGAAGGAAGCCAGCTTGGCTGAAAGAGCTCAAGCTCAGCGCTATAGTCATAATTGCAGCCGCAGTCACTGGTGTCTTGGCATAGTTCAAGCAGAGCAATGCGGCACCAGGTCCAATGAAACCAATAGACTGCCGTTTAACAAGCAGTCAGGCTAGTATGAATAAGGAAAGGTGTGTTCCTATCAAATAAATTCAAATTTCACCTCAAAATTACCTGCATGATCTTTCTGACAAGTGTCAAGGAGTAGCCGGCCTTGATCAACGAGTCAGATAATGCTCCTGCAACATAGCCAGAGATTGCCATTGTTCCCCATGGAACAGCGCTGAACCAAGCCGCTTGCTTCAAGTTCACCTTAAACACCTGCATTTTTCACAAGGAGATGTGGAAACTGGGATGAGGTTGGTGATTCACTAGCATATGGTCATTCAAAGACATTGCTGACATGAAAGAGATGAAGAGGGAGTAGTGAAACTTACAGAGTTGAAATATACAGGCATCCAAGAGAGAAGAACAAAATATCCCTGTGATTTGGAGCATGTAAAAGAACATTAAAGAGCATTCAACAAAGTGAAGGATCGTTGAGCTGGTGTAGTAAAACCCACCCAATTGTTCGTTATATTAGCAAATATAATAGCCCAGGATGGTGCTTTCGATAAGAGGAGACGTAGCGGTGGAAACTGGCCATCATCCGCCGGAGAATCAGTTTTACCAGCTCGGATTAATCTCAACTCCGATTTGCTAACAAAAGGACTGTCTCTTGGATCACTCGTGACCCCATTTGCCCATCTTGTTAGCCACAGAAGACCAAGAGAGGAGAAGAGAATGAAAGGCCCAGAAATTCCGATTGTTGAAAGCATGATTGGAGTCAACAATAAGCCTATGACATTGCCGAGATGAAATCCAGCCATGGATATTCCGACTGCACTCGCTCGCTCGTGGCTGGGAAACCACCTGATCGGAGATGCACAGAAACATAGTCAAGCAACAAATAGCTTACAACCGTGTATGCTTGCAGTTGGCGTTACCTCGAGGAGAGGGTGCTCATGGAGGGCAGAGCAACACCCTCGGCGAGTCCAAAGAAGGCACGCACGGCCAAGAGGGCGACGGTGGAGTGGTTCGCAGCCCATGGAGTCAGAAGAGTCGCCAGAGACCACAAGGCCACGCCCCATGCCATCACGTTTTTCCCTCCATATCTGTCCACCAAGGCTCCTCCTATGACCGACGAGAATATGTATCCCCATAGAAAGGATGACTTCAAGAAATGATTCACAAAAAATAAGATTCAATTTAACCATCCACCCCCTCAAAAATCTCAAATTAATCAAAACTTCATCACCATCAGAAACCTTTTTGGTCACGTTATCAGAAAATTTAATTTTAACATCCAACCAAACTGCTACGAGAAAATAAAAATTCACACGATATGAACTGTTTTCGTTTCACATGTATAAGAATTTTTGTTTTAAAATGCATATATATATATATATTAAGATTTATTTATTATATCAATGTATTTAAATAATCTAACAATTATTTTTTAAAATTGTTTTCAAAAACATTACTGTTCCTCCAGGATTTTCTTTATTTATTCAACCACCCTGTGATTGTCACTGGCGAGTCATGAATCATGAGAAGAATAATTTCTATTCATATGCCATATTTGACGTCTCTCGCGCTGGCTACTTGTCTCATCGACGGTCCACACAGTTGCGAAGGTAGGTAACCCTTCCCCGGATCTTCGTGTCCTTGTTCTGGTCCATGGCGCGAAGCTGTAGGGTCCCCAGTCCGCACCAGTACTAGTTAAACCTATCTCCGACCCGCGGGTTTTTCTCGGAATTTCCTCACTTTTTAATGCTTCCAGCCCGAGATTAAAAATATTTTTTTATTTTTTCTTTTAATTAATTTTGTTGATGTTTTCCTGTTATCAAATTTAATTTTTAAAATTAAAAAATATATTAATTCTTACTGCCTCTTCTTATACTTCTATTCTTGGAAGAAGAAAAATATATTATCAAATTAAAAAAAAAGAGGAAAAAAAAAAGATTGTCATCAAATTTTTAATGAAGGCTGGAGAGTAAGAACAGGACGTGAATTAACTTGTGGGCTGACTTAAATTGTAATCCATATATTATTTTAATAAAAACAATATAAAATAAACTTGACCCAGACTGATCCAAGTTATATAACATCCTACACACCATGTTGCACCACGTAAGACGGTTTACCTATAATTTCAAGCGGCGGCAAGCCATCGCAGCCATCACTTTCTCAACTACCACGCACATTATTCTGTCTTTTTCCCTCTCTTTTTTTTAAGCTTTCGTAGCCCCTTGCTTCAGATGAAATCCTATTCTAATGGATTTGAGTTTTATAATTCTTTTATCTATTTGATTTTTAACTTATAATGCCTGTTTATTTCTACGTTTTAAAATTACTTTTTTTTTAAAAAAAATTGAGTTTTTTTAGATCGTTTTAATAATTTCTCGAAGCAAAAAGCGGAACGCCCGAATTAATGTCGAAAAATTAGGGTGAAAAAGAAAATCCAGAGAATAGATGGAGGTACCTGTACTATGCCCAAGAAAGAAGTGGACCAGCCAAATTTGGAAGCAAGGGGAACAACAGTAACAGACATGACGACACGATCTGCATTACACAAGCACATCACACATGCCATTAAAGCCACCACCTTGAACCTCTCTGGAATATCCAGCGTTTCAGCAGTCGCCGCCTCCTCTATTCCTCCCCTCCCACCTCCCATCAGCATTCCTCTCTCTATGCCCTCCGCCGTGCACCTCACCGTAAACAGCCGCCCCCTCCGCCTGACCTTCTCCTGTGATTGTTCTCTCATCCCCGAGCAGCTTTCCCATCTGATAGGCTTTGATCGAATTCTTGGCGCAAACCCCAGCTGGGTTTTTCTAGGATGAACCAAAGCTGACTTGCAGCTCAAGAACGACGAGGTGGCAGGCGAGGAAGAGTGCAGAGTAGATTTTGCCGCCATGAGAGAGAAAGAGAGGTGGATACAGCACAGCACAGAACAGAACAGAACTTGCATTTGTGTGTATGTAGCTCCTTCAAAGAGAGATCACGTTAATATATTCAAGTATTTCTTGGAAGGTAGTGGCCAAAATATTGGGAAGTTGTTGAGTTCAGGGGGTTGTTGAGAAAGCTTGGGCTAAAAAAAGGGTCTTTTGACTCTCTAATCTCTGCATTAGCCACCAAATTGTATCTCGATCCATGGCACAAGATACTCCTACGTGGGAACGCGTGCTGCCTCCACCACCTACCCCTCCTCGAAGTGGATTAATTGAGATTCGGCTCTTCTCATGCACCCTCTTAAAAAATAGCTTGCTTTCTGACAAAGGATCTACTGGTTTGGGTAAGAGGGGAACAGATTTATAAAATAGAGGGGCGAGCTCATTGTTTACTCTATAACCTTTTATTTTCGGTATTTGTTTGTAAGTATATGTTTAAAGATTATTTTTTTTAAGTGTTTTTATATTTATAAATATATTAAAATAATATTTTTATTATTTTTTAAAAAATTATTTTTTATATTAGATACATGAAAAATGATCTAAAAATATCAAAAATATTCAATTTAAAATAAAAAATAAAAATATATTTTTTTCAAAAATACTTTTTTGAAAAATACAGTGTTTCTTAAGTGAAAGATAATTTCTTAGTAAGTCTTTTATTTCTGTGATTCAACATGTTCGTAATTCTTTGTTATTTTAAAAGGCATAAAGTTATTTTATATATAAAAAAAAATTCGATAGTTTTGATGGGTTCAAAATAATAATTATTAATTAAAAATACGTTTGCAAAACTAATCTATATATATTGACACAATCCATTTCTCCATTTTCAATCTAACTAACCATTGATTTTAGAAACTTGGTCCTTGTGCTCTTGCCATTTCTTTATATGACCCCTCTAATTATTTTTAATTTAGTTGGTTTCTAATCTATTACCTTAAAGTCTAATTGACCTTCATTCTTGACAAGTGACTTGATTTGTGTCAGACATTTGACCATTTTCTCTGATATGCTGTAAACAATTAGTAATAAATTGAGCGGAAATTAATTGAAAGGATTAATTTAAAATATTTCTTTAAAGGAGAGACCAATTAAACATCAATGGGTAAAAAAACGTGTAGAGAGAGACCTCATCTAGAAAATGTAAAAAAAGAAAAAGAAAATTAACCTTTAATAATCCCAGTTGACGTAAGACCCTCGAACCATGGTATTAAAAAGAGAGAAATTGCTAATAGGATGGGAGCCAGTAGATGATACAGCAGCATAAGTTAAGATTAAAATATTTGTTTTTAATGTAAGTTTAATTTCAAGTTATGTATTTTAATATAATAATAATTGAGAATTTATATAATTATTAATTTTAATATTTATAAAACTAATCGAGTCACCCGTACGGGAACTAGAAACGCAGAAAATAAAACAAGACAGAAATTGTGAATGCCACTGGACTCTATGTGTCAACACGTGTGCAGCCTAGGAACACCTACTACCTTCAATACACTGGAGCCAACAACTCCAAGGATTATCAGTTGCCCTCGTTCAGCGCACGTAATTACACTTTTATCGTACCTTAATAGTGCTGTCGAGGTATCATCTTCATGGATAAATAAATAAATAATCTATTTAATTATTGACAGAGACTCCTAGAAATAAATCCTCTAAAATTTCTCACAGACTTGAATAGATATAATATTTCAAGCTTTGTTTCCACTATTACAAACTACTTGGGAAAGAAGGTAAATATTCTAAATCCCGTGTGTAAAAGAAGGTACATATCATCTTCCATGTACTTGTAAGGGTTTTATTTGTATTTAGTGAGCTCTAGTTTTTTTAACAACGCAACGAGATTTTTAATCGTTTAAAAAATATATCTGTGTTAAGAAATAAAGAATTTGATGTATAATGAACGAAATAATTTTAAAATAATAAAGTGATAATATGCTTAATAACACATTCTTTAATTGAGACGACCACGATATAAATTGAATCGGACAAGATAATCTTATGAAATTCAAATCAAAACAAATTAAAATCTCAATTTTATTTAACCAAATATTGATGATCTAAAATAAATAAAAAATCAGAGCCTTGCACTTGTAACTGAATAACACTCACATAATTGAGAGGCATAGTTTTATTTCCCAAGTTCATACTTAGCTTCTATGGTGTTTTGGGGCAAGGATATGACCAACATCTGTCTTCCTTGAAGAAGTACTATTGGGGTTAACATGAGGAGATTTTTTAAAGATCCAAGGATTGGTCACACAATTTGTTAAGGGAAGCTTCCCCATTCCAAAAATTTCCTTGGGGACTAAATTGTGTGTTTTTTTGTTCACACCAGTGAGAGAACGTTGGTTGGTATTAGTGGCATCTTTACGGGCATCACCTCGGTTTCCATCTGCCTCCAAGACAGTAAAGCAAGATCCTATAGTTAAATGTTTCTTTTGCTCAGCATGCACTTCTACTTTAGAAGGTAATTTCTTTTTGATTTTTTTTCTTTTTAGTCACATCCATTGTCTATGAAGATCAGGAGGACTCTCCTTAATAGCAGTGGTACCTGCACACACAGCAACCCCCACCACTTGTTTAGTACGGGTGGCCTCCAAGTTCTCAATTTCAACACTTCTGTTATCCGGGATAGTAACATCCTTCATGCTCTCTGATTCAGCGGCTTCACTAGCTAGAGCTTTGGCCTTTTCGTTCAATGGGAAATTATCCCTCCCATACCCATAATGTCCACACTCAAAGCATATAACTTGAATCCCCTCATACACCACCCTATAGGTGGTGGGCCCCTCCACTTCAATACAGGGAGTTAAGGGTTCAGATATATCAAGCTCGACACATATTCGAGCAAATTTCCCCTTTAATGGGCTCATAGTATAAGAATCAAATTTAACTATGAGCCCAATTAAATTACCGATTTTCTCGAAGACATCAAAACTGAAAAATTCAACATTCAGTCTATTGATTCTTACCCAAGCTGTCATATGCGTGGTCTTTTCTTCTTTTGGATAAAACCCGTTTTCCACCTCTCGGTTGTTACATATTGCCCCGTAACCTGCCAAGGTGCTCCAATAAGGACATGTTTTATGTCATCATCAAGCAAGAACTTCACAATAAAAAAGTTATTCTCCAAATCAATTAAGGTCATCAGTCCCTTGAGCTTCCATCTTTGAAGAAGCCGTTCACGGAGAAAATTATAAGAAAGAGGCTTGCCCATGAGTTTGATAATAATAACAGATTTTCAAGGTCGATACAAGTAGTCTTTGATCTTATCAGAGAACTAGATTAAAGGGATCTCGCTATTTTGAATAATATTGTAGGGTTTTGAAAACTTTGAATAGGAAAAAGGCATTAATATCCTTGATAGCTTAAGATTAGGTATAAATGAATTAAAGGTATAGTAGGAACTTGTAAAATATAAATAGAAAAAGTAGAGAAGAGAAGTAAAGCTGAAAAATTTTAGAGTGAACCAAAAGAGAGGAGGAAGGAGAAGAAAAAGAGAAAAGAGGAAGGGAGAAAGGAAGGAAGAGAAATAAGTATTAAGGTAATGTGTATGTGTTATTATGTAAAAATATTGTTTATTAATTAAGCTTTTTGCTTGTATTAGTGATTAGGGTTTGTAGATTTTATTTGGGTTTGATTGATGAATGGAATGAGATGTTAAAGGTTTAATATGTTGGGTATTGGTTTAATTGATTTCATTTTATATAATTTTGAAGTTAATTGATGTGTTTGGTGTAAGAAAATATTGAGAAATAGTGAAAAATCCTTGCTGGAATTCTGGACTGGAGGTTGAAGATGATGAAATTTCATTTTGGTCCCTTTTGTGAAAAATTACAGTTTGGTCCCCGAACTTTGGAAGATTACAGTTTGGTCCCTGGAGTGAAATATTAGTATTTCAGATTGGGTTGATGGATAATTGAAGCTTATTTGATGAATTATTATCAATTTTAGGAATTGTGTATTTTGAATTAGATTTTGGAATAAACCGTTGTTTTTAGGTTTTGCGAAAAATAGATAGTTTGATTCAAAACACATAGGATTATGAATTAAACTCTTAGATACATTTATTAAAGAGATGTTAATTCTTTTGAGTCATTTTTTAGTATATTTTCTTTTATATATTCAGATAATCCTGATATTCTGCTCGCGGTACGTTAGTAGAATTCTGTCAGTATTCCGCTTTTGAATTTTGATCGCTTTTGAGTTAGGTGAGTGGATAATATTTAATATGCACGAGAAATATTATAAATATTTGATTTGCTAGTATTTGGATTATGCTTCTTGATAATATATACGTTAATTAATATTCTTGTTACGATAAAGCATAATCAATTGTTGAATATACGTTCTTGATATGAGCCAATATCTGTTTGTGGATTGATAGCTCCTCATTTATTGGTGTCATGAGTTGACCCTTGAGATATGAATATGTCTGTTTGATTATGATATATATACCTATGGTATGCCTGTCAAAATACCCACGCTAATAGGAAAATGTTAATCTTTGTGCATATCGTATTTGAAACCCTAGTTGGTCGGGGGAGTCACCAACCTATGCGGACTGATCATCCCATAGTACGGAGCCTCATGCTCATTGCATTTTGATTTTCTGACGAGCTTTACCTATTACATTCTTGTTATGACCTATTTGAGAAACTTCTTGTAAGAACTCTGAGCCGATTTGATAATATACTTCTCATTGTTGTATTATCTCATATGTATATATTAGATGTTATCTACTCACTGAGTTGTTGAACTCACCCCCTCATTATTTATTATTTTCAGGCTCGTAGCTTGTTAGCAGATCATTATCGTTGAAATTTCAAAATTTATTATCTAGGTTGTAATTGACGCTTTTGTTTTTATGTCTAGTTAACGCTCCACAATTATAATAAGATGTGAAAACTCTTGTATTAAGACAATCGAACTATATTATAAGTTTACTTTGTTATTTTTGTTGCGTTGAACTCTAAATATGAATGATAAGCTTGTAAGTTTGGATTCGTATAGGTGTGGAACCTTGGAGAGGGACCATGTCTATGTGCCGGTCACGGATCTGAGTATCGGATCGTGACAAATATAGTCTTCATCTCCTATCACCATATTATCTTCAGCCATGCCAAAACCAGCAGAAACTTTGTCTTTAAAACTCATCGATAGAGGTGGGGGAGGCGAAACAGTACTTCCAATATCCCTCACCTCATGGTTTGTGCTCTTTTTTCACCAACAATCGCATCATTTGGACATAAGTCACTTGCTCCAGCAACAAAACAATATCATTTATCATGAGTTAGGTTGAGATAGGAAAAGTTGATCACTATCGGTTATACAAAAATGAGAGACAGCAGCAAAACGATGGGAAAGTGAAGATACGTCAGGTGTGTTCCACTAGGATATCATTTTTGCACCGCAATCACTATAATATCTATCATGAGCTAAGTCTCACTTTTGACTTGATCATTTGAGTTCTCTCTCCTCTCTCTCTGTTACACACATCTTAATCACTTTTTATTATTACAAGCTCCAATCCCTATTATAGCTCTACATGGAGAGGAATAAGGTTGCTACCTTGAGAAGCAAAAAGATTTTTTCTATATATTATTATTTTTTCCATATTTTTTCAGCAATAAATATTAAGTATTAGCAAGAAAGAAAGAGGATCTCTTAACACAATACAAAAAAAATTATCTTTTTCTTTTTCTACCAACTGTTTTTACAAAATATCCACCTAAGCAAAAAAAAATAACTAACTTTGTCATCAAAAGATTATTTAGAGGTAACACTCTTGTCCAACCACCTATCATTGTTAAGCAGGAGGAAAAATAGGAACTACTCATGGACTTTTCTCATAACATTTAAGGCTTGTTTGGGAAGACTCTAAATGTGCTTTTCAAAAAACAAAATTTGTTAATGTAAAAAAAAATATTTAAAAAATAAAAAAATATTTTAATATATTTTTAAATAAAATTAACTTAAAAAACAACCATAAAATATCGTGTATCTTGATATAACAGGATTGGCAGTCTTGTCGCATGTGACTCAGCAGCCTAAGACCATTTTGACAGCTCCAGGCACCTACCCCTTTAGATTAACTGAATTTATTTTCCAATTAGCAAAAATGCTATTTAAAAAAAAAACATAACGTGGTTTTTTCATAGCCTTTCCTTTCTCACATGATGGATGCATTCCGATCTCTGCTGTCAAGGCCGGGGTAAAGCTTTTATTTTTTTCTTAGTTTTTTAATTGAATAATATATTTTGATTCCAGAATATTGACTATTTCGAGATTTTGAATATATATAATTGAATAATTTCAATTCAAATCTAAAATAAATTAACTTTAAATTATATAATATAAATACAATGGGAAGCATCTAAATATAATTTTAAAATTTAAAACATTCTTAAATAGTCAAGAGCCAAGTAATTTAAAAAGAAATTCGACTTAAAATAATCCAGCTGAATCGTCAGCATTAGCATTTTTCGTGGTCAAAGAAAACAAGATAGCATGTCATGTGATTTAGCATGTAAGATTTCCTAATGGCTCAGGCTGTTCACATTCAATAGAGAGCAGAAAAAACTGAAATCTTACAAAATATAATTTAAGAATGAAATTGATAATCGTGCAAACATCTTGCCCGCTAAAAAATATGTATACAATTCGGGAGGTGTTTGGAAAACAAACAGAAAAAACGTTTTTGAAAATATAATTATTTAATTTTTGTTTTTAAATTATTTTGATATCAAAAATAATTTTAAGAAAATAAAAATATTATTCTATATATTTATAAATAAAAAATATTTAAAATAAAACGGATGCAATGGAAGGCAAGGACTTATTTGATATTACTCTTTAAAAATATTTTTCGAAAAACTTGAAAAAATTTTATTTTTTATATTTTTTAATTAAAATTTTAAAAAATTGATGTTTTTGATCATTTTTTTTCGTTGATATCAAAAATAATTTTTAAAAATTAAAAAAATTTATTTTAATAATTTTTAAATAAAATTACTTTTAATGATAACCTCAACCGAACACTAAAAAATTCATTAAGTCTCTTTGATATAAATTCTTCCAAGTCAGCGGCTCTAAAAACAGACTTTTTTGGCTTATTTCGTCTGATGACTAAAGCCTTGGAAAGTACTGCCTTGAATTTCCAAAAGGTAAAACTTCATTTCAACTTAAACGAAGACGTATTTAATAAATTTTCAGATTAAAAAATTAAGGCATTTGGAAAAGATGCTTACCGATTTCAATTTTGAATACAATGGGCTGCAAGCCTACAAGTAAAAGCCTTTTTAGATTTAATCCAATGGGTTCTATTCCTTTCTCCCCGTAAAATAAACTTTTCTCTTTAATTAATTATCAATTCTACCTTTTTATACTTTTTAAAAATTTCTATTTTCTAATTATCAATTGTGAATTATGAGGAATAATTTATTTTCTGAAAACACATTGAAAAATAATTCATTTTCTAAGAGTCCAATCTCCATTAAAAACTTCTTTAAAAATAAAACTATTTTCTAGCAAATAAGCGGGCCTAAATGGGGTCCCGCAGAAGATGAATTAAACAGGAAATTAACAAAGGCCAGGGACCAAAAGGAACACATCCCTGCAGCTGCATGCTGGAACGCATTAATCCATTTATTTTCAGAATGAGGAACTACAAAAGAGAAAGCTCAAAGCAGGAGCGATATTTCATGGGCTGGAATCTTTATTAGGGACATTTGCTAAGAGTCTATCCAGAAGAGTAGGGTCCACAACTTGAAGAGAGCCCAAGGTTATATGCTCAGAGCCCATTTTCAATATGTTAAGGAAACAAAGGGTTCAAATTAATGCTTGTTTGGCCCATTGATAGCCTCATTGCCATTAGGTTCCATTTTTTGATGATCAATTACAATATAGCTAAAACAAAATGGGCTGTTTACTGTAGCTAGCTACTGTTCACGCACACACAAATCACTGTGGACTGAACATTTGATCCGTTGCTTCGCTCCTGCATGAGCTCGGTTTTTTTTTTAGACAGGATTTTTTTTTAATTTGTAGAGTAGAAATGATAAAGGAGTGGCTGTGGGCGAGTGGTTCTCAGCGCGTAGGAGTTCGAACTGCTCAGCCAACAAAACTAAAAAGCACTTCTAATATAATATTAATTATTATTTTAATATTTCTTTAATTTTTCAATTTAGTTTGTTCTTTTATTTCTCAAGAATTGTCCAATTAATCTTTTGATTCAAACGTTTTTTTTTAATAACTGGTTTTTTTTACAAATAATAATAATAATAATAATAACAACTGAGTTGTACGGGCCAACTTACACGCATTACGACTAATCTCTGAATCCACTTTTTTTTAACATTTTTTTCCTGATTTTTCCCCCTTATATATTTTTTTTAGTTATAATCCAAGTGTCAGGATCAACTTACACGCACCATGACTATTATTATTTTATATAATACCTAAAGGAGATCGCAATTCCAAAAAGTGATGAATATATATATTTTAAGGCACTAATATAAAATAAATAACAACATATATAATTAGTCTAACATATTTATCCGAGAAAAAATTACAAATAATTATTATCATTATTTTAAAACGCTAATATGAAATAAATAGCAACATATATAATTAGTCTAACATATTTATAAGGAAACAATTGACGAATAATTATGATCATTATTTTCAATGCCTTATCTATAATAATTAGAAATTTTAACACCTAATAACATTTAAAAAAAGAAATTAAAAAATAAAATAAATGACAAAATAAAAAAATATTATTAGATTTTAAAAAATTATTTGACTTGAAGAATAAATAAATAAATAAAATAAGCCAAACAATTACGACACACCCAACCACCAACAGATATCAAATTGACTACAAAAAAAAATTCATCTCTAATTGATTTCATCGATTATATTTTTTTCATCAACCGCTTATATAATTATCAAAACAATTAAGACACACCAAACAATCAATCAATTGCAGTTTTATAATCTATGAATTAAATAAATCGACACACAATAGCAATCAACCATACATAATCCATCTTTGATAGATTTTAGCGGTTGCAATTTTGTTCTCTCCCGATTAAATTGTTCGTTGCCGTTAAAATAAACACAACCATCAACAAGTTCGATACAACAATTTTACTAATTAAATATTAAAATAACCAATTATAACACACATAAAATCAATCAGTTTTCCACATAAATAGAAGTCCCAACGCAACGCGCGGGCAAGTTTGTTCGCTATAAGCTAAAATAGAATGAGTATTTTTCACTGTTCATTACACTGTTAACCCAAACTCATATACATTGTGGATTGGAATAGTAAACACTATATACTAAGATAAGTATTATTTG
Source organism: Salix viminalis (assembly GCA_029228465.1). Classification (NCBI taxonomy): domain Eukaryota; kingdom Viridiplantae; phylum Streptophyta; class Magnoliopsida; order Malpighiales; family Salicaceae; genus Salix; species Salix viminalis. The sequence continues at coordinate 9,426,181 of CM055441.1, forward strand.
AATGCTAGGATGAACAACAAAATCATTTGGCCGAGTGATTAAGTGTGGGCGCAAAATCAAGAGAGTGAAAGTTCGAATCTCTCCGGCTGCAAATATTTTTAAAACAACAATGAACGATGATTTCACTGTTCATTACTGTTTGGAAAGGTCCTTTTCATTTTTTTTTCCAGACTTCTCTTTTGTTTTTTTTTAAACAGGGTATCTGTGTCAGCTTACGCGCACTATGACTAATCTTTAGATCCATTTTTTTTTTACATTTTTTTCACTATTTTTTCCTACTTATATATTTTTTTCATGACCCGGGTTAGTTTACGTGCACCACGATTTTTCTTCTCATAACTGTTTAAAAAGATACTTTCCCCTTGCACTTTTTTTTATAACCGGCCTTCATTTTGTTTTAAATGTAATTTTCACTGTTTGAAAAGGTGTTTTATGTTTTTTTTCTTTTAACCGGGTTTTTTATTTGTTTTTTTTTAACCGAGATATCTGTGGCAGCTTATGCACATCACGACTAATCTCCACATCCATTTTTGTTTTTTTAAACATTTTTCTTCCCTGTTTGTTTTCTCACTTACACTTTTTTTCCATAACCGTGGTGTCCGGGTTACTTTATGCGCATCACAATTTTTTTCTCATTACTGTTTAAAAAAGGGTGTTTTCCCCTTGCATTTTTTTTTATGACTTACTTAATAAACGAAGACCTTTTTTTCATTTTTTTATAACCGGAGGGTGTCCAAGTCAAAAAAAAATTTAACAGGGTTTCTTTTTTTGTATTTTTTTAACTAGGGTATCCATGGCAACAAATTTCTAATAAATCATTTCATCTTCTTGGCAAATTTTCTAACAAATTTTATCAAATTTTTTTTAGCAATAACAACATTCAATCACTTTTTGGTGGGAAAAAAACCGTTTTTAACAAATTTTATCAATTATAATTTTACTAATTAAATATTAAAACAACAAAATACAACACGTATAAAATCAATCAGTTTTCTACATAGATAAAAAAAAGCTCGATGCATCACTAGCAGTAAATTCGCTTCATACTCACTAAAGTGGTATCTGGATATATATATATATATATATATATATATATATATATATATATATATATATATATATATATATATATATATATATAGGACAAAAACCTTTAACCAAAAGCAAAAAAAACAAACGATCATCTACTTGGGAATGTTTAATGATAATATTTATTAAACTCAGTTTGTATTAGAAATCAATTGAATAAAATAAAATACAAAGAATACTATACAAGACTATATATATTAAATGAAAAATAAATATTTAATCTATATAAATCATAAAATAATTATACATGGATTATATTAATCACTTATAAATTAAACACATCCTAATTAACAAAACAATTGTTATTAAAAAAGGCTAAAAATAACAAAGAAGAGGTATTAATTAAAGAATAAATTGAAATTTTGATTTTAAAAATGACATAAAAAAAGGCATTAATAAAAAACAAGAATCTTAGACAAAAAAGAAAGATAAAAGAACCAAAATGACAGGAAAAAAAAACACAATCAACTTGTATTGAAGTATGAAATTGAAAATAATATATATATATATATATATATATATATATAAATCATATCAACCTTCTAAAAAATTAAACTTATCAAATATAACTAAGAAATAATTGATATTTTAAAAAAGCTATAAAAGAAAAAACAAATATAAAAAAGGGGTTTTAACTAAAACATATATCAAAATTTTATTTTTTAAAATATATTAATTAGAAACATCAAAAGAAAAATTTAAAATAAAATAAAGCAAATATTGTTAGATGTTGTGTAACTAGAGCTTGACTCATCAATAGAAGGCTCATAAGCGAGTCTGCGAGGTCAAGCCCTATGCATGAGTTTTTTTTTACTTATTTTCAATGGGGGACAACCTATTGGTCAAAAACAATAAAGGACATGAATGACATGTCGTCTAAAACTCTCAGAATTCAGGCACTTTGTATTGTTGGAAAAATAGGATTCTATTTTTTTCACTCAAAATCCATTTTGAGCCATTTGTTTTACCCAAAACACCTAGAAAACATTTAAGGAGCCTTGTTAAAACAATTCATTATCTCCAAAAGTGTAAAAACTCACCCTATAACCTGAAAATAAAAAATCATAAGGACGGTTACCTAATGACTAAGAAAATTAAAGAACGAAATTAACTTTTCAAAAAATCTCAAAGTCATCACCGATGTTATCCATGTTTTATGTTACTTATGTTTTTTTTAGCACTCTTTCTTTCAATTCAACCATTACTTCCATAACAACATGCGATTGAGTTCAAATTTGGGCTAAAAAATGACCCAATTATGCAAAAAGTTAATGAAGGAAAATATTTTTTTCTTAGAAATATATAAATTATAAGGGGATATAGCAAAAATTGCTACAAAGCTTTAGTTCTTTTAAATAATCTTGTTGCAATGGAATCAGCAGGCCGAGAGAAATCTATAACAAGGAAGGGTGAAGAATTTTGGATTTTTCTTGCTTGCATACTCATTATTTCATGTACATCCTTTCCGTGCTAGTTCATGGGTCTCTCTACTTTAAAATGTAAAAAGAAAAAGGGGAAAAGCAAAGATCATCTTTACCTTTTTCCACTCTCTCACCTTTGAGAATTAGTTCTCCCTGTGTTTTTTCGTGCTGTTTTAATATAAAACTATACGCCTCAGCCCCTTTTTCATGTAAATCTCAAGGCATGTCAGTCAATAATGCAGCTCTCTTGGCACTAGCAATAACACCACCAGAGACATGTTGGACTTTCTTTAAATCCCTAAGAACGAATGCTCCTGTAAGTTTATATATATGACTTTGTCTTGCTTTAGTAACATGCCAAACTCTCAATTCTTTCTTGGGATTCCTTCACTCCACATGAATAATCACCGTAGGTTTTTGTTGAAGCTATGATGGCTTGAGCAACATGGAATTTTAAGGATTAGAAATCATGTTCATGTGCGCGTAATTGATAAGGGTTAGACTAATCATGGCCATTTTAGACTCTATGACAGGAACCTCTTGAAATATATAACTCCTGTGCAAGCCCAGAAAGAAACTTCTGTATTGATGATTCAGTTGTATTAAGTAGAAGACAACCCTATATTTCTATGGAAATTTCATCGTGACCCAGTTGTCGAAATTTTCCCTGGATAATTCAGATAAAAACTCGACTAATGGGGTGGAATGTGATCAATGGAGTATTGCACAGGCATGATGGGTCCAAAATGGAGGCAGAATATCATTAGATACATTGTTTTTAAATTGGAAAAATAAAAGGCCTCTGAATAATATGTCTATGTGGGGGCAAGGGCTCTCAATTAGGCTGTCCTTTTGCTTTCCTATTTCTCTTGCAATGATGTGCTGTTACCTTTTCCCTTTTACTCACTGTAGAATGTGGTATTTGCACACTCATAATTTTTCTTTTCAATCTTATATTCCCCCTAAAGACGAAGAAGAATCGGTTTGAGTAATCATGGACTATAATGTCTAGGGCTTACAATAAGACACCATTATTGGATATCAGGTGCGCGTGTTTATCTTTGCATTATTTGCCAAACACAGGAGATGTGCCAAGCTAAAGCTACTCCTCATGCCCATGATTTTAGAGGAAACTGCTGCAATTCAGTTGAGGTTAGTGATTTCTGCGTACAAAAACATCGAGTTCGAGCATATTTTTTCTTGTAACAAGGAAAAAAAGGGAGCCCCACAGCTCCGAAACCTGTCATCTCTTCTATATTTACTATAATTCTAAAAGCAAAAGCTGATGCGAAATGAACCTGTAAAATTAGGGTAATCATGTGTATGACATTCCCTTACAAAGAGCAACGATTGTACATAAAAGAGGGATGATGCATTAATCAATGGCGTCACAGTAGAATCACTACACAGCTAAATAATGTCATAATTGAGGTTCTGTGTACAAGAGGGATAATGCATTAATGATGCAAGGGAAGATCCATAGTAATTTCCAGTAAGGTAGCAGTGCCCCCACCAGGCTAGCATTGATCATGAGAGTTTGTTTATCATTTTTAAGGTTCTGGGCTGCTATTTCTCGATCGCTAGGGTTTCATTTTAAATGCTGAGGGGCTGGTTTTCTCTCTGTTCCTTTTACATTTAAAAATGACAGAAAAGAAATAAAGCTCATTGTCACTGCAAGACTCTTGGAGAGACAAAACTATATACTAGTCTGACTACTGTATCTTAAGCTGTCACAAAAGAACAGAAAACAAGATTATAAAATTATCTTCCTAAATCCAAAAAAGCATGTTATGATCCTCCTAATCTTTTGTTTGCATGCTTCAACAGCGCTAATCAGCTCCTTTTCCATGTCATCCCAAGGAAAAAAGTGCCCTAACAGATGGTCTGGTCTGCTCTTTGCCTGCGCCAACACACACCCATTTTAGCATCTCCATTGCTGAGGATCTCCTGCTTTGTAATCTACACTGTGGAGTAAGTACAAATTGAAGAGAGAGCGAGAAAAATCTTGTAGCGATGGCAATAATACGCTAGCATAGGTCCATATTAAGCGACAACAAGAATATCAAGGAATAAATGCAAACAATATATCCAGCGACTATAACATATAACACAATGATTGATTGGAGAGAGACGGGCTGGTTGGCAAGTTGTCTAATACACATAACTTTGGTGGGGACTGCCACAGTATAAACATGAACTTAGTACGCAAATCAGAGAGCACATAAACATCATACATGGATAAAGTTATTTGGAAAATAGCCAGAACTTTCGTTGTTTTGTGTATAATGAAAAAGAAGTTTGAAAATATGGCTGATGGGATCAAAGGCATGGGGCCACACAGCACTTGGGAGAGAATTTTTGTCCCAAATCTTTTTAAACCCATTTCAACTTTGTTGGCACGTGTCCACTTTGGATATCAGAAATTATATGAACAAACAAGATCCTAAAAAGACAAACCCTAAAGAGAATTATAAATTTATAAGGGATGACAAACTCTTAAACCTTGTTGCTCCTTGGATTAATAATTCGGCTGTATTGAAAAAACAAGAGGGTAAAGGTAGAGTGACAGGTTTTCACTACGAATCACCCCTCGCATAAATTGACGTCGGAATAAGATTATGTTTTTTTTGTTTTTAAAATATTTTCTGTTTATAAATGTATTAAAATAATATTTTTTTATTTTTTTTTAAAAAAAAATTATATTAATATATCAAAATGATATAAAAATATCAAATTTATTTTTTTAATTGTTTTTAAACTTAGTACACTTCTTATCCGTTTGGACTATATCCACCACCACCACCAATGACGAAGGCAAATTGCACGAACCTTTTCCCGCATGCATGCACCCACTTGCTCACTTCATATTTATATTCAAAATCATTCCCCGTTAGATAGGCTAAACTCATTTGTCTATTTATTGTTATCAATTAAATTTCTACTTAGCATTATTATTTTTACAATAAGGTGGACGTAAGTTCCAATCACCTAAATAAAATAGAGGGATAAGTCATTTTGTTTCCTTTTAAAAAATATACAAAAAATAATGAAGGTTGTGAGAGTATATATATATATATATATATATATATATATATATCATGGAATGTCGATATATATCTATATATATATCATGGAATGTCGTACACGCGTGTGTGAGAGAGATATTAGTTTTTTATTTAATATATTTTTATGGTTTAAAAAAATTCAAAATAATATAAGTCTAACAAAATATTAGACCTAACATACTTGGATTCAATTATCGGCTAAACCCAAAAAATAATATGGGTCTGACAACTTGCTAGAACTAATAAATTTAGGTTCAACATCAAATGAACTCATAATAACATGGGTATAATAAATTACTAGACTCAACACATTAATTGATCCCAAGAAAACATAAATCTAGCAAGATGTCAAACCTAACACGTTCGAGTTTAGCTATCACTTACCTAAGGTAACATGAATCTAGATAGACTCCAAAACCAAAGAATTTGAGTTCAGATGTTAGCTAAACCTAAGATACTATGAATTCAATGAGAAAGCCATGTCTTTTCATCTAAGTTTGGCCATATGGCAAGTCTTGAAAACAAAGGCTAAGGAGCTCTACAATTAGATTAATTATATAAATCATTCATATTAAAGGTTATGATCTCCTTGTATTTATAGATGTACAAAAGGTCTCTTAGAGAGCCAACCACAAATATCATCTTATTAATAATATGTAAAAAATATTTGTCTCACATTAATTATTTATAAATGATATTTATCTCTTATGAATGCCATAAAAAGGAAAGGACTTTCCAATCCTTCTCTTCCCTAAAAACAACAAAGTTAAGGGTTATAAATACTCCTTGAACCATCTAGGCAAGGTGTTCCAAACTTTTTCTACTTGAGTAGCTTGTATATATTTCATAGTATTATTCATCCTCAAATACAAGAATAAACACCCTTGTTCTTGGAATTTAAAGCTCACTTAAATCATTTTTTTCCCATTATGTTTCTGACTTTATCATTGGAAGGTTCTTAAGTCCCCTTTGATTGGGGTTGTTTATACAAGTAATAAGGTTTTTATCATTAGTTTGATATTTCTTGAGTTAAAGAGAAGAAAATTGTTTTCTAGAACACCTTGATTAACCATTATCAAAGCACTAAATAACATATTACTTGAATATATTCAATTTAGGACCTCATTGGTGGCATCATTTGTGGAAAGCTTCCAAAAAAGTCATAAATAATTATATTTTTTTAATTTTTTTACCATACTTAATCATTAAAGATATAATCAGGTGTTCGATCAGGTGTTCGTCACCGAGTAATCACACTATGCCTTATAAGACAATGGACATAATCTTAGATCTAACTTGGACTTCTTATAAGAATTGCATCTACATGTTGCCATTAAAAGTAAAACATATTGTCTTAAAACCATCAAGTATCACAATGTCATGATAAAATGTAAAGAGATTCAAGTTGATTTGGTCATAAGAAAGCTAAAAGCCACAAACAATAAACAAAGTAGGGTTAATCTAACTTCAAAATGGGATGGTTCTTTCAGGATTGTTACAATAATGAAGGCAAATACCTATCTTTCAAGTATCACAATGTCATGGTTAAATGTAAAAGATTCAAGTTGATTTGGTCATAAGAAAACTAGAAGCCACAAACAATATAGAAAGTAGGGCCAATTTGGTTTTAAAATGGAATCGTTCTTTCAGGATTGTTAGGATAATGAAGGCAAATACCTATCATTTGCAAGATATAGAAGGGAAAAAGTCTTCCTCATGACTAACATTTAGATCACTAAAGATTAGAATATAATGAGTAGAAAGATAAATGTACATTTCTATTTATGAATGTTCATCTATGAATATCCATCCAAAGAATATATTAGTCATCTATTTTTTTTTATATATATTTCTACTCTACTTCCAAATAGATTGGTATGTGATCTCCCTAAAGATAAGAGTCATTTCTAAAAATACAGTTTTATTGATGGAAATATCCGTCGATAATTTCATGTAATTTTTGTCAATATTTTCTATTGGTAAGCTTTCTATTGGTAATACCCTCGTCGATAATTATATATACCAATGGAATCAATAACGAAATGTTTTGTCAATCTTTTTTGTTGGTGATTCCATCGGTATTTCCCGTTGGTAATTTTATCGGTGATTCTTATGGTTATTTCGTTGGAATATACAGTCACTGATAATGATAATTTGAGTCATTACTATCGAACTCTTTAGAAAATACCAATAGATATTTTTCATATGTAATTTCATCACTAATAATTTAATTTCTTACAGAAATAAATTTAAAATTAAATTAAATTTAAATTAGCACAAAAAACCCATTAATAAAATAAAAATCATTAGTTAATAATAAATTAACACAAGAAAATATAATTAAAAATAATTCAATAATCTAACACCAAACCCATTCATAATAATAAAAAATTATGTAAAATTAATGCAATAACCTCAATACCATTGAGAACAAAAAGAAGTCTAAAATTAAAAAAAACTATTCTAAAAACTTAGCAATTCATATTATTAGCAAAAAAAAGTTCAAATAATACCACAACAAACAATAACATAAAAAATTTAATTGGATAATCCTTCTAAAAAATATAAAAGTAAATTAAAAAATAATGCAAATTAACACAAAAAATCCATTAATAACATAAAAATCATTAGTTAATAATGAATTAACACAAGAAAATATAATTAAAAATAATGCAATAATCTCACACCAAATCCATTAATAAAAAAAAAGTAAAATTGATGCAATAACCTCAATACAATTAAGAACAAAACGAGGATAAAAACATTGAACAAAATAGAAGAAAAAGAATAAAATTTACCTTAAATTTGTTGTAGTGAAGCTAAAAGAATAAAAAAAAATACTAAGTTCAAACATTTTTCTCTTAGAGAAATCAAGACACCACTTGACCAATTACCCCTTGAAACATCTTTTAAGTCTTTATACATCATACATTTAAGGACTTGTAGAGAATTGACGGGTTCTTACTCCATATATTTTTATGGCTTAAAAGAGCCAAAACAATGTGTCTAGAAAAATGTCAAACATAATACACTTGGATTCAACCATCAACTTGACCTAAAGTAACATGGGACTAGTCAGTTTCAAGACCTAATACACTTAAGTTCAACCATCTATTAAACCCAAAGTAATGTGGGCTTGGTAAGTTACCAAACCCAATATACTTGGATGCAACTAGTAACTGTATCAGAGATAATATGGGCCTAACAATAAGTTGAACCCATGATACCATGGGTCAAGAAATGTTTCCAAACCTAATACACTTAGTTTTAGTCATCAGTAGAACCCCAAGTAATGTAGGTCTAGCAAGGTTGCTAGATTGAATACACTTCTATTATCAACAAAATCCAAGGTAACTTAGGTTTGAGAAGTTGTTAAACTCAATACATTTAAGTTTAAATATCATCTAAACCTAAGGTAACATGGCTCTAACAGGTTGTCATACTCAATACGCTTGACTTTAACTATTAGTTGAACATAAGGTAATATGAGGCTCGTAAGATATTAGACCTAACACAATTGAGTTTAACCATCATCTAAACATAAGATAACATGAGTCTAGATAGATGCTAGAAATAATATATTTGGGTTCAAACATTAGTTAAAATAAAGGTAATATAAATTCAATGAGTAACCATGCCTTTTTCATTTAAGATTAGTCATATGATAAGTCTTGGGAGTATATGGCTAAGATGATATACTTTTATATTAATTACATAAACCATTCATATTAGAGGTAATGATATCTCCATATCTCAAAATATATAAAAGGTCTCTTATGGATCCCATATACATATCATCCATTAATGATGTGTAATGAATATTTATCCCTTATTAATACCATAAAAAGTAAATGATTTTTTTAGTTTTTCTCTACCATTAAGATGACACGATTTATAATAAAACAAAGGAAGCCTTATAACTTATATGATGCTGTATAAATTTGTTGCTCATCTCCTCATTAATCACCATAATTTTTCTTTCATGTGCCAATACAATTGGTTAACCTATAAACTTAAGTCTTCATCCTCCCTCATGTTTCTTAAACATATATATAATTTAGTTCATGTTCTTACTTTTAAATAAATCATAGTTTATTTTGGATATTATCAATTATCATTTATGATTATATATAATCTAAAACAAGTTTGAGAAAAACTTTCTAGATAACTTTACATAATTTTTTCTAAAATCAAGGGTTGATTGATGAATTAGGATGTTTAGAATACTAGACCTAGATATCACATATACCTTCAAAACAAGTCATATTAGGCTTAGAAGACCCTATAATACTTAATACAGTAAAAATGTAAAGAAAATAAGTCTTAAAGATTATATGGTGTGTGTTTTCTAAATTTATAGTGTTAGGTTTTCCAAGTCACGAGTATCATACAGGTATTAAAAAAAATTATTTGGGAGTCTCTAGGATTCTATTAGACAGATCTAAAGTTATTAACAAATTTATTACTTGAATATCTAATCTTTTTTTGGATTTAAATAATTATTTAAAGGTTAGGTTGTCATAAACCATAAGTCTTTTAATTTTCTAAACTCTAATGGTAACCCACATGAACCACCAATGAGAAATATCCTAAATCCTTTTATTTTGGAGAGATGCATTGTTTTGCCTAGAGTTTTAGCTCTCCATTCCGTGACTTGCATTGTTTTTTTATTTAACAAACAATAACCCAAAAAAATAAGAAGCATATCATACTATTTATAAGGGAATTTGAAGAAACAAAAACTCATAAATTGGTATAATATAAATTTTCCCCTAAAATAATATTAAGATATTAATTCAAGTCAATTTTAGAAATTAACTCAATCAATTCCTTGATTTCTATAGGTTTATAAATATAATCCTTATATGAATTATATTATAGTACTTAATTTCTAAAATATATTTTAATCAAGTCATACTTAATAAAACCATCTTATTTTAATTTCTAACTAATGATTCTTAATATATGTGACCCATCACGTTCTTAATATTTTGGCCCAATACAAATTATAATTTTAAATAAATAATTTAAATTATGATCAATTCAATAATTGATTAATTTATTAGTAACATGTCATGATCCCTTAAATATTATATAAGTCATTAGTGGTTTGACTTAACCTTTTGGTGATTAATTTTGTAATGAATTAATATTCTTTCTCAATAACATTCTAATTTAGTATTAAAACATGATGTATATATGTCATGTTAAATCATGTTTATTCTCTATATAATAGTTATTGCTCATTTGAACAAGATTTGAAATTGTTTTCAAACTTTATTCCACCTTGGTTAAGGATTTCTTAATCGGTACTAATGGAGAACATATGAAATATTTTTCCTTAATTCATATAAGGTGATGAATCTTATCTTAATCATTCAAGTACCTTCATATAAATCATGTTATACCTAATGTTTGCCTCTTTGTTACCTAAATTATGATATATACGAGGATCAAAGCATAAAATTCTTTATATAAGATAACTTTAGTGTTCTCGAGTATAAGGATTACTTACACAACAGTAATGTGAGCATTTTTATAGACTTGGTTGATCTCTTCATATAAAATTATCATACAAGTTAGTTCAGTGTACATGTCTCATAACAAACACTTATATATTAATTCTAGGTATCTTTTATACCCCAGCTTATGATAACACCTACTTCTTTTTACAAAAAAAAAAAAAAGAACATGGTATGTATGAGTCTCTATGACTCTAATAAATCTTATTATTTAAGAGACCATCGACCAAGAACATTTTAGAAACAATGCTTTAATATAATAGGAATCTTATAATTATAAGAACTTTATAATTTTCTTTGCAAAGTATTTATGTCTATTGAATTTAATCTTTATTCTAGATTCTTAAATTAAATATTAGATTTATTAATATAAAACTATATGATTATTAAAGATAAATTAAGTTTTTATTAATAATAAATATCTATTTACATGAATATAATAATATCATGTGTAACCAATTGAGTGATGATAAGGCATATTAAACAAATATACTAAAGATGATTGCAAAAAAAACTATAGCTACGAAGAAAATAAAGATGGAATTGACTTACCTTAAGGCTTTAAAACTTTATATAGTCTTTAATTCATATGGGTGTGTCCATGCAAGGAGTAAAGTGGTCAACCCGTTTAGTATCTATTGTTTTAGATTCTTTGGAAATATAAATATAGATTGACAACCAACTTTTACAAAAAGTTGTATGACCTCTAAATTTTGTGAAATGTAGACTATTTATAATGATTATATTGCCAAACTTTAAGGAATACTTAGCAACTAGAAGTGTCTTTATATATATATATATATATATATATATATATGTTTTGTCTTCATAGTTGATGGCAAGTAGACCATACATTGGGTGATGTATCCAATGTTAAATGATTAATATCAAGGTGAGTCTGAATGATTTGAGATTTTACTAAGTTTTATAATCATGATGTAGTTTTTTAAGTCTTTATGAATGCCTTAAACCTAACTTTTAACCCTTTTTTTATGTAACCAGTTGTGGATCTAAAATCTACACAAGAGGTGTTTCATTAATTTAGAAAACAAAATAACTATCTTTTATTAATTAAGAGTACAATTTTTATCATTCATAAATTAAAATATTTTATTTTGAGAGATAACTTCATGGTTATGAGAATTTGTTTTTTCGCAATATGGATTAAAATCTTCAATATAACATTTAAGGAGTATATTAATAGAAACAATGTATTTTAAAATCAGTCAAACATGAAATATAAATCTAGTTTACATATAAACTAGCTTGAGATATTCTAGTTAAAACATAACCAAAACCCTGAATATAAAGAAGCTATTTAAATTCTATTTTAGGGAAACTAAAAATGATTTTTACCTCTATATTATATGTAGAGAGAGAGAGAGAGAGATAAACAAAATTAAAAATAACAAAAAATATTTAAACACTTAAAAACTTAAATATAGTTCATGAATACATATAATATTACAATATTATGACTTTAAATACTAACTTATATATGTCTTGTATGGTATAAATAATAAAATAAAATAAATTCAAAAGTAGAATCTTTGTGATATAATTATGTATAACAATTTCAATACCATTCTCTCACATTCAATTATTTCATTTTTTTTTAATTTCATAATATAATTATAAAAATTGATCCTTAACTCTTTCTACATTAAATTATTTTTTGTGATTTTATTGGGATATTTAGAAAATGATGTCTAAAATTCTAAATAATAATGATAAAATTCCATGTTGAGTGGGTCAATTGACACCATATATTACTAAAAGAAGAATCAAGTAGTATGAATGGTTCTTACTAATTAAATTTGAAAAGTCCATGTTTTAATATATGATTGATAAACTATTAGCTATAATGTTATATTTTTTATTTTATTTATTATGTTTTTAATGATATATGAGCTTTTATTATTTTCTTTATTTAAAAAATATCATATATATATATATATATATGTGTGTATGTATATATATATATATATATATATATATATATATTATTTGATGGAATAGCTTATGTAGTCAAGTTTATAGAGATTGGAAGTTCTAATTAGTTATACGAGGATTGATATGAACAAACCATGTGGATGGTTTAACAAATATTTTCATACATAGGTGGAATAGGTCTTTACTTAAGAGAAAATTTAGTCATGTTAGATTATAATAATAATTTAAAATAAAAATAATAGAATGTATGATTACTATATTGAGCCAAAATTAATGCAGAATATTTATATATCATCTTATGAGGAGTTACTATGTTACTTATTGGGACAAATTATGTTATTTAGATTTATATTTATGGATTATGATTTTATTTTATAATCTACTTTAGTTTTTCTAGCTTATAAACATTGTAAACCTCTTTAGGAGGCAAACTTGTCAAATTGATATTTCATCTTATGTTTTATGCTTTCTATATGTGTTATCTTCTTGTTGTGTTTTTGTATACATCAATAACCTAGTACTTGATAGAACCTTCCCTCCCACCTAGAATGCTCACCATTTATGACATATATGAGGCAAAGAAATTAAAAAGCATGCAGCAATAACATTCCTCATATGACTTGGTTAAATGGATTTGTTAACTTGTTTGTTGTAGTTTGCAAAAAAAACAATGTATGAGAAGATGTATCTTCAAATGCTCATTTTGCTTTAATCTACATAGGCAACTAGTCATTTATATGATTTTCATGTAATATTATTTTAAAACATGTATATTTAGTATGGTAAGCTCTTAGTGGAATTATATTTTATGTTATTATATTTTTTTATTTTTCCACCTCATAAATAAAAATCTTAATTATATTTTCTAATAAGGTTTTTTATTATTTATTTATGGTGGTTAATTAAGATAAAATGACAAGAATTAATCATAGGAATTACTAGAATTAATTTTACCTCAATTTTAGTTTCAAAATCAATACGAAAAAAGGGTTGATGAGGGGGATATTCTACAAACCTTGAGGAAATGTTTTTGTGTTTTTCTCTATTGTTTTTTTACTGTAATTTACTTAGTTGTTTCCCCCTATTTTTTCTTTGTTCTAGAGCTTAGTTTGTAGTCCCTTATAAAGTGATTGTGAGCTCTTTTCTATTTGATTCAGACTTTCAAGGAAATTATATTCTTTAAAAATTAAGTTATTGAGATCCTAAGAGACCTTTTGCAACAAGATCATTTCCAATTGGGTGATGACCATTTTATTTTAATAGATAAATTAACTATTCCTTGACAATGACATCTATATTTATTTATTTGAATATCTCTTACAAGTAAGTGATTTATAGTTATATTGGTTTTAGTTTAATACCTTTTGTTTCAAGCATAAGAATCTACTTTTAATGTCTTAGTATACATTTTAGGAAATTGTTTTAATTCAATTTTAGATTTCAGTACATACATGATTTATAAGTTATGTCATAACCTAATATTGATTTTTCCCTACAAAAATTATAATCTCTTTTATAAAAAAATAATAATAAAAAAAAACAACAACAACAACTTAACAAGAATAGGGTGACAAGAGTTTTAAACCTATAAAAGAACCAAACTGACTCTGAACAAAATCAGGAATCTAATTGTACTCAAGATTGAAAGACAACGTAGATTCAAGGTTAAATTAAATGATTATCGAATGAATTTGCATACAAATTATGTTTGATAACTTAATTATACTTTTGAGAGGTCAATTTGGTTTAATCATACGTCCAATTATAGGTTTAATGAGGCTTAAAAATTAATTTGGGTCAAATTGAAAAAAAATGATTAAGTGCAAGGAATTTAATTAGATGTTTAATAGGTCAAAATAGTTATAATAAAGACTTAATTAATGAGAAATTAAATTTGGGAGCCTAATAAGGACTTAATTTAATATATTAGAGTTCTAAAGGAGCAAATTTAATTTTTACAAGCTCAATCTAGTGAAATAAAGGTTAAAATTTGAAAGCAAATCACAATTTTAAAAGTTAGTTATGAGCTAAATTGAAAAATTTGAAGACCAACTACTTCTGTAAAAGGCATGTGAATTCAAACTTACACTTAAAACAACATTATTTTAGGATTTGTTTAGTTTTTTTTTCATGAAATAACATAGGTTTACCCAAAATGTAACTTTTTATTTGAATAGAATTTTCAGGTTTAAATATAAGTACCTAAAATTCTCCATATTTTAGGATATGGTACTTTGATACTTAATTCTTTGTTGTGGTCTATTTCAATTTCTTTCAATATTTTCCTATTTTGCATTAAAATGGTCTTTGCACTTTTCAATTCAGCTTAGCTTTCTAATTTTCAATTATTTAGCCAATTTCAAACCTTTTATCACTGATTTCTTTACAAGTTCATGCCTAATTGCATTTTTATTGCCCTTGCATTTTGCTGCCTGTTCTAATTCGATCATTGTCTTTTCAAATTTTAATTATTTAGCCAATTTCAATCATTTCTCTCAATTTCTTTTTAATTTCATCTCTAATTACACACCCACGTTAAATAAACAAATTATATGAATTAAAAACTTAGAATAAAAGACAACTTGTATATTAGAAAAAGAAATGTAAGTTCTTTCTTCTTCACTTATATGTAAACCAAGTGAATATAAACTTTCTAATATGAGTTAACAAATTTGATAGTTTTTTAAAAAATAAAAAATTTAAATACAAATCTATACCAAAATTCATTAAAGAAAAAACATACTATTCAATTGTTTTGATTCATGTCAAGTCGTCAAGACAATTATCTTATGCAAAAAAGGTAAAATCACAACAAAGAATTAAATTTAGCAAAACACTCATTCAAATAAATTTTTTTTTATTAAAGGTAAGATTGTTATTTTCTTATGAACAAAATCCCAGTAAAATTTTCATTTATTTTTATTTTTATACCCGGTCAAATATGTTCAATTTAAGGATATCAATTAGACACATGATAAGAACATAACAATTAGCTAGCAAAATATAATAAATTCACTTAATTGATTTTTGAAAATTCAAATAGAAATAAAGACACTCAAATGAACAAAAATAAAAGTATAAACACTCAATTAAAAGAAAATTAAAAACCATATACATATTCACTCAACATATCGTTTGTCAATTTTAATTGATTATAAAAATAAAAATTGAAAACACTCAATGATTAAAAATATATACACTAACATTGATAATGAATTCAAAAATAAATACATCATTATCTCAATATGAAAGCTATAGAAAAAGAATGTAAGCAATAAATATAAATCAAATATCTTCTACATCATTAATATAAAAATAAAGATCTTGATCTTGTGGTGCTATGTAAGAAAAGCCATTAACTAGACATTCCAATAGTTGACAACAAATTTATGTGTTCACACAAAATATTTTTTAGATATCATTTATTCTTCTTAAATAAATTAAACATGTTTTTTTTTGGAAAAATAAATATTTTCATTAGTTTTTGTTTTTTTTTAATTTAGTCTAAGGTTTTTGTTTTTTTCCCTCTATTTAAATAACATATATCTTAAATTCTTTTTAGTCTAGCTTCTCTATTTTATTTTATTTTCTATTATATACTATAAAAGTTTTTTAGTTTTTATATAAAAGTTTGTAATAGTTTTTAACAATTAAAAACGAGATGAGCTATAATTTATAGGTCTTATCTCTTCTACTCTACTCAATCAGAGAATTGACAGAAATCGCCAAGATTTGTTAGAAGTAGGGCACGAGTTAGTTTTGTCGATTTTTGTTGACGAGACAATATGGGACCATGAATTTCCTGACTGAGCATGTAAAAATCGTTGCCACATCAATAGATTGCCAGCCAGATCTGTACATGAATTTATTTGAGCCGAAACGGCACAATCAGTATGACACTAGGGTTTTTTTTGGCTAGTGTGTGCTAAAAAAATCTAGAATAAACTGAAATTTAAATTAAAATAAAAATATTATTATTATTATTATTATTATTATTATTATTTTTTTACTATATGAAAATGGCCGACATGAAACAAAACTAACAAGTATGTTTTAATGTGCAAAATGCACTCCTCACCCTTAACCTAAAACACAACAAAATTCAATTTTGGTGTATTGTCGTGTGTTTTTATATTATATTTCAAAAATATTTTTATAAATATTAAAAAAAATATTTTAAATAATTTTTTTAAAAATATTTTAAAAATATTCTTTTAGTATATTTTTAAATGCAAAATACTTTTAATTTTTTTTAACAACACTCTAACATGTATTATAATGAAATTGACAAAAAAGTAAATAGTAAAATCCAACATTCGCTGACAAAAAGTACACGATTTAAGACCAAATAAACAGTAATTAACGAAAATCGAAATAGTAAAAGTAATTAACCCAGGAATGGCTAGTCCTAGTGGTCTTTGCCACACGTGGGAATACGAGATACAGCTTTGAAATCACATGCATCTGCTTTGGTTTCAATTAGGGTGCCCCTATCATCAAGTAGCCGAGTATACATTATGTGGGGCCATGTTTTCTGCTGTTTGGATACGGAGACGTGACTACCCCACGCTCTGTATAAAGACTCCCTGACTCGTGACTGATCGATCATCTATCTCAATCTGGAGCGACAAGAATGACGTGTCCTATACGAAATAATACAGCAATTTTTAAAATACTACTGCCCTCCCGTATGCGTAAGACACGTTTACCCACTCATTTGCTCATTATTCTCTCTACGGCCTTGTTTGTTTCAATTCCAGTGTTTGTTTGCTGGAAACAACTTTCCTGGAAAGTAGTTTCCAGCAAACAAACACAGGAAAGTGTATTACTGGTTGTTTACTAAACACCGAAACAACTTTCCAGAAAGTTGTTTCCAATCAAGGAAAAACCTAAGGCTTAAAATCGGAAAGTGTATTACGGTTTTAAGGACCGTAATACACTTTCCATGAGCTAGCTAGTTATTGTTTTTTTTTAAAAAAAATAGAAACATGTTAAAGTATTATTTTTTTATAAAAAAAAATAATAATTCGATATTAACAATTAAAAAACACAAAAACTAATAATTTAAATCTTAAAAAATTCTATTT
Organism: Salix viminalis; assembly: GCA_029228465.1. Lineage (NCBI taxonomy): Eukaryota > Viridiplantae > Streptophyta > Magnoliopsida > Malpighiales > Salicaceae > Salix > Salix viminalis. The sequence continues at coordinate 9,444,318 of CM055441.1, forward strand.
TTTTTTAATCACCCTAAATTAAAATTTTGCATTGAGATTTTGATTTAAAATTAAAAAAAACTTATTTTAAGCTTTTAAAATTGGAAAAAATATATATTAATAATAAGTTTTACTTAAAAAAATATTTCACAAGCTTATTTCTCTATAATATGATATGACATATATTGTTATATTTTATAAAATAAGCTATGTATGAATATAGGATATAATAAAAAAAATTCATCATTATACTTTTTTAGATTTCATTTTTTTTATTTTAAGTGATTAAATATTTTTATATTAAATATTTTATATATATTAGATAATCTTGAAAAAAAAATTAATTTATTAATAAATTATTTTCCAATTCCTTTTCCATAACACAAACAAACACTGGAAAGTGTTTTCCAGTTCATTTTCCATAACATCGCCAAACATCGAATTCACTTTTCGAGAATTCACTTTCCAGAAACCACCTTCGGGAATTCACTTTCCAGGGAAACCACCTTCCAGGAATTCACTTTTCAGGAAACCACTTTCCAGGAATTCACTTTACAGGAATTACTTTCCAGGAAACCATTTTACAGCAAACAAACGGGGCCTACGTATCGTTTCGTTGTGTGCATGTGAAACAGCAATCTGCTAGTATTTTAGCTTCTACACGAGGATAAATTTTTAAAATTGCATTATATATATTGTTATTATTATATGTATCTTATGATGGTAGAAGATTATAAAAAAAACTCCATCCATTTTATAAATATTTGTTTTTTCATTAATTAGTTTGATATAGAATTAAATTTATCTCTAAAATATAAATTTAACAATTATAATATAGCACGTAGTGGCAAGATAAAAAAAAAGTGTTGTAATTTTGTTTTCATAATAAGAATGGCATAATATTCATTCAAAAATTCTATATATTTTTTTTTAAATTCTTGTTTATTGTTCTCGTTTTCATGTCAAACCCTCAAAAAGTTTTTTTTCATTAGACTATTTAAATGTCATCGTTTTAGTTTTTGAGGCCTTTATCCCATAATTTATTGAAATTAATCTTCTTATGAAAATAGGAAAAAAATAATAAAGTTCCACACATCCCTAAACATAGAATCATACAAATCATTAATTGTCCTAAAGATCCAAAATAATAATTAACTAATAGTATTAGGCATTGTTTGACAATATATTTTAAAAGCATTTTTGAAAAAAAATATTTTTTTTTAATTTTTTTTTACTCTGAATTAAATTTTTAGTATTTTTTAGATCATTTTTATGTACTCATATTAAAAATAATTTTAAAAAAATAAAAAAAAATATTATTTTGAAGCATCTATTAACAAAAAAATACACTTTCAAATACAATCACAATCACACTCCCAAACAATCACTTAACTCAAGCAAATCTTGTATTAATCCCTTTACATAGACATGATAAATGATATTCAAAGATTTTTTTTAATTAGAAGCTTACTCATGCATTTGATATTATAGTAAATTATTTTTTAAAAAAAATATTTTTTAACTTGAAAATATATTAATTTTATTTAAAAACAATTAACATATCATAATAATTGAACATGCAGAATATAAATTAATATTTTTTTAAAATTAACAATACTTTAAAAAATATATTAAACATAAAAAATCTCTTTTGCTAGGTAACATAATCACATTCAATTGCGAAACAAACTGAACTGGGCGTCTAGGCAGATTTAGAGTGATATTTAATTAAGCCCCAAAATAGTCCTTTCACATGCGAGGGCCCCAAGACAAGAGAATTAAGCACAAAAAAAAGAGACCGTCTAAGTGGGCCATTCTAAATTCTACTCAGAGATATTTTTTTTTCTTAGCTTTTCTTTAATTTTCCCGTTGGTTCATCATTTTCTCTCTCACAGTCTCACTTTCTCTTCACTCTCTCACTCTGTCGCTCTGTTTTTTTTTTTTCGCTCGCTCATTCTTTCGTTCACACTAATATGAGAAGAGGGTGCATTACACACCACCACCGGTTATGAATCCCACCACTGAACCATCACAACTTCAGCCACCTCAACCACCTCAACCCCACCGTCATTCAACTTCTTGTGACCGTCATCCAGAAGAACATTTCACTGGTTTTTGCCCTTCATGCCTCTGCGAGCGTCTTGCCGTGCTCGATCCCAACACCTCCGCCGCCGCTTCTTCTTCCTCTTCCCGCAAACACACTGCCACCGCCGCCCTTAAAGCCATCTTCAAGCCTCCTCAACCGTCGAGCTCCAACAATAATAATAACAGCAACAGGTCTTCGTTTTTTCCCGAGCTCCGCCGTACTAAATCCTTTTCTGCCTCTAAAAACGAAGGGTTTTCTGGGGTTTTTGAGCCTCAAAGAAAATCTTGTGACGTTCGAGTGAGAAATACGCTTTGTTCTCTCTTTAATCAAGACAACGAAAGAAATCCATCTGTTAAAAAAGAGCCCTTTAAAGGAGGACTTGAAATTGAGGCTGTTGAGCCCAGAATCTCTTGTTCTAGTGTTCGAGGTCCGGTGTTTGAGTCTAAGGAAGAGGAAGAAATCGAGAACGAAACCGACACTGAAAATGAGAATGTGAATGCCAATATTGGTGGAGATGTCTTGGCTAATGGGGTTTTAGAGGAGTCAAATTTGACAGCGAGAAACTCGAATGCAAACCCAATTGATGAGATTATAGAGGAAGAGGAAGACGACTTCGAAGACGACGACGAAGGGATTGTTATAGAGCCAGAGCCAATTCAACAAGCAGTTTTGGAGGAGCTTAAGACTATGAAGGACCATATAGATCTTGATTCGCAGTCTAAGAAGACTTCAGGGAGGGATTTTAAAGAGATTGCTGGTAGTTTCTGGTCTGCTGCCTCGGTTTTTAGCAAGAAATTGCAGAAATGGAGGCAAAAGCAGAAGCTTAAGAAGCAGAGAAATGACGGTCCGTGTTCGGCTACATTGCCTGTAGAGAAGCCAATTGGGAGGCAGTATAGGGAGACTCAGTCAGAAATTGCTGATTATGGGTTTGGTAGAAGGTCTTGTGACACGGATCCGAGGTTCTCTCTTGATGCTGGGAGGATTTCTTTTCGATGATCCTAGGTACTCTTTCGATGAGCCTCGAGCTTCTTGGGATGGATATCTGATTGGAAGGACATTCCCAAGAATGCCTACAATGGTTTCTGTTGTCGAGGATGCTCCTGTTAATGTTGTTTTAAGGTCTGATACTCAAATCCCGGTCGAGGAACCACCACGAATATCTATGAATTCCATCAATGAAGATGAGGCTGTCCCTGGTGGGTCTGCTCAAACTAGGGATTATTATTCTGATTCTTCCTCGAGGAGGAGGAAGAGTCTTGACAGGTCTAATTCTATTAGGAAGACTGCCGCAGCTGTGGTAGCGGAGATTGATGAGTTGAAGGCTGTTTCCAATGCCAAGGTGACACCAGCTACTGTGGATTATATCCATGGACCTAAGCTGGTGGTTCCTGATAGGGACTTTAGGGATTCAAACTCGAATTCCTTGAGAGATGATTGTTCTGAGACTTTTGACATGGGGTTTAGGGACAATGCATCTTTGGTGGGGAATGGTGAAAGGAAAGGGGCTAAGAAGCCGCGGAGATGGAGCAAGGCATGGAATATTTGGGGGTTTATACACCGGAGAAAGTGTTAACAAAGACGATGACGACGATAGGTATAGCAGAGCAAATGGGGTTGAGAGGTCCTTTTTCAGAGTCCTGGCCAGAATTGAGAGGGGAACGTAATGGAGATGTAAGAGGGGGGTTCAATCCGAAGATTTTGAGGAGCAACAGCAGTGTTAGCTGGAGGAATTCTCATAATTTTGCGGGTGGTGGTGGGTCTTTTAGCAGTGCAAGGAAGAGCAGTGCTGAGACTAATGGTAATGGGAGAAAGAAAAAGGATGAGTTCGTGCTGGAGAGGAACAGGAGTGCAAGGTATTCGCCAAACAACATGGAAAATGGACTCCTGAGATTCTACCTGACGCCACTGAGGAACAGTCGTCGAAATGGGTGGGGGAAGAGTAAGTCCAGTCATGCACAATCCATTGCAAGGAGCGTGTTGCGATTATACTGAATTGGCAAGTCCATGAGGTGTTTCTCTTCGGTTTAATGTTATTTTTGATGCATTTGTTGTGTAAGCACACATGCCTAATGTATTCTTCATCAGTTGGTTGATTGGTTGGATAAAAACACCCTAAATTTGTTGCCTTTACTGTGAGTTGCATTGCTTCTTCTCAATTATCTAATAACAAGAAATTTCCAGTTGCTAATTGCTGAATTGATTTTTCCGGCCCTCATTTTGTTATGCTAATTTGTCTTTTTTACCAAAAACTGGCTAGGGCATAAAGAATTTGTGTGCCTATTCGTGCGGATGTGCCTGCCCTTGAATTTAATTGGGTTTTCCTTTTTCATCCTTGTCCTACATAGCATAGATTTTGCTGATGGACTGTGCGAAGGCTGCAAGGTTGTTTCAGACATCTTGCTTCAAATTTTTGGCTTATTACCTATTCTTGGGGACAAAAATTGCATTGATGTGGGCTCGTGCAGTCTTGCTTTTGTCATTGGTTCCATATCACCATGTACTGCCAATTCATTCAATATTGACAGATCAGGCAACTTTTTTATTTTTTTTTAATTTGAGTAATGTTTCTCTGAGTTAATTGTTTTGATCCTGGAGCTTCAATGGCTCCACGTTCTGGTAATACATTTGCTGCATAATTGGAACATTTATTACAACTTTTGTTCTTTTCTGAAATTACCCTATGTTTTAGAACTGGATACTCCAAGCAGGATGGCAATGCAAGATCTCCACTTCATGCGTACAGCAATAACATGCAGTTCTGGTACTTGATTGAAAACAGTGGTAGTTGAGCTGATTGATCTTTTGTCTCCAGTCTGCATGTAGTTAGTTTTGTTCTTCTCTTCTGTTGTCTGCCACGAGCTTGTGAAGTCATTACAGTGTTTTTCTCACGGAGATGGAGCTTGTGGTATTTGCTGTCTTCCATGCTGGATAAATTCCAGACAGTGTAAATTGCACACGCGCGCAGGAGTTTATCAAATCATACTGCTCGGTGTTCATTTCATGCTTTTCTGGTGGAGTTTTTTTCAGAAATCCGATGAGCTTATTATGGTTTTACAATCTGCAATTTATGAGAGATAACAGTCAAGGCAACACAGCCATTAAGGCTCAGTGATTCTTTGCCAATTCCAGCCATGGTGTTTGATTGACCATCTGTGTAGGGCTCCAATCCCATTTTACCAGAACAGGAATCAAGCCAAGCAATGATTATTTCATGTGATTTTTTTATTTTTGCTCTCATATTTGGACATCAAAGGGATCTAGCTGATCAGTTTTTTCAATCAAATGAGGTTGAGATCATGATTTCTGCTTTTTCTCTATCTCTGAAAAGGCTCCATGATCAACAAATTTGCCTCTAAAGTCAAAAGGTGACCAAGAAAACATCCCAACATGCTCTCCTTCATGGTGGATATAAAGAAAGAAAGGGGAAAGAAAAAGAGAAAAAGGAAAGAAGAGGGGGCTCGGAACCCAATGAATGTCTTGTTTACCCCATTAAGGTTCAGTGTGAACTGTGAAGTGGCCTCTAATAATTTTCTTCCTTCCTTCTTCTCTTTATTTATATATAATTTGCTCAAGGATTGGTATCTCATTTGTCAATAGTATAATTTGAACACAATGAGAATATTGATTTCTGTGCTTTAAAAATGTTTTTGAAATTATTTTTTTATTTTAAATTAAAATTATTTAATATTTTTCGATTGTTTTGATATAGTAATATTAAAAAATAAATTTTAAAAAATAAAAAATATATCATTTTAATATATTTTAAAACAAAAAAAAACATTTTAAAAAATAATCATTATTATAATACTAAAATCACTCAAAAGACTCGCAATTTTTTTTTGTCTTCTTGTTATGATTTTCTTCCACTGGAATTTGCTGCTGGAACCTATCCCTTTTTTAGTGTCCCTAGCCCATAAGCAAATCCAATGCAAAGCCATTTGAAGCTTTGGGCTTCCAATAGAGACTCTCTACAAAAAAAAACAACAAAAAAAAATCACTAGAAATTGTATAATAGATGATATTTTATTGGGCCCTTTATCCAATACCTTATTTTAAAGAGTAAGATTAGACAAGCAAAAAAAAATAAGAGAGATAATTTTACTAATACAAATAATATTCAATACAATGATTCAATAAAGCTTTTGTATAAAACCATCCAATATCAAGTTGAAATCTACAATCACTTCAATACTCAAATCAAGTAATTCTATATAGAGGATTAAAAAATAAAAATGCAAAAAAATAAAAATAAAAATAAAAATACAAGGATTAAAAATATAACTGAGGTTGAAATTGGTGTAGTGATTAAGTATCATAGACAAAAAAAAAAGGTTTGGAAATTTTTAGGCTATAATTGAGGTTTGAATTGATGAGGAAATTGAGAAAAAAAAACTTAATTTGGTTTAATTTGGTTAAGAGTGAAAGAAACTTAAAGTTCAATGATGATTAAGAACTTTAAAGATTAAATCCAAATAATCAAGAAACTAAGAAAAACAACCAATCTACCCAATTGATTAAAGAAACACATTCAAGAATGAATAAACACTCGAGGTTTAACCACCTTGTCCAATAATCAAAATTTAGTAATGTATATTTAGTAAACGCTAGGAATTTCAAAACTTTTGATTTATTATAGACTTTCAGAAAATTAAAAAAATAATAATGGAGTTACTTATTTTTTGTCTTTATAGATGTTGATTAGATAAAATAATCAAGAACATACATATATTAGAGTATACGATAATTATTAACACAAACACAATATTTCTTCTTTTGTGGTTTTTTAGTCAAGAAGAAAAATATTTACAGGTAATAAGGAAAAATAAAGACACATTTAAAGGGATGTAACATAAGATTAAATCTTACTTTTATACCAATTTATGTGAAACCTAACATAAATTTTAATTAAATTTGCAAACTCAAGATCTATCTAATTTGGAGATGAGTACAAGAGGTATAAAATCACAACAAACATTTGTCAATTTTTTGAAGAGTGAGTTCAATCAAGAATTAAGCAAGAAAGATCCCTATTTTCTAAGCTTCAATATGCCGCAACTTTATGTAATTAAATCTGAAAAATTATATCTTATAAAAAAGTATTTATACTATTAAAAATAAAATCCTAAGACAACTTAATGGGCTCACTTAACCCAATTTGAAATAGTTCTAGAATAACCTAAAAATAACTAATAAACTTGTATTTAATAAAATAAATATCCTAAGTAATTTTATCTTATGGTGTTGTAACTATACCTAAAACAATATAAGATAAATAATTGTTTGGATGTAAGTTCCCTCTTTGCAGTCACTTCTATCTGGAAAATATAGTAGGAGATTTTATAGTTTGAATAGTCTTATTTTGTTACCACCCTAGTGTCCATCATAGAGTAGATTTTTTTCTTCTTCTAGTTAAATCTCCTTGATAAATTAGACTCCTTGATAAATTAGATTTTGTTTTCCCAAATAATTCATGATTTTCGTTATTGAATTAGAAAACATAAAATAATTGACAAAAAACAAGCTAAATGATGCCTAAATTGCTTCATTGGCTGAAACTCATGGTCTTTAAATCCATCTTGAATATGAATCAAATTTATTAAAGCTTGCTCCTACTACGTAGTTGTTTTTTTAGAGTCCACTTTAGCCTATATATCTTGTAAAAGCTCATTAAAAACTTCCTTACATGTTTTTATCACCTTTTAATAAGCATCATAATTTATTTCATCTCATTATTAAAATTAAAATTAAATAAAAAAAACAAATAAGGCTCATTGTCTCACTGTATACAAAGATGCAAGATATTATGGATTGGAACAATGTAATTGTTATTTTACCTTTTCGAAAAAAAACATTGAATAGACCATTGGGGCAAAACAATATTTTTATTAATGTTCAATGGTCATTATCATATTAATCAGGGACAAATTGGTTTTCTTATATTTTTTATTAGTGCATTAAAATGATGTAGTTACCCTTAAAGACAAAAATTATCAAATTGATGTTCAAAGGCTTCAAGTCTTTTCACTTTTTAAAATGCATTAAATGACTCAATTGCCTTTAAAAGCCAAAATTGCTAAATTGACTTTTTTGACCTTTTTTCTTATTTTTATCATTTTTTTTAATCAAGTTGACTTAGAGTTGATTTGGTATTTTTAATAGATAAAAATTAATATTTAAGAAAACAAAAGTTGTTGGCATGTGTAACTCATGCGCCAACGAGTAGGAGATGCTCATGCTTTATTAACAATGTTGAAAGCATCATAACATCCTTTTCTTGGTGGTAAGGCATGTTTACACAATAGCATAGTGACATGGTTTCAATGTTTTTTTTTTTCTCCTCCTTTTTTTATAACTTTTTGCCTTGGATTTTACACTTACCCTTGTAAAATTAAATGTCCTGTTACTTTGTATTTGTATTTTGTTTTCATATAAATTTTGGTCTATTTTGTATCTTTAATACATGAGGATATACTTTACAATAAGATTTTATATCTCCAATAATAAAGTCTATAACTAATTCTTATATTTTGTTGCTATTAATTCATTGAATATAAAATTAGGATTATGCATTACAATGTTAATTTCATTCCTAAAATATTAATTATAATATTATTTTTTGTGTTATTTTTAAGATTTTGGCCAAATCTTAATGGATACTTATAAATTGATTACAATATCTGCTTTTTGTTTCTTTAATGAAATATGCATGAAACGAGTTTTTAGTATTTTTATAGTATGAATGTAAACAAACATATTTTTTTTTAGTTTTTTTAAATGTGGAGTCTTCTTTTTAATCTTATATATTTTTTTTTCAAAATTTTTAGAGTAAAAACAAGTATTTTTAAATATCATGTTAATATCTTACTGTGTAAGTCTACAACCTTAAATTATAACTACTATCATTATTATGATTATAAAAAAAATCTAAGACCATTAATATTTTTTTGCATGTTAAAAAATTTGTTTATGGCTACGGAAAAGTGGAGGACAATTGACTTGTATATTTTTTCATTGTAGATAATTTGCCCTAATTTTTTCACCTATTTTTTGTCTACGTGTGACTTCGTATATTTTTTGTTTATGTGATATTAGATATAAAATATCATACATAAAAAATGCCACAAAAATCAATCTTTAAGAAAAGTAGCTTCAACTGATGGATTATTTCGATTATTATTCTCATTGTTATTATAATAATTATTAAATTATCACAATTATTATAGCTATCATTATAAATATTAATATAAATAATTAATATTCTAATTATTATTGGTCATACTATCGATAACACCATAATTATTGTTAGAAAAGGAAATTAATTTATTTTTTAATTTTATAAGCTTTATTCCTCATATTATCATATTAAAAGTATTTTCAGAACACTGATATTAAATTATTATTTTTTTTTCAAAAAAACCTTAGGTCATTTTATATATATATATATATAATTTAAGGCATTTAATATTAAACAAAATATCAAAATATATAATTAGTCTCACATATTTATAAGAAAAAAACTTACAAATAATCATTATCATTATTTTGAATGCCTTATCTATAATAATTAGAAATTTTTAACACCTAAAAATATTTTAAAAAAAACAAGCAATTAAAAAACCAAAATATATGAAAAAAAAAAATAAATATTATTAGATTTAAAAAAATTATTTGACTTGAAGAATAAATAAAAATAAATAAAAAAAGAAAAAAAAATTATAAATATCAATTTTTCAAATGATCACCAACTCAAATTAAAATTTAAACATTAAATAAATAAAAAAAATCCCTTAATAATAGTGGAAATAATATAAATTTAAAACTAAAACTAAGAGCATGTACATATACAAAAAAATTAAAAAAATAGGAACCATTTAAGAAATATATAAAATATAATAAAGGAATTAAAATAAAATCAAGATTAAAAGTTTAAAGGCCGAAATGAAAAACACATATATAATAAATTTAATTTAAAAAGAAAAATTGAAACAAATCTAAACTTTGATACCAAAATTTTTAAAGAATTTAAAACAAAAACTAAAATTAAAAGAGGACCAAAATGAAACTAAAATATATAATCAATTTGCTACTTATTTTTGTTATTTGATTATTACAGGTATTTTTCACAATTTATATTTTATTTTTGTGTTTGATTCTTGAGGACCCAAAAGATCACCATATGAAACAGATCCAGAAAAAGAAAACATTCAAATTAAGAAAACATTCGATTACCTCAACATAATATTTTACCTTCTTCAAGTATAAAGTTGGATGATTTTTTTCACAAGCAAGTTCATATTTTTTTTTGTGGCTACAACTTCTGGGATCATGGTTTTAATCGAAAAGGGTATCAAATATTATGGATCCAATGGTTGTTGTTCTTTCTAGCACTACAACTATGGTGGGTGGATAGGATAACTAGAAAAGGAAGGAATGTATATGCACCATATAGCTTGCATACCTTTCGAAATTTCTTATAAAATTAAAATGAAAGGAAAGGAAACAATGTCATCATGGAACAAATATTAAGTAGTTTAAGAAGATTCATATTTTTTTGCAAGGTCGATACATGACTAGTGTATATTTGATGCTTTGAAAGCTAGTTAGTTGCAACTTTTAACAATATCCATATGATTTCAATTATAATCAAAGTTCAGATAGTTAAGACATACAAAATTAACATATTATTTAAATCAACAAACAAACAAGAGCACTTGTATCAACGACCAAACTGATATGAAGAATCGATGCTACAATTGTTCGATGGATCTCTTAAACTTGTTGGACCAGCCATATTGATCCTATCATCATTTGATGTCTGTTGTGGAACGAGAAAAGGCTTAGGAGGCATTTGTAGAGATTCCATATCTGCTACAAGCATCTGCACAACGTTGTGCATTGAGGGACGATCAATAGGCTTCAATTGTATGCACCATAATGCAACCATAATCATCTTTTTTTATTGTTATCTTTTCTCGCTCAGTGGCTTCATCTTCTAGTATATCCTTTCCTTCACTAACTTGGTCATAAATCCATGAAGGGAAGTACATTTGGCTTTCGAATGATTTGCCAATGCATTCAAGTTTTTTCTTCTCCCAACCATTTCCATTAACAACATCCCAAAACTATAGACATCAGCTTTGTAAGAGACACCTCCAATGCTTTTGTAAAATAATTCAGGAGCCATGTATCCCATTGTTCCTCTAGCCATAGTGAGGGGCACAATGCTATTATTAGCTGGATACAATTTCGCAAGTCCAAAATCTGAAACTTTTGGAGAGAAGTTTTCATCTAGAAGAATGTTGTGAGGCTTGATGTCAAAATGCAAAATTTGCATTTCACAACCTTGATGTAGATATTCAATACAACGGGCCACCCCAAGAGAAATTTCATATAGTTTATGGTTGCTTAACGGGATGCTACCTTGTCTGGAAAAAATATACTTTTCAAGAGATCCATTAGGCATGAACTCATATACAAGGGCATGCTTTGAGCCCTCAACAGTAAAGCCTATGAGTTGCACCACATTGCAATGGTGAATTCTTCCAATGGTGGCAACTTCATTGATAAAATCTTGCCCTTTAGTTTTTTCTTGGGGCAAAAGTTTTACTGCCACAAAACGGCCACTACGAAGCTTTCCTTTGTACACTGAGCCATAACCTCCCTCACCTAACTTGTCACTGAATCTGTTGGCTATCTTCTTAATCTCCGAGTAAGAATACCTTATAGGCATGAGATTATGATAATCACTTTGCAAGAATTCTTCAATGTTATCATATATTGATAAATGTCTTCTTCGCCATATATAGACCAATAAAGTTATGAGACATGGAAGCCCATAAAGGAATAATAATGTATGATATATCACTGCATAAAGATATTATAAGAGCATTAATCAATTATGGAAATATAATTTGTTATTAGATTTCCATTTAATTTATTTATTATTTTATAAATGAAATTATGATTCTTAGCTCAAAAGCATAAAATTTCTTCAAATTTGAAATTCTTATCACCAAATAAAATTTAACTAAGATTTCATTGATTTTAGGGAAATTGGAAAACAAAAAAAAGAAACAAAATCTAGTTTTTTCTACCTATATTGTTTTCAATTTTTTATCATTTTATTGATTTGTTAGTTTATTCATTACCATATAATCTATCCCTGTTTATTTGTTAGAATAATCATAAATTCGAGTCTAATTCCTCTATTTGGGATATTTTTTTAATGTTTTTATATAGTCACTTTACTCTAGGTATTTTAAATATGATCCTTCTATTGTGATTTGATCAATTTTTCCATTCAATGTGGACACGTGTCAAGAATATAAAATTGTACGCACAATTGTTTTTTTTTAAATGTATAAAATAAAAAAAAAGTGAAATATTAGAAAAAATCTAAAAATTTGAAAAAAAAACAGATTGAAAACTGAAATTGATAAATTAACCATTATAAAAAGAAACATCATGGAGTATTGTAAATATTATTTTTCATAGTAGAGAAAAATAAGAATATGTTAAGTCATTGAAATTTATTGACTTTTTTTTACTCTTTTTTTTTAAACACCATATTTTTTCTAGAAGCTTTTAAATTTATTTAATTTTAGTTTTTTTTAATATGATATAAAGTTTTTAGTGGTTTTTTTTTTTAATATTTCTTGCATCCTTGATAAGTTTTGAGCTTAAAGTTCTATGTTATTTTTTTTTATGCTTGGCCATATTTAAAAGAGAAATTGATAGAATCATAAAAAAGAGACCACATTAAGAAATTGTCAAAGAGTAGATATTTTATGTGTTTAATATAAATGGGTGAATTTAAGAAAATATCAAGAGTATAAAAATGAAATATTTGATTAATCCAGTAAACACCTTTTAAAAATGAATTTATGCCAGTGTTTATGTGCCTCTATGATACAAACAATAAAGTTTATAATAAATAAATAAAAACACTCTGGATATTTTATATGATTAAAAGATATTCATTGAATTGCAATATAAGTCATTCTTTATAATTAAGAGAAAATAAGGATATTAATACATATTTAATCCAAGGCTAAAACAATATAAATTTGATCGATTTGCAAGAAAATAAGTAAATTCAATTGAATTGAAAAATTAAGATTTGAAATTACAAAAATAAGCAAAAGGAAATGGATGAAACCATTGAAGAACCAAATCTGGGAGATAATATTTCACTTAATTAATGGTTTTGCATCTTAATACATAAATTTAATGTTTCACAGTTAGGCCAAGAAAGCAAAGAAGAATACTTACAGATGGGAACAAGTAAGGCAATGAGTAAAACTATGAGAATGCTTAGAAAATTTGAAGAGATAGTCTTGGTAGTATGAAGTATGTTTCCTGCCAAATAAATACATGAACAAAATGAAAACAAATAGAAACACAATCAATAGACGTAAGATTAGCAATGCTCTTGACAGTTGCCTTGGACACTCCATCAACTTTATTCTCTTCTAATGTGAAGAGAGAAACTAAGATTGAGATTTTAACCTCCTAAAATTGTAAGAGGAAGATTGTAAGTGAGCCTAGTGCAACATGCATGCATGAACTAATCCTCACCTTTATAAAACTTGAATTCCAGTCGTGGTTTTCCTACATTAACAGAAAAGAAGTGAAGTAAATATGTGAAATATTGTAAGATACATACATACATACATACATACATATGCATGCACGTGTGTGTGTATGGATTAAGTGAAAAAACTAGCATGAACTACATGTAGGATACTAAGACATATGAGGCTTTGTTCTCATACATCACAACTCACACATATATAAATTTATTCAACCAACTTTTAGGTTCACCAAAAAAAAACTCACCGAAGCTGTAATAGTGTATCCAATATTCATCTATTCAACAACAAAAAAAGGTATTGTCAGCGTCTAAAAGGTAGTCTTTTTGCAAAATTGAACCATGATAAATAAGACATGATAATAAATAGTCCTCACTTCGTAAATACCTCTTTAGCCGCCATAGTGCTACATTTCAAGGAAAAGAAAACATTGTGTCAATGTTCATAATATTATTATAAGATGAATGATTCGTGAAATTAACTGAAGGAAAGAGCATAGACATCTCTAATTTTTTCTCATTTGACATGCTTATTGAAATGGGTAGAGTGATATATAAACTCACTTCATACTCAACCTAGCTAGTACCATCTTACATGTAACTTCTCAAGTTATAGATAGAAAGATTAGGTAATATTCTTGAAGTGTGAAGTTTCTAATTAAGGATCTATCTCTCTCCAATCCACACCTTTAATGTCTTACAAAGTTTCTATTTAGGCTTCATGTTTAACATTTTATGTAACAAGAAAAAGTATTCTTACAAAGGTGAGCGAGTATACAATTAGCTAGAAAAGCTGCAAGAAAATACAATTAAGCTGTTAAAGAGACCATGTGACTTATAGAATATATAATTCTGCATGATACCAGTAGTGTAAAAAAGTTGAGGAGTTGTAATGAAATGGAAGATAAATTTATATAGAATCAAACACCATCAAGCCGTACATGGAGAAAGGAGACAAAATATGTTGTTTCTAACATTTGCAATGGTCATTAATTATTATTTCTACATTTTCAAACAAAAGAAAGAATCAAATAAGAAAATAAAAAGTTTACAGAATTATTTCTTTGAAAGCAGTTTGATCACAATTATTTGCAAATTATCCAGTTCTATCCGAGTGGGTGGACTTGAAAAAAAAATTAATGATTTCGAAGAAGCTGCTTACGTATTGCAGCTCTGATAGGAGCACTGTTTCTTGTGTTCACTTAGAAAAGAAGAAGAAAAAACAAAGAAAGAAAGAGTCAGATGAATAAAATTAATTGGCATGCGTTCAGAAAACTTAAAGCTATGTCATGTGTAACACAATTATATATGTATATATAAAGATTAGCAAGTGAAGTGGTTAACTATATAAAATGTACCCATAAATACAGTTAATCAATCAAATACCAGAGGACGATTCTAATACCACCGAAACATAGTAACGTTTAGAGAGAGTAACATACTGAATGTATCATTACAGTAGTAGTAGTATAAGCGTGTGGTGTCGTTATCAAGGTTGATGTGGTTCTCTTTGGCATAATCACAAACAGCCTGTTTCCCATGAAAGCTTAAAGCCATACGCCAAAATATCATGGACTTCTATCATAGATATATTGGTAACATTTTCTCGATGAAAATTTGATTGTGGTTCATAAATCAAATCTATATGGCATAAGTCCGGTACTTCAGCAATTTCTACTTGGTCACCAACCATCATATAGTAGTCACCAACCATCACATAGGAATAACCTTCCATATGGCGGAAGCTGGGAGAATAAAATACTGCCATTTTTGCAGGAAGAAGTATTGACGAAATTAAAAGGAGGACTCGGTATTGGATTTGGGCAACTAATAAAAATTAATGTAAACAGAGGAAGAGGCAAAACTAAAAGGATAATAGTGACGGTGGTTGAAGCGAACTATCCCTGCTGAAGAGAATAACGAGGGATGGAGAGGCAATCATCCTTTTGAAAATCAGCCTCCACAAGTTGAATTGTGAATCTAGGGACATAATCGATTGCCTGAACATAATATTTTACACTCTCCAAGTATAAAGTTGTGCGGTTGTTTTCACAACCAAGTTCATATTCTTTGCGGCCACAGCTTTTGTGATCCTTTTGTAATCGAAAAGGGTAGGTAATATTAGTGATACTACCACAAGAAGAGGGATGACAGTTATTTGCAGCTCTGCAACTATGGTGGCCGGCTAGGATGACTAGAAAAAGAAGGGCCGAGTATGCACCAAAAAGCTGCTCTAACATTCCACTCAACATTCCAGGGAAATGAAATGAAGGGAATTATTTGCAAATGTGAAGAGTTTCCTACCATAGAAAGGGGAAGCCACTTTTATACGAAACAAGAGTTGCATTTATTTATTATGAGGTTAACCAGCATTAAGTCTTAAGTCGACATGGAAAACAATACTTGTCTACAAACACCAGCTAACTGAGTCCATCGGCATTCAATACGACAGGAAAATAAGAGACACTGCCATCCTTCAATTAAATTAAGCACTTGTCCCTCTAGAAAATTCGTATTTCAATGTGGGATCGACACAAGGCTAGTGCATGCTCGGACCACTGTACCAAGTCAGTACCAGGTCAGTAGAAGACGGCAGGGGAGTCTTCATTTTCGAATTTTCCAAGTCTATTAAGACTAGCAGGCCAATAAGAGAAAAGATGGGGATAGAAAAGTTGGAGAACTCGGATTTTGATTTCGAGTTCCACAATTAAATCTAATTAATGCCTTATAATAATCCAATTCAATTATCAACGATGACGCCTAGACTTGGAAAAAAATGTAATGTATTTGAAATATAAAAATAAGAAAATGGAGTGGCCTCCACGTGTGTTCCTTCCTTATCAACCAAATCTTTTGACCAATTTGGTTACAATATGAATGCACAGAATCTTAGTCATTTATTATTTTTGTGTTTTTTTCATCAGTTTTATCTACATGTAGTTTGATATATTTATAGTTTTAAAGTGATTTTTTATTTTTTTAAAAAATAAAATTATTTTTGTATTTTTTTAGATTTGTTTATGATATTATTATATTAAAAGTATGAAATTAAATTAATTTGAGATTTTTTTAACAAAAAAAAATGGTTTATTTTTTTACATATATTTTCATGTATTAATATTAAACAAATATCTAAATATAAAATTAGACTCATATATTTTAAGAAAAAAATACCTTAAAAATAATCATTATCATCATTTTCAACGCTTTATCCATTATAAAATGAATATTAAAAAAAACTTAGATTGTGCTTTGATAGTCTCGCAATGTATCATAATAATAATAATAATACTAATTTTGCTTTTGTCCTTTAATTCTGTTATTCAAATATTTCCATTTGTTCTTTATATTAATTTTTTTTTCAATGCTACTAATATTTTTTTTTGTTTTATTTTCAATCATAATAATAACAATGAGAATAATAATTCAAGTAATTTATCATTCGATGTTGTATTTATTAAGAATTAAGCTTTGCAACCTCTCTACTTATAATGTTTCAAATTTTATATCCCGGATTAATGTTTTGAAAAACTTTTGTGGCTTAATATTGTTTTAATTTTTTTATCTTATTTCTTTAAAAGTTGTATGACTTAACATTAGTATCAAAGAAAAAAAATATTAAACAACAAATTTTATTATAATCCAAGTGACTATAATAATTATGTTCATATTGATAATAATACAAATTTTACTTGTCCTTTAATTTTGTCCTTTAACTATTTTAATTTGTTCTTCCAATCAAATAATATTTTTTTATGCTGATAATTATTTTTTTTGCCTTCAAACATAAGAATAGCAATTAAAATAATTTAACATTCGAATTTGTATTTACAACTTCTCTATATATAATGATTTAAATCTAATAATTTATCATTCGATGTTGTATTCGTTAAAAATCTTGTAACTCAATGTTATCTTTAATTTTTCACCTTATTTCTTTAAAATTATATTTTTGAATACTAGTACTAAACACAAAAAATTGTCCTATTATTAGTTTTTTTATATTACATAACAAAAATCTGCATAGGTTGATTATTTAGCTCAAATGTATAGTATCATAAAAAAACTCTAGCACCAATAACATTTTTTTTACATGTTAAAAAAATTGATTCTAGCTATAGAGAAGCACATAGCAAATAACTTGTATATTTTTTCATTGTAAATCATTTGGCCTAATTTTTCCACCCGTTTTGTCTACATGTGACTTTGTATATTTTTTTGTATTTATGAGGTATTAAATCTGAAATATCATATATAAAAAAGCCATAAAAATCAATTTTTAACAAAAACAACATTGACTAATAAATTATTTTAGTTATTATTATCATTTTTATTATCATGATTGTTAAATTGTCACAATTATTATAGCTTCCATTGTAACCATTATTATAAATAATTAATATTCTAATTATTACTGGCAATGCTATCGCTGCCACAATCATTATTGTTATAATCGATGTCATTATTACAACAATAATCATTACGATAACCAACACCTTTATTTTTAATATCATTTAAATTATAATTAGTATTATTATCATTATCATTATTATAATTGTTTTTGTGATTATTGATATTATTTTATGAGTTATTGTTATTATTACCATAAAAGCCATAATTATTAACACCATAAACATTATAACCATTACAATAAATTACAATTGTTATTATCATTATGATTAATAATGTCACTATTATTATAATGATTATAACACCTAAAAGTATTATTATTAATACTGCTAAAGGTAATAAAAATTATTGAATTATCTCGAGGAAGAAAAAAACTCAAAAACTTTAACAAAAGAGCAAAGCAAGAAAAAAATACTAAAATTATTATTATTATTTCATGTATGACACTTTAGTCTCCTGTTTCAAAATCGATACATGATGCAGTTGCTTTTACATGGGACGTGACCTAGGAGTTGTGGTAAAGAAAGCTATTAGATTATGCTTCTTCTCAACACTATAATCATTGATTTTTTGAATAAGATTTTTAATTTTAAATCTCATTCCTCAATACTATTTGATAACATATAAACTATTTTTTTCTAATTTATTTGGGGTGATGAATTCTCTCTTGATTAATTAAATATTCTTATGTAGTTTATGTTATATCCAATATTCATCGATTTGTTATCGTTGATCAGGAAAACATGTTGTAGGATCAAAATATAATACATATTAGATAATTTAATTATCTTAAATTCAAGGATTATTTACACAATCATCACGTGAGGTTTTCTATAAACACAAGTGATCTCTCTATATAAAATTCTCAAATAAGTCAAGTATTTCTTTTCAAAATAAAATAAAATAAAATATATCAGTATCAATAACTCTAATTACTATCTAGTCTCAATAGAACATTGATTTGAAAAATTTAGAATCAATTCTTTGATGCCGTAGGAATCAAATTACTATGATAACTTTATAATTTTTTGTGCTCAAAAACACTTTTGTCTCAAATATTTTTTTTTGCATTAGATTTATTAATTAAATATTAAAAATATTTGATAAAATTAAAGATAAATAAGTTTTTATTAATGTATTAAATATTTTATATTAACAAAGGCAATTCCAAACCATTTTTTTTTAATGCAGTAGCTTGTTATAGTTTCATGAATCACAAACTAAACCCGTCCCTCACGTAATTGATCTCCCACTTCGCTGAATTCTGATCAGACCACATTATAAAATCCTGCAGAGAACTATCACTTGATTGAGGTTGTAGGCATTGATAATAAGGGGAAAGTTAATGCAATAGAGGATGAGTTTTTTTTTTGAAATTTGTTTTTATTTTTATTAAATAAGTGACATAGAAAAACAAAATAAATGTATTTTTATTAAGATATGATATTTTTTGTTTTTGATTTGATTGATTCCTTTAATTTTTTATAAATAGTCTTTATTTTTTTTTATCCATGTTTACATGTATATATATATATATTTTTTTTTGTTAGGCTATATTTTTATTTAACTTAGTCTTAAAATTATAATATGATAATTTAAAATTTTTATTTTTTATTTCAAATCATTTTTATTTATTAGCAAATTATTTGATTCAGTTAAATTTAAATTAGTGTGTGTGTATATATATATATATATATATATATATATATATATATATATATATATATATATATATATATATATATATATCAAATAGCTCCTCCCGAAGGAGAAACTAATATTGAACTGCTTCTCTCTCTCTCTGCCAAAAGAAAATCACCATAAAACCTTTCATTCAAGAAAACCTATCATCTCTCAAGATTCACACGTCCTCTCAGCGTCAAGAAACCCCAATTTCTGCAAGATTTCTCACCACCCGTGCCAAATGGCCTCAACTCAACCAGAATCACCATCTAACTCTGGTAAAGTAAAAAGTGCTAGAATTTGTGCTTTCAGTGATTAACAAGTTGCTTGCTGATGGTAATGAATATATATTAGAACTACGTCTTGAAACTGTGTGACAAACTTGAGAAAATATTAAGTTCAAGTGATGTGTCATTGAAGGTGAAAGAAGCAGCTTTTGAGGCCTCTTTTGGTTGTATCTTGCGCCTTAAGAATGCTGTAAATGATGAATTCTTGCAAGATCTTTTGCGTAAAGTATTGAATACTGTTTTCTTTGATGGTGAAATAAAGATTGATATGAATCAAGAGGGATATGCGTGTTTCATTCTTGATCAATTGGTTGCATTGGTGCGGGTGGACGCGTGGTTCTTGATCAATTGCTGCAGTGAAACTTATCACTTTGTTGAGAATTGCACTTCGAATATGTTAGAACCTTACCTTGATGAGATTATCAGTAAATTGCTCAGATGCCTACATGTGAGGTAGCATGCATGTGATCATTCATGGCATGTGTTCTTTTCTTTAATTTTGAGCTTTCCTTGATAAATATAAAAACTCACATGCACGCGCATAGTTGTATAAAAAGAATCTATATCTTGTCTCTGATTTGCAATCTTTATGTTGATTTTGCATTTGCACAATCCAGAAAGGAAAACAACTATTGAAACAGTGGGCCTTATCAGCATTAGCAGCGATTGCTAAGTCATCACAGGTACCAGTCAAGAGTTTCTTGTGGCCTATTTTAAATTTTCTGGTTTTTTTTATATTAATTATTGTATTTTTGCAGGACAGGTTTCTAGAGTATTACATGCCTTACCTAAATTTTGTGATTATGAAAGCAAGAGGGGAATCTAATGGCTTGCTCCTTTCCGAAACTATTTCGTGCATGACAGCAAAGGACAAGTTCAGTGACAATACTCAACAGGTAATAATAAGTACTGTAAATGTAAGATGCGGCTTTCACATAGGGTAGTAAGGAGTTTTGATATGAAAGACTCTCAAACTTCTAGTTAACCCTGCCTGCAATACCAAAAAAGTTGTAAAATCAAATATATGTGACTGCTTTCCTTTTTGCTCTCATCTGGAAAACAGTAATCTGAATTGGACAACCTAGTTTATAGTTCCTTACATACTGTACTGAAATTTGTATTCATAGATGGGCTCAGAAGTCTCTTGAAGCCACCCAAATCAAAGATGTTGTAGATTCATGTATTTTGTAAGTTTTTAGTATGATGTTTTTGTTGGACCACATTCATACAGTAGCACTATTGACCTTGTTTTTTGTCATGCAAGGCAGTGCAACTTCTTGCTTCCACACCCATATCAAATCTGGATATACATGACCCAATGATAATTCAAGGGTTAAAAGTATGTTAATAGTAGTTGTACAGCTTCCACTGCAATATATATATATAAAGGGGTTCTTTACTAGCAACCCTGTTTATCACTGAAACATGTAAGATACTGCAGGTATGGGGCAGACTTTGCAAATGTTTTGGCCAAAAAGTTCCAGCCTTATATGGAGGTAGCCATTCCTTGTTTGCTTCAATATGCACGGCTCACTTTGCCTGATGATGCTAACATTGAAGAATCAGATGATGAAAGGTGAGTCTTCTAAATTGAATTTGAAGAAATTACTAGAGAAACAAATTGATGAGCTGTAAAATAAATGGCAGAAAATGAATGTACATACAATTCTGATATTTTGCACATAAGCGATGGATGAAATGATGATAGTCATATATAGACTTCACTCTGAAATAATGACTATGTCTTCATTCTGATTTTTGCATATAATGCTTGAACCCAAGTAGCAGGTACAAGATCTTTATTTATTTATTATTATAATTATTGCTTCATGGCTGATGTATCCATTTTCTGTGTGGAACACTGATAAGAAACCGGATGATTCAAATCAAAACTGAGATTTTGGAGGAGAAAGCCACAACTTGTGTATTGTTGCGCGATTGCGTTGGTGAACTGAAAAAAAGGCATTGATTTATGAATTGATGAGGTGGTTAATTTTATAACACATAATAGCTTCCATAGCTTGACCTATCTAAGCAAATGTAACCAGAAATTTTGAATGGCTGAGCATCTGTGCAGGTTGCTGAAACTTTAGTTCCACTACTCAATTTTATCAGCATGCTGAGGTTAGAATAGCTGCTGCATTAGGTAATTAAAAGCTAATGTAGTCTCCAATCATTTTCTTTTATGCATTTCTTAACCATCTCCAGTAATCACAATTTCCTTTCTGTTTTGTCATTAGCCATGCCAGAAATACTGAAATCGTCAAAAGCAGCAAATGATAAAAGGCTTCTTCAGAAATCTCCTTTTGAAAAGTTGTGTTATGATATAATACCAGCTTTTATGGAAGCACTGGTTAAGGTTATCCTGTAGTTCCTAATTAATACTACTAGTAGTATTTTCTTGCAGGAAGAAGTCATTAAAATTAGTGCAGTAATGCTGGACTCCTTGGAGGTCTGTAGCATTTTTTTTTTAAATAATCATTTTTTCCCTAGAGGCCTAGATTATATATATATATATATATGTTGTCATCTATATGAAAAAGGGAGACAGAGAACTGAAAAATTGAGAGAACTCTGCTTCATTTATCATGCAGTATTTATACAATAAATCGAATTGTTGTTGTCATCTGGCAGAAGCAGTTTCTGCTCTAAATGCTAACATAAGCAATCCAATTGCATTGCATCGAGATTGCGTAATGGCCCATGATGCTGCTGTTACAGCTCTCGGACAAATATCAGGACATAATCAATGCAAGTGAGGTACATTGCTACTTCTGCATCTTATAGTTTTAGGTCAGGGGAGCATGTCTAGGACTGAGATGTGTAAATCCAAGTAGTTTTGAATTTGGTCTAGAAGTTGGAAACATGCTTTTAAACTCTTGAAGGGTTGGTAAGACAGACTAACTTATGTTCTTGGCTTTACACAACAGAAATGGCTCCGGTGTTAGGATTGCCAATATAGTATCTCTGAAGAGATTCAGTATAATATTTGTGTTTGGTGCTAAAGCTGAAGCAACTCTCCCTCATTCTTGTTTTTGATTGCAATAACAGCCAAGAGCTATATTATCAAGGGTGTTACAAATATTCAGGTGTCACAGATGGTAGTAAGAATCATAAAATCACATCTGGAGGTGTTACATATCTTTAACTACAAGTATTTTCTAGCAGGAAGAAGTTATTAAAATTAGTGCAGTAATGCTGGACTCCTTGGAGGTCTGTAGCATATTTTCTAATATATATATATAATCTAGGCCTCTAGGGAAAAATCGATGCTCTTATCTTATCAGCATAAACTTCTCTCCTTCAGTTATCGGGAGCTGTTTTAAATATAGACCAGATCAAGCGCTTCTTGTCTATGATAATGGTCGTTCTCGACACTAGCATATTGATTCCCAAAGGTAATGAAAGAATCGGAGCAAGGAGAAAAAGCTAGGAAGAAAGTAAGTAATTTTATCAGTTTTCTCTAGATGATTGACTCCGCAACCGCTTGGCTTCCTTTCATTTACGTACGGATATTTCAGTTAGTGTTATTTCTTAACACATATTTGTTTCTTGGTCAAGGCTTGTGCTTTCTTGAATATTTTCATGAAAATTTACAAGGGTTCCTTGTGGCAATTCTTCGACCAGCTTTTATCACCTATGGAACATATGTGGGTAAGTTTCATCACCAGATTTCAGTTCTTCCTTTTTGTACATAAGCTCAGTTTACTGTGATTCCCCTGTTAGTGACCAATCGGTATGTTGATGTCTCATGCTTAGCGAGCAGCATTTGCATCTGTATAAAAGGGTTGAACGGCCATCTCCATGCTTAAAATTGGCCTTTTCCTGTAATGTAGGCTTCAATGCCATTCCATTCTTAGGTGAGGAATTTCTGGCATAAAAATCTTGAGTATTGTGTTGAAAGTTGTTTTCCTTAGATCATATTGTTTGAGTATGGATATGTTGAAGAAGGTACAGGTATTGGTTGATTGTAATGCTACATCTTATAAAGAATAGGGAAATTACCAGTGCCCATTGTTTTACTCTTTGAATAACATATTGTGAATATGAGCCCATGGAGGTTCAGAAACAGGGAGACAGAGAACTGAAAAATTGAGAGAGCTCTGCTCCCTTTATTGTTTTGCCTCAGGTCAAGGATAAAACAGTTAAAGAAAGAAAAATTTCCTTGAAAATTTTCACTGATGTTGTAGTGGAATTCCGGAAGAATCTTTGAAGTAAGCCTATTCCTTTTTAATTTGGTTAGAGAATGTAAATTTAATTCTCTATAATATCAATTGATAAAGGCAGGTTCTGTGAGAGTGAACTGTTGTTGCTATTTAAAGCTTGTAATGATGATGAACTGGAATTTCAAGAGGTCTGTTTCTGACCGTGCCTGGCAGTGACAATGATGTTCATAGATAGAGAAAATCTCTTAATCAGAGCGTGAATTGTTGCAAGTAGGTGCACATGGAATTGGTGTTGCTGCAGCCTTTGGTGGATCTATCTTCAAACCTCTGGTTGGAGGTAGCAAGTTTATTCTTCATGAAGTGTTGTTACTACCTGCATGCAGTATTTATACAATAAATCCCATTGTTGTCATTTGGCAGAAGCTGTTTCTGCTCTAAACGCTAACATAAGTGATCCAATGGCATTGCACCGAGATTACATAATGGCCCATGATACTGCTGTTACAGCTGTCAGAAAAATATGCCTATTCCATGAGGACAGAATCAATGCAAGTGAGGTACATTGCTACTCCTGCTTCTTATACTTTTAGGTCAGGGGAGCATGTCTAGGACTGCGATATTTAAATCCAAGTAATTTGAATTTGGTCTAGAAGTACAGAAAAGTGATTTCATTTTGCAATCCGAACAACGTGGCTAGCTCAAAGACTATTTCTTGTAGCTTAAATTGAGGGTAACGTGAGGAGGTGATAAGGCAGAAGTAGACTTTCTCCAGCTTCAATATTCCAAAAATTTGGAAACATGCTTTTAAACTCTTGAAGGGTTGGTAAGACAGACTAATTTATGTTGTTGGCTTTACACAACAGAAATGGCTCCGGTGTTAGGAAAAAGTGCTAGAATTCATGCTTTCAGTGATTAACAATTTGTTTACTGATGGTACTAAATATATATTAGAACTACATCTTGAAACTTTGTGTGACAAGCTTAAGAAAATATTAAGTTCAAGTGATGTGTCATTGAAGGTGAAAGAAGCAGCTGTTGAGGCCTCTTTTGGTTGTATCTTGCGCCTTAAGAATGTTGTAAATGATGAATTCTTGCAGGATCTTTAGCGAAAAGTAATGAATACTGTTTTCTTTAATGGTGAAATAAAGTTTCATATGAGTCAAGAGGGATATGCGCGCTGGTCGCAGTGGCGCGGGCGGACGCGTGGTTCTTGAGAAACCAGGTTGATAAGGTACTTAAATTTACGTTTATTATGATGGAGAATCCTCAATGTGCAGAAAGAACGAGGTTTCTGGCGATAGAATTCGTGCTAGTTCTAGTTGAAGATAAAAAAGGTTGCCAGATTTTGGTAAATACAGGGGATTTGCATATCAAGAGGATGCTTTCTCAATTGTTATGTATGATTGCGACTGTCAACGAGAACACGACATTGGATAATCGTTATCAAGAGCAATGCATATTACTTGACCAGGGAATGAAGAGCATGGCTCGATTTTCACGAGCTTTGGGCGGGAGATTTCTTCTGGAGGGCTTTTCTCAGCCATTTGAATCATGCTTTAATTCTGAGGAATGGCAAAGACGCCGGGCAGCTGTTAGTTTGCTTTCCATTATTTCAATGAATTGCTCAAAGGTATGGAAGCTTGACATACATGCAAGTTTTTCGTTTTTTGATGCTTTCATTTAAAGAGATAAACGAGCTTGAATCACAGCTCTGCAGCCTCTAACCTTTTTTCAAGTCCTTAAATATGATGTTTATATCTACCGGTTCAAACTTCTTTTCCTCTGGCCGCCATTTATTTCCCCATAATAATCTCCTCCTCTCCTTATGTAGTAATCACTTTTTTTGTTTGCATTACAGACATTAAAGTCCAAGGTAGATCTTGTGGCCGATCCAATTATGAAATGGTTGACGACATGCATCATCATGTACGTTGGGGAGCTATGTATGCAGTTGAGGAATTATCCAAGTATTTACACCCTGAGTTGCAGAATCACTATCATCAAAAATTTCTGCCTGCTTTAACAAAAGCTATGGAGATTTCAGTGATTCCAAAATTCAGGTACATTGCTATTCTTTTTTAGCTGTTTTGAATCACCCACCACCACCCCTAACATATAGTCCTGCTTTGTTCTTAGTTTCTTATTTTGCGCATCACCTCTTACTAATGCTTCAAGTAGTACTAGTCAAGGTATTCTCAGACTGTAAAACTGGCGTGTTGACAGGCCTATCTGTCATTAAATTAATTGATGTTGTGAAGTCAATGACAAGAAAATTAGGTTTTTCTATAAAAATGAACCTTTTTAAAATTTTGTTTTCTCCCATCAAAACACTAATGAGGATAGATTTTCGAAATATGGTGGTGCACTTGGAGCACATGGAATTGAGGTGGTCTTTGCGTCTCTTTCTCCTCCTTTAATATAGAGCTTCTGATTAGTCTAGCATTTATAGGCAGGGATATTGATTGGCATAGATCATATGGAAACTTTTGACAGGATTAAAATTGCTCGATATTTATGGCTCTCAGATATCAATAAGAGGGTCATGCAATGAGGAGCTGAATGAAAATTCAACTGCCCTGGCACTGTTAGAAGTCTATCACCATCTTTCTGACAGACGCCGTGCTGTAATTTTGTCTTTGTGGGATTGAAATTGAACCTACCTTGATATCAAGGTCTTTTAATAATCTGTTTGATCCTTGCGGAATACAACCTAGGGTTGCTCTTCATCTACTTAAAACGCCCGAGTCATGAAATGAAACTCGAAGTCAGAATAACATATCAAAATAATGTTGAGAATGAGCTTGCAAAGAGGTTGTTAGAAATGAAATTCACAGCCTTTGTAGGGTTGATTTTTGTTCATTTGGAATGAATTTTTAATTATCTGTGTTCTTTTGTTCTATCTTTTCAGGTGCAAGCTGCAATGGCAACCTATCACTTTGTTGAGAATTGCACTTCAAATATGTTAGAACCTTACCTTGATGAGATTATCAGTAAATTGCCAGATGCCTACAGGTGAGGTAGTATGTGATCATTCATGGCTGGCATGTGCCCTTTTCTTTTATTTTGAGCTTTCCTTGATAAATATAAAAACTCATATGCACACGCATAATTGTATAAAGAGAATCTATATCATGTCTCTGATTTGCAGTTTTTATGTTGATTTTGCATTTGCACAATCCAGAAAGGAAAACAACTATTGAAACAATGGGCCTTATCAGCATTAGCAGCAATTGCTAGGTCATCACAGGTACCAGTCAAGAGTTTCTTGTGGCCTATTTTAAATTTTCTAGTTTTTATATTAATTATTGTATTTTTGCAGGACAGGTTTCTAGACTATTACAGAACAGTTATGCCTTACCTAAATTTTGTGATGACGAAAGCAAGAGGGGAATCTAATGGCTTGCTCCTTTCCGAAACTATTTCGTGCATGACAGCAATTTGGACGGTTATTGGAAAGGACAAGCTCAGTGACGATACTCAACAAGTAATAATAAGTACTGTAAATGTAAGATGCGGCTTTCGGATAGGGTAGTAAGGAGTTTTGATATAAAAGAATCTCAAGCTACTAGTTAATCCTGGTAAAAGCAAATTTATGTTACTGCTTTCCTTTTTCCTCTCATCTGGAAACAGTAATTTAAATTGGACAACCTAGTTTATAGTTCCTTACATAATGTACTGAATTTGGATTCATAGATGGGCTCAGAAGTCTCTTGAAGCCACCCAAATCAAAGATGTTGTAGATTCATGTATTATGTAATTTTTTAGCATGATGTTTTTGTTGGACTACATTCATATGACCTTGTTTTTTGTTATGCAAGGTCATGCAACTTCTTGCTTCCACACCCATATCAAATCTGGATATACATGACCCAATGATAATTAAAGGGTTAAAAGTATGTTAATAGTAGTTGTACAGCTTCCACTGCAATATATATATAAAGGGTTCTTTACTAGCAACCCTGTTTATCACTGAAACATGTAAGATACTGCAGGTATGGGGCAGACTTTGCAAATGTTTTGGCCAAAAGTTCCAGCCTTATATGGAGGTAGCCATTCCTTGTTTACTTCAATCTGCACGGCTCACTTTGCCTGATGATGCTAACATTGAAGAATCAGATGATGAAAGGTGAGTCTTCTTAATAGAAATTGAAGAAATTACTACAGAAACAAATTGATGAGCTGAAAAATAAATGGTAAAAAATGAATTCACATACAATTCTGATTTTTGCACATAAGCGATGGATGAAATGATGATATTGATATATAGACTTCACTCTCAAATGATGAAAGGCGAGTCTTCTGATTTTTGCATATAATGCTGGAACCCAAGCAACAGGTACAGGATCGAGTATAAACCATGCTATTTCTGGATCTTTATTTATTTATTATTATTACTATTGCTTCATGGCTGATGTATCAATTTTCTGTGTGGAACACTGATAAGAAACCGGATGATTCAAATCAAAACTGAGATTCTGGAGGAGAAAACCAATGCTTGTGTATTGTTGCGCGATTGCATTGCTGAACTGAAAGAAGGCATCGATTTATGGATTGATGAGGTGGTTAATTTTGTAACACATAAGAGCACCTGCTCCTAACAAGTTGCTGGCTTTTCCATAGCTTGACCTATTTGAGCAGATGTGAACAAAATTTAGAATGGCTGAGCATATGTGCAGGTTGCTGAAACTTTAGTTCCACTACTCAACTTTTAAAAGCATGGTGAGATTAGAATAGCTGCTGCATTAGGTAATTAAAAGCTAATGTAGTCTCCAATCATTTTCTTTTATGCATTTCTTAACCATCTCCAGTAATCATAATTTCCTTTCTGCTTTGTGATTAGCCATGCCAGAAATACTGAAATCGTCGAAAGCAGCAATTGATGCTCTCATCTTATCAACACAAACTTCTCTCCTTCAGTTATCGGGACATGTTTTAAAGATAGACCAGATCAAGAGCTTCTTGTCTCTGATAATGGACGTTCTCGACACTAGCATATTGATTCCTGAAGGTAATGAAGCATCAGAGCAAGGAGAAAAGTTAGGAAGAAAGTAAGTAATTGTATCACTTTTCACTGGATGATTGACTCCGCAACCGCTTGGCTTCCTTTCATTTACGTAAGGATATTTCAGTTAGTGTTATTTCTCAACACATATTTGTTTCTTGATAAAGGCTTGAGCTTGCTTGAATATTTTCATGAAAACTTACAAGGGTTCCTTGTTGCAATTCTTCGACCAGCTTTTATCACCTATGGAACATATGTGGGTAAGTTTCATCACCAGATTTCAGTTCTTCCTTTTCTACATAAGCTCAGTTTACTGTGATTCCCCTGTTAGTGACCAATCAGTATGTTAATGTCTCATGCTTAGCGAGCAGCATTTGCATCTGTATAAAAAGGTTGAACGACCATCTCCATGCTTAAAATTGGCCTTGTCCTATAATGTAGGCTTCAATGCCATTCCATTCTTAGGTGAGGAATTTCTGGCATAAAAATCTTTAGTATTGTGTTGAAAGTTGTTTTCCTTAGATCATACTGTTTGAGTACTGGATATGGTGAAGAAGGTGCAGGTAGAGGTTGATTGTAATGCTACATCTTATAAAGAATAGGGAAATTACCGGTGCCCACATTATTACTCATTGAATAACATATTGTGAATATGAGCCCATGGAGGTTCAGAAACAGGGAGACAGAGAACTGAAAAATTGAGAGAGCTCTGCTCCATTTATTGTTTTGCCGCAGGTCAAGGATAAAACAGTTAAAGAAAGAAAAATTGCCTTGAAAATTTTCACCGATGTTGTAGAGGAATTCCGGGAATAAGCTTTGAAGTAAGCCTAGTCCTTTTTAATTTGGTTAGAGAATGTAAATTTAATTCTTTATAATATCAATTGATAAAAGCAGGTTCTGTGAGAGTGAACTGTTGTTGCTATTTAAAGCTTGAAATGATGATGAACCGGAATTTCAAGAGGTCTGTTTCTGACCCCGCCTGGCGGTGACAATGATGTTCATAGATAGAGAAAATCTCTTAATCAGAGCGTGAATTGTCGCAGCTAGTTGCACATGGAATTGGTGTTGCTGCAGCCTTTGGTGGATCTATCTTCAAATCTCTGGTTGGAGGTAGCAAGTTTATTCTTCATGAAGTGTTGTTACTACCTGCATGCAGTATTTATACAAAAAATCCCATTGTTGTCATTTGGCAAAAGCTGTTTCTGCTCTAAATGCTAACATAAGCGATCCAATGGCATTGCACCGAGATTACATAATGGCCCATGATACTGCTGTTACAGCTCTCGGAAAAATATGCCTATTCCATGAGGACAAAATTAATGCAAGTGAGGTACATTGCTACTCCTGCTTCTTATAGTTTTAGGTCAGGGGAGCATGTCTAGGACTGAGATATTTAAATCCAAGTAATTTGAATTTGGTCTAGAAGTACAGAAAAGTGATTTCATTTTGCAATCCGAACAACGTGGCTAGCTCAAAGACTATTTCTTGTAACTTCAATCGAGGGTAACGTGAGGAGATTATAAGGCAGAAGTAGACTTTTTCCAGCTTCTTCAATATTCCAAAAATTTGGAAACATGCTTTTAAACTCTTGAAGGGTTGGTAAGACAGACTAATTTATGTTCTTGGCTTTACACAGCAGAAATGGCTCTGGTGCCAGGATTGCCAATATAGTATCTCTGAAGAGATTCAGTATAATATTTGTGTCTGGTGCTAAAGCTGAAGCAACTCTCCCTCATTCTGGTTTTTGACTGCAATAACAGCCAAGAGCTATATTATCAAGGGTGTTACAAATATTCAGGTGTCACAGATGGTAGTAAGAATCATAAAATCACATCTGTAGCCTATTGTGAGCCAAAGACTCAATCTGAAATGTCTGTAGAGGAACATGGCCTAATATTTTCATTCTTCTAAGTTATTTAATGTAATTTACGGAAAAGTTGTTGTTGAAATTTTCCACAGGTCCCAAAGGGAGTTTTCTACAGCTCTCAGTCTGTGGAAGCAATTTGATACTATATTTATGCTACCAGTAATAACAATAGTTATGAACTTCATGATAGAAGTTCCAGCAGAGTTTTCCATGCTGAACTTTGCTAGAAATGCTAATTCTATGATTGGATATTATCTACTTGTATGCAAGATCTCTCCGTAGGTGAGTGATTTGTTATGTAAAATCTTGCTTTTCAAATTGGACTGCAAATCTCATCAACTTCCATTTCTCTCATGTTTCTTCTTCCTTGTATTCTACCGACTCTTACAATATTTATTCCTATTCTACTTAGCAGGTGTTTAGTACATGGTTAAGCCATTTGCCAATAAAGAACAATCTCCTCGAAGTCAAAATTGCACATGATCTGCTGTGCTTAATAGTTGAGATGTAAGCTATATAATATTTATTTTACCATATGAAACTGGTGCAACTATAATTGTCAAAATCAATTGTTTACTGATTTGTTTTCCTGACAGCATGCTTATTTGTTGCGTTTTTTATCCTCTCAGATCAAAGGACGAACTTCTTGGCCGACATTTTATTCATCTTCCCAGAATCGTTGCTGCTTTTGCAGAGGTAATTTCTCTCTCTGACCTGTTGTGGGTCATACTCACTTTCAGCTCTCAATATTCACACGTCCTCTCGACGTCAAGAAACCCCAATTTCTGCAAGATTTCTCGCCACCCGTTCCTAATGGCCTCAACTTCACCAGAATCACCATCAACTCTAGTAAAGTAAAAAGTGCAAGAATTCGTGCTTTCAGTGATTAACAAGTTGTTTCCTGATGGTAATGAATATATATTAGAACTACATCTTGAAACTTTGTGTGACAAACTTGAGAAAATATTAAGTTCAAGTGATGTGTCGTTGAAGGTGAGAGAAGCTGGTGTTGAGGCCTCTTTTGGTTGTATCTTGCGCCTTAAGAATGCTGTAAATGATGAATTCTTGAAAGATTTTTTGCGTAAAGTAATGAAAACTGTTTTCTTTAATGGTGAAATAAAGTTTGATATGAGTCAAGAGGAATGTGCGCGTTTCATTCTTGATGAATTGGTTGCATTGGCACAGGCGGACATGTGGTTCTTGAGAAACCAGGTTGATAAGGTACTTAAATTTACGTTTATTATGATGGAGAATCCTTAATTTGAAGAAAGAACGAGGTTTATGGCGATAGAATTCGTGTTAGTTCTAACTGAAGATAAAAAAGGTTGCCAGATTTTGGTAAATACAGGGGCTTTGCATATCAAGAGGATGCTTTCTCAACTCAGTAAATTGCTCAGATGCCTACAAGTTAGGTAGCATGTGATCATTCATGGCATGTGTTTTATCTCTTCTCTCCTTTTCTTTAATTCTGAGCTTTCCTTGATAAATATAAAAACTCACATGCACACGCATAATTGTATAAAAAGAATCTATATCTTGTCTCTGATTTGCAGTCTTTTTGTTGATTTTGCATTTGCACTATCCAGAAAGGAAAACAACTATTGAAACAGTGGGCCTTATCAGCATTAGCAGCGATTGCTAAGTCATCACAGGTACCAGTCAAGAGTTTCTTGTGGCCTATTTTAAATTTTCTGGTTTTTTATATTAATTATTGTATTTTTGCAGGACAGGTTTCTAGAGTATTACATGCCTTACCTAAATTTTGTGATGATGAAACAAGAGGGGAATCTAATGGCTTGCTCCTTTCCGCAACTATTTCGTGCATGACAGCAATTTGGACGGTTATTGGAAAGGACAAGTTCAGTGACGATACTCAACAGGTAATAATAAGTACTGTAAATTAAGATGCGTCTTTCGCATAGGGTAGTAAGGATTTTTGATATGAAAGACTCTCAAGCTTCTAGTTAACCCTGCCTGTAGTACCAAAAAATTTGTAAAATCAAATACATGTCACTGCTTTCCTTTTTCCTCTCATCTGGAAACAGTAATCTGAATTGGACAACCTCGTTTATAGTTCCTTGCATACTGTACTGAATTTGGATTCATAGATGGGCTCATAAGTCTCCACCCAAATCAAAGATGTTGTAGATTCATGTATTTTGTAAGTTTTTAGTATGATGTTTTTGTTGGACCACATTCATACAGTAGCACTATTGACATTGTTTTTTGTCATGCAAGGCAGTGCAACTTCTTGCTTCCACGCCCATATCAAATCTGGATATTCAAGGGTTAAGAGTACGTTAATAGTAGTTGTACAGCTTTCACTGCCAAAAAAAAGTAAATATATATATATAAAGGGTTCTTTAGTAGCAACCCTGTTCATCACTGAAACATGTAAGATACTGCAGGCATGGGGCAGACTTTGCAAATGTTTAGGCCAAAAGTTCCACCCTTATATGGAGGTAGCCATTCCTTGTTTGCTTCAATCTGCGCGGCTCACTTTGCCTGATGATGCTAACATTGAAGAATCAGATGATGAAAGGTGAGTCTTCTTAATAGAAATTGAAGAAATTACTACAGAAACAAATTGATGAGCTGAAAAATAAATGGTAAAAAATGAATTCACATACAATTCTGATTTTTGCACATAAGCGATGGATGAAATGATGATATTGATATATAGACTTCACTCTCAAATGATGAAAGGCGAGTCTTCTGATTTTTGCATATAATGCTGGAACCCAAGCAACAGGTACAGGATCGAGTATAAACCATGCTATTTCTGGATCTTTATTTATTTATTTATTATTATTACTATTGCTTCATGGATGATGTATCAATTTTCTGTGTGGAACACTGATAAGAAACCAAATGATTCAAATCAAAACTGAGATTCTGGAGGAGAAAGCCAATGCTTGTGTATTGTTGCACGATTGGATTGCTGAACTGAAAGAAGGCATCGATTTATAGATTGATGAGGTGGTTAATTTTGTAGCACATAACAGCACCTACTCCTAACAAGTTGCTGGCTTTTCCATAGCTTGACCTATTTGAGCAG
Organism: Salix viminalis; assembly: GCA_029228465.1. Lineage (NCBI taxonomy): Eukaryota > Viridiplantae > Streptophyta > Magnoliopsida > Malpighiales > Salicaceae > Salix > Salix viminalis. The sequence continues at coordinate 9,478,446 of CM055441.1, forward strand.
ATGTAAACAAAATTTAGAATGGCTGAGCATATGTGCAGGTTGCTGAAACTTTAGTTCCACTACTCAATTTTTATTAGCATGGTGAGATTAGAATAGCTGTTGCATTAGGTAATTAAAAGCTAATGTAGTCTCCAATCATTTTCTTTTATGCATTTCTTAACCATCTCCAGTAATCACAATTTCCTTTCTGCTTTGTGATTAGCCATGCCAGAAATACGGAAATCGTCAAAAGCAGCAATTGATGCTCTCATCTTATCAACACAAACTTCTCTCCTTCAGTTATCGGGACCTGTTTTAAATATAGACCAGATCAAGAGCTTCTTGTCTCTGATAATGGACGTTCTCGACACTAGCATATTGATTCCTGAAGGTAATGAAGCATCAGAGCAAGGAGAAAAAGTTAGGAAGAAAGTAAGTAATTGTATCACTTTTCACTAGATGATTGACTCCGCAACCGCTTGGCTTCCTTTCATTTATGTAAGGATATTTCCGTTAGTGTTATTTCTGAACACATATTTCTTCTGGATAAAGGCTTGTGCTTGCTTGAATATTTTCATGAAAACTTACAAGGGTTCCTTGATGCAATTCTTCGACCAACTTTTATCACCTATGGAACTTATGTGGGTAAGTTTCATCACCAGATTTCAGTTCTTCCTTTTCTACATAAGCTCAGTTTACTGTGATTCCCCTGTTAGTGACCAATCAGTATGTTAATGTCTCATGCTTAGCGAGCAGCATTTGCATCTGTATAAAAAGGTTGAACGACCATCTCCATGCTTGAAATTGGCCTTTTCTTGTAATTTAGGCTTCAATGCCATTCCATTCTTATGTGAGGAATTTCTGGCATAAAAATCTTTATTATTGTGTTGAAAGTTGTTTTCCTTAGATCATATTGTTTGAGTACTGGATATGGTGAAGAAGGTGCAGGTAGAGGTTGATTGTAATGCTACATCTTATAAAGAATAGGGAAATTACCGGTGCCCACATTATTACTCATTGAATAACATATTGTGAATATGAGCCCATGGAGGTTCAGAAACAGGGAGACAAAGAACTGAAAAATTGAGAGAGCTCTGCTCCATTTATTGTTTTGCCGCAGGTCAAGGATAAAACAGTTAAAGAAAGAAAAATTGCCTTGAAAATTTTCACTGATGTTGTAGAGGAATTCCGGGAAGAAGCTTTGAAGTAAGCCTAGTCCTTTTTAATTTGGTTAGAGAATGTAAATTTAATTCTCTATAATATCAATTGATAAAAATAGGTTCTGTGAGAGTGAACTCTTGTTGCTATTTAAAGCTTGCTATGATGATGAACTAGAAGTTCAAGAGGTCTATTTCTGACCCAGCCTGGCGGTGACAATGATGCTGTGCTCCTCATAAATAGAGAAAATCTCTTAATCAGAGCTTGAATTGTTGCAGGTAGTTGCACATGGAATTGGTGTTGCTGCAGCCTTTGGTGGATCTATCTTCAAGCCTCTAGTTGGAGGTAGCAAGTTTATTCTTCACGAAGTGTTGTTATTACCTGCATGCCGTATTTATACAATAAATCCCATTGTTGTTGTCATTTGGCAGAAGCAGTTTCTGCTCTAAATGCTAACATAAGCAATCCAATGGCATTACACCGATATTACATAATGGCCCATGATGCTGCTCTTACAGCTCTCGGAAAAATATGCCTATTCCATGAGGACAAAATTAATGCAAGTGAGGTACATTGCTACTCCTGCTTCTTATACTTTTAGGTCAGGGGAGCATGTCTAGGACTGAGATGTGTAAATCCAAGTAATTTGAATTTGGTCTAGAAGTACAGAAAAGTGATTTCATTTTGCAATCCGAACAACGTGGCTAGCTAAAAGACTATTTCTTGTAACTTCAATTGAGGGTAAATATGGTGGTATTAAGGCAGAAGTATACTTTTTCCAGCTTCTTTATTCCAAAAATTTGGAAACATGTTTTCAAACTCTTGAAGGGTTGGTGAGACAGACTAATTTATTTTGTTGGCCTATTATCAAGGTAGTAAGAATCATAAAATCACATCTGTAGCCTATTGTGAGCCAAAGACTCAATCTGAAATGTCTGCAGAGGAACATGGCCTAATATTTTCATTCTTCTAAGTTATTTAATGTAATTTACGGAAAAGTTGCTGTTGAAATTTTCCACAGGTCCCAAAAGGAGTTTTCTACAGCTCTTAGTCTGTGGAAGCAATTTGATACTATATTTATGCTACCAGTAATAACAATAGTTATGAACCTCATGATAGATGTTCCAACAGAGTTTTCCATGCTGAACTTTGCTAGAAATTCGAATTCTATGATTGGATATTATCTACTTGTATGCAAGATCTCTCCGTAGGTGAGTGATTTGTTATGTAAAATCTTCCTTTTTCAAATTGGACTACAAATTTCATCAACTTCCATTTCTCTCATGTTTTCTCTTCCTTGTATTCTACCGACTCTTACAATATTTATTCCTATTCTACTTAGCAGGTGTTTAGTACATGGTTAAGCCATTTGCCAATAAAGAACAATCTCCTCGAAGTCAAAATTGCACATGATCTGCTGTGCTTAATAGTTGAGATGTAAGCTATATAATATTTATTTTACCACATGAAACTGGTGCAACTATAATTGTCGAAATCAATTGTTTACTGATTTGTTTTCCTGACAACATGCTTATTTGTTGCGCTTTTTATCCTCTCAGATCAAAGGACGACCTTCTTCGCCGACATTTTATTCATTTTCCGAGAATCATTGTTGCTTTTGCAGAGGTAATTTCTTTCTCTGACCTGTTATGGGTCATACTCACTTTGAGTTATAAAATGGTCGCGACGCTTAATGACAACTCATAATATCTCTTAGTTTTCCCACCTCCTTAAGATTTAACAATTCTCATTTTCTCTAACCAGTTCTTATAAGATCCAAAGTTGTATTTAATA